>VZSV01000256.1:458056-487298 GCA_013398735.1 Nothocercus julius | reverse complement strand
GCCCGGGGTCCCCCCATGTCCTCCCCGCGCCGCTGAGCCCGGCCCGGCCCCGGAGCTGCGTGGAGCGCCCGTGCCGGCCGAGGCGGCGGACCGAGAAGATGTTCTCAGCGCTGAAGAAACTGGTGGGCTCGGACCAGGCTCCGGTCAGAGACAAGAACATCCCCGCGGGGCTGCAGTCC
Source organism: Nothocercus julius (assembly GCA_013398735.1). NCBI lineage: Eukaryota > Metazoa > Chordata > Aves > Tinamiformes > Tinamidae > Nothocercus > Nothocercus julius. The sequence continues at coordinate 487,119 of VZSV01000256.1, read as the reverse complement.
ATGAACCAGGCGCTGCAGCGGCGCTTTGCCAAGGGAGTCCAGTATAACAGTGAGTTGGGGCCGGGGGGGCAGCGAGGCCCGGGCGGGAAGCAGAGGGTCCCGACTGCACCCTGGTCCCGGGGGGTGCAGAACGAGGCTGCTCTCGGTCTGGCGGGGCCTCCGCTGGGAGCCGTCCGGTGAAGTGCGGGTGCGTTGGGAGTGGGGGCAGAGTGAGGCACTGCCGGCTTTATTTTTCCGTGCCAGGCTGGAGATGTGGCCGTGCAGCTGCTCAGGAGATGCCCTGCGGCCCTCTTGCCCCTTGCTGAGTAGGGCACGAGGGAGTGCAGCCTCCACATTGACTTTAGCCCCTTAAAGCACCAGGAGGGTAACTCCCCTGAGCGTGTGGGTGACCTTCTCTGTGGCCCCAGGTCGTGGTACTTGCAGCTGAGTGCTAATGGTTACATGAGAAGGGATTGTGGAAAAACTGCTCTGCCCAGCTTTCATAAAAGGTGAGTGATGTGTGCCCTATAACTACCTTGATATGTAATTTGGTTATGATTATTAGCTTCTAAAACTGATACATTTGCCCTTTTTTTTTTGAGCACTTTCAAAATTACTCTCCTTTTTGTATTAAGGTTCAGGGCAGCATGTTTTTATTTATTTATTTATTTGTTTGTTTGTTTTTTGTTTTTTTTTCCCTTGAAGTTCAGTAAAGGTTATTTCTAATATAGTGTTTCAGGAAAGCGCTGCAAGCAGGTGAAATACATCCCACAGTAACAATTGTGATATAGGGGGTGTTATTTATATCATCCTCTCTGAAAATAGACTTGCTAACACAGAGCCCTCTGAGTATTAGCTTGTCTGCATGGGTCTGTGCAGGCAGGGAAGGCAGACTGCAGCAGACTGAGATCAGCAGTTTGCAATAAGACTGATTTGTAAGTGTGCTGCAGAATATTTCCTCTAAAGGCACACAGGTTGGGGGAATAGAGATTATGAGCTGTTGTAATCTCTACAATTTTGAAACTCTGCTGGAAGGGAGAATTTAACACTTAAGAGTTTGGGTAAGGATTTTTAGTGTTATCGTGGTGGACTGCTTTGGAACTGATGTTTTTCTGAAGCTCTGTGCTCCAGTAGGAAGAACATTTGGTGCGTTTATCCAGATCGCATCTGTTAAAATGCTAAGAATAGTATTTAATTTAGAAAGTAGCATCTTAGTAGGCAGTTAGGAGAAACTGCCTACAGAAACACAGTGATACTGTTAATGGACTAGATTCCTAATGGAAGATGAAGAGTGAGGGTGAAACTGTCATAGCCTGGCACATAGCACTGTGTTGTCAACATAGAAATGTGCTGGTTAAAGACTGTTGATCTCTGTGGAGACCTTGTGGAGGCTGCAAATGAGGGCACGTTCATGTACTTCACTGCTAAATGCTTAAGGTCAGGTAGCTCTTGTCAACTCCTGCTTTTATAGTTTGAAAGTTGATTGTTGTGATTGCGAATGTTTGTGCTACATACAATAAAGATCAGCTGCATCTTGCTGGCACAGGAGTGCAAGGGGGAGCTCTTCGCTGTGTGTTGGCTACCCGCATGGTTGACTGACCTGTGTGTATGATACATGCTTATTAATGCAGCAGGGCCAAAAATGCAAGTAGCTAAGCTGCAAACACTTGCTTGGTTGCTTTCTGTCTCATTACCGACAGCCTAGGGAAAGCTTTTTGTCTCTTGCCTTGTCTTTGGCAGGATTTGTGTTCTAATTACTGTTTTTATATCTACAGTAAACCTGCAGATTTCTGTCACCGCCTTGAAGGAAGCTTTCCAATCTCCATAGTAACTCTGCACCGTGTTGCTATTATATAATATTTATAGGAGATACAGGCAGTTGTAGGAAGGGTCTGAAGTACCCTCCACAGCCATGGCTGCTGATAAATAGGATTCCAGTGGTTAGAGGTTATAGCCTCAATTGGATGCAGGCTGTGAGGAAACATCATATACAAGGGTCCTTGCCAAGGGGATGGCAGAGCTGCAAATCCTGTGTTACTGTTAGTGCATCTTTTTTTAACAAATACCATCCCCTGTTGAATTTCTTGTAAAATGCTTTTTGTAGTCATTTTTAATACACCTATCTTTTTTTTTTTTTTTTTTTTTTTTTTTTTTTTTTTTTTTTTTTTTTTTTTTTTTTTTTTTTTTTTTTTTTTTTTTTTTTTTTCTTCCCTACAGTTGCACAGATCTGTTTCCTTTACTGGTCATAAATCGAAGCAGGTTTGCTTACCAGAAATGCTTGGAGATTGCCTTGGGTTGTTTGCTGTGCTGTGCCAGCCTGCGCAGCTTTCTAGTGTGTTTCCTAATGAAACAAGCTCCTGTATGAGGTGATAACAAAGACTGGGTGCTGTTTTAGTGACAGAGAGGCATGTAAGTGGTAGGTAGCTTGCTCCTCTAATCAAATTAGTTCGCTCCACTAATCAAACCAAAATGTTTTGTTTTGTGTTGATGGGCCCCCTTCCTCGGTCAATTTATCAAAAGGAAAACTTGAGCAGGATGAGTACGTTTACATTGCTGATGGGAGCTAAGGCCAGTAATAGCCCTTGGCAGCAGCCGCTTCCGTAGCATGGGACATCAAAGCAGAAAGCAGTTTTTGTCCTGCATTCTCAACACGCATTTGCTCTCTGTCACGCGCATGCAGATCTTCTGTCGTATGTACCCACATAACACAGTAGCTGCCTGAATACTATAGCAAGTACAGGGAATAAAAATGGTCTGTGCCACATTTGTGGTGGCTGAGATGTTTTTGTTCCTGGTAGAGGGAACAGACCTGTTAAAACCTGCTGCTTCTCTCCTCGTTGGGGTAGCCTGACCCTGGCTGAGGTCGGCTGCACCAGCCGTCTTGTAGCCACGCTGGCCCCAAGAGGGTAGCACAGGCCACAGCAAGTGGGAATGGGCAAAGAAGGGCAGGTAGGTCTTGTTCCTTTGGCAGCAGGTTTTTTTAAAGTGTTGTAACAGGTTCCCGAAGCAGCGGGTCACTTGAACATGGAGGTGATATGTGGGAATGATCACCTAAGAAAAGGGAAATAAACAATTTTGCCTGGGTTACTCAGGTGGGAGCATTTCCTGAGAGCTACCTGTTGATGATAAGCAGCAGGAATGAAAGACACAGAGCTGCTGGAGGTTCAGGTCTAGCTGCTCTGCGCCCTAGATCGTGGTTTGTCTTTGCCTGCCGGACTGTTGTCACCAAGAGCTGTCCAGAGCGCACATCGCAAAGCAGAGCCTGCCGTGGAGCACAGGCTCTTGTCCCTGTGATAAACATCGGGGTGATGAACATGATGAACATCAGGTGCTTTGCCTGGTGCTTGCTCTGCTCTGAAGCTCACGCAGTTTTTACTCTCTTACAAGTGCCTGTCCTTGGGTAGACCTGCTCAAGCCAAAGTCCCAAATACATTTTTTTAAAATTTTGCTACAAATTATTTATATGACCTCTTCCTCTTTTGTTTTTAAAGGCTTTTTCTTTCTTCAGCAAAAAATCGATGAAAACTATTGAACTGTGTAGATGGGAAGACATCCTAACATGGGAAATATGGAAGGTGAAAAGGGCGGTTCGACATGTTCAAACTGAGCATGTGTTGATCTAAGTGTGAGCTGCTCGCAGGGGTGGGTGATGCCGCTGTTCCTGGCGTGCCATGCTGTGCCACTGCCCTGCTGTTACTGCTGCTGCAGCTCCACCTTGAGTGACAGTGGGAAATAAGTGTTGTGGAAAAGGAATTTAGGGTTTAGTTTTCAGACAGTTCAGTGCCCTGACCCATCTCCACATGTTGCTGCACAAGTAGTAGCGTTGGTGGGGGGGAAAGCTATTGCATGTGTAAGATCTGCCTCTTCTGGAAATGGCTTGTCTGGAAGTGACCTGAAACTGCACCTTGAGAAACAACAGACAGGGTAGATGCTCAAGAGCCCGTTTGTCTCATGGAATTCCCTGTTTTAGCAGATAATGTTACTCCATGTAATGTAGGGGGGAATGCGAATTTTAAAATGTCTTTGTAAGGTAAGCAATGTGAGAGCATTTCAAAAGGCTCAGGTTTTAAGGGGGGCAAGTAGGTTCGTATCCTACCTATGCTGTGGACTTGATGCATTAAGAAAAGCCCAAGGAAGTCTTTGGCATTCCACAAGGCACAATAGGAAATGCAGATGCTTTGTTGTCTGCAGAGATGTTCTGGTACCTGTAAATGAAGTTAGCATATAAATCTTCGGCTAATTTTTGCCTTGATTATTTCTTTGCTATTAAAAGTAAATGAATATATAGCAGTACATCTTTGTGGATGGGAGCAGAACAGCAAGAAAAGCAAAGCAGAACTGCAACACAGAATTGCATCAGACAAAACTCTTCCATATAACTTCTTACACGTGTCAGGCACTCTTGCTATTAACAAACTTCTCCTGAAGTGATGTGGTTCTCCTGCTTGGCTTGCTTCGTTTTGGAGATGCCTGTAACAACTCCAGAGTTGCAACAACGGATGGCCTTGAGCCTGAGACCTCTGAGCCAAAGTGATGATGTCCAGCCTGATGTTAATGACTTGAACCTGCTAGTGGATGTCAGAGCAGCCCATTTTAGGGGGATGACTCCTGTGTGTCAAATGCAAGTGTAAAATTTCTGCTTCTGTCCAGGTCAGCTGCACAACGCCCAATAGCTTTGTTATTACTACTTAAAGATAGGGGGTGTGTATGCACACACGTATGTAATATAGCAGAAAACTTAGAAAACAATACTTACTCTTTTCAAAAGGAACAAGGTGATATTAGGTAGACTCTAGTAAGTCCATGGTACTGGTTGCTACAGAATTTGCTTTCCTGGGTTGAGCGTGCCTCATGACAGCAGTGCAGGTAATACTGTGTGGATTTGTTGCTTCTTCCTAAGTCATTCGGGACACTTCCTTTCCTTGCATGTATTTCTCCGCTGACTCACTTTTCTTGTCATGGCTATAGAGGTGGGTGAACAAGCCCGTGAACATCATTGTAGTTAGCTAAGAGGCCCAAGCAGCTGGTTCAGTTTGAATTGGACTGGGCCATCAGCAGAGGCAGTTCAGTGAATTTAACAGTGGCAGTTTGAGAGAGACCTCTGTGAATGTTGCTCACTTTGTCTCTTTGGCAGAGACTGAGTTCCTTGGGGATTGCCTCCTCGCCTGAGTTGTGCCCTGGATCAGTGCAGAACAATCCATGATGGTCTCCTGCTTCCCTGGAAAGCAACGTGTTGTCTCAGCTAAAACAAGGCTGGGGCAGCTACAAGTGGTGACAGCTGAACCCTGCAGTAATATTCAGTAGAAGCTGAATGTCCTGTCTAGTTCAGGTCAACTAAGAACTGGTGCTTGAGCTTTGAGTGACATCAAGCAACAGACTCTAGGAAAAATGCTTCCTCTAGGAAAGAGCAGCATTTAAGGAGAAATATGGATGACAGAGGAGATAATTGAAGGAACAGCCTAATGTTGAAGCCTTGCGAAGGGATGGGGTTTGACAAAGTCAGAATAAGGGCTAGGTACAGGTGAGAGAAGGCAGGAGGAGGAGGAGCGAGCAGAAAAGAGACACTTTTCTGGCTAAAGCTGTGCAGGGTCCTGAGGGCTCGGTCTTGGCTTTGGTTCTTTCTGCTGAGCTGGTTTGAGTAGCTGAATGAATGGTAATTTTAACAACTAAGCTGCTTGGTTTTGTGTGTGTTTGTTTTTTTAGCAAACCATCATGCCTTGTAGTGCAAGAGAATTAATTAAATCTAAATAACACTTGCAAGATGTTAACATGCTTTTCCAAGCCTTCCTAGCTTTGTTTTAATCAATTTTATTTATTTGCTTACTCTTTTCCCCAGTGAAAATTGTTATCCGAGGGGACAGGAATACTGGGAAAACCACGCTCTGGCACCGACTGCAGGGGAAGAAATTTATTGAGGAGTACATTCCAACTCAGGAGATCCAAGTCACCAGCATCCACTGGAACTATAAAAGTAAGAAAAGAGAGGGATGGAGGGAGTGACGGTCATGGAGCAGTTGCCTGTGCCTGGAAGTACTACTGCAGCCTCATTTGCCTCTTGTTCTATGTTTGGGAGAGAAAAGGGGTCTCAGCACTCAAGTTATTTTGCTATTCACGGTTTTTCAATTGTGTTTTTAATAACTTCATTCAAAAACTGTATGTCGTAAGTCCTAAAGGATATGCCATTGGAAGTTGTTGTCCTGGAAAGGTTTTTCATAGGTCATCCAAAATAAAAACTGAAATGCTTGACCTGTGGAAATATGTTTATTATGGAAATCTGCCTCTGAGGCTGACTGTGCCTGGTGTTACTGTTGTGCACAAGTGAACAACACAGTGCCCTCTTGTCTTTCACTGTCCGATCAAAATATAAATAGCATCCTGCAAATGATAAAAATGATGTTTTAAAAATGATTGTATCAATAACAACTTTAGGTTGAGTTACAGGAGTATCTTGTCAGTAGCTTTTTAAAGGGCTTCTTTCACTTCGAGAGATGAGATGTGATTTTTCCCATCTGCTGTAGCAGTTTAAAATGGCTGTGAAATCCCTGGATCTAGCCTGGAGAAGACTCTGCAGGCCTTGAACTTGCACAAGGCTGTGGTTCTGCAGTGCAATAAATCCAACTGTCAGGTTCGTGGTGGAAAATGCCACAGCCTTGTGGGATGAAGTACTGATTCAGCATGAACTTTCTCTGTAAGTCTGATTTTGCTTAAAAAAAATGACAGCTGTTTAAGTTTGTCATATCAAGTACTGTCTCCCCACGCCACTCTGACTTTATGCTGAATTATGTACCCTCTGTCTCCCCACAAGTGGAATAACAGCATAAAGTTGAGGTAGATGCTGTATCAGGTGCTTTGTCTACTTCAGTGATCAAATCTGTGTTGCCAAGTGATTCTTCTGCCAGTGACGACAGAGCCGCAGGAGGTGTCGGCAAGCAGGCTGCCTCGGGAGATCCGCTCCTAGTGTCTGTTGGAGCACGTACTACTGTCGCGGGCTCACAAGGTGCTGGTAGTCAACGTGTGGGAGACTCATTCCTTTTTGAAGACAGGCTTCTACATTAGTCTTCTTTTTCTTGATAAATGTTGAAAAAAATGATAATAATGTATAGTTCTGCTGTACTTTGGATGTGGAAGAAGAAGAGGTTTAGGGTCTGGCCTTGAGCTATGCCTTGTGTCACAGGTGCTGACAGGGACTGTCTGTATTGGGCTGATGCAAATGTCTCCTTGCTGTCTTCAAAGCTTCTTTGTAAAGCACCTTCATTTTGGAGCACCATCTTCCTACTGCTTTGTCTGGCCCAAGACACTGGCAGATCTGCATTATTCCTGCAGTGTTCCTCATCTGCAGTGACATGTCTGGTGTGTTACATTTTAGCTGTGACATCCTTCCCACTCTCATTTCTCTCTTGGAATATGGGCACAACCACTGCTGATGTGAAGGTAGAGCTTGAAAATTGCTCGCATTAGGGAAAGCATTTCCACAACCAAACTTGAATGCTTCAGTCTTAACAGACTTAGATAGAAGTATGGGATACTTCTTTCTCAGGTATCAAAATGTAAAGAGCATTCTGAATGTTAACTGTGATTTTCTGTGCTATTATAGGTTAAAAACTTAAGTGTTGTTTTTTTTTCTTTTCAATGCCTGTGATATAAGCATTGCTTGTAAATACAGCACTAGAGTTTGATGTTTGGTTGCTATATGTGTAGATTTTTTAAGAGGCTAATTCTTACCTAGTCGCTTTATGTACATGGACAGTTAGATGCAGAAAGGTACTGGAAGAGTTTGTTACCTGTGTGGAAAGATGCGGTCATCTCACATGCTTCTGCGTATTTTGGGAACTGTGTTTCTTTTGACTGAGCTGAGACAAAGGCACCAACTTTTTCAACAAGGATGTGATCCCGGGGTAGAAAGAGGTTAGATGTGAAGCTGGCTTTGCTGCACGTCAGTAATTGCAGGTTTGTTATTTCTAGTGCTGTGTGCTAATGTTTATGTAGTACATTTTTGTAGGGCTTGCTGCTTAGCGTTGCTAGCAACGTATATGTATGGTGGTGGGCTTTTCTCAAAGCCCAAGTAAAGCGTTGCCAAAGTAGTCAGAATATTTAGCAGACTGTATGTGAAACTGTGCCTTTTGCTTCTAGTTTCAGTCACCTTAGAAAACTGTATTATTTTCTTACTAGTAATTTCCAGTAGTACAGGAAATTGCTCACTGACTGCCTTAAAAACTTATAGAAATAACCATTTTTGAACAACTCTGTAAGGTACTGCTCCTGCTGGGAAAACTTCCCATCTAAGACAGATGATGTGGGTGCTCTGAGAAACTGGCTCAGATCTTATTACTGTCCTGCTGGCTGAGCTAATCTGGAGAAGAAGAAGAAAGTTTACTTTGTCTGTGATCCTGCTCTTGAGCTAGCTTGAATAAACATTATAAGGCAGTTGACAGCAAATATTTACAGATATTAATTAAATTGCTGTCAAATGTTCAAGAATTCTCATATTGGCTAGTGTTAGAAAATGAACTTTTTAAATCTAGAACTTTCCCCTTGTTGTATCTTCAGGATTTTTGTATTGAAGGATTTATTAAAGGAGTCTGAGCCTTTACATTACCGTTTCAGACTCTGAGGTACAGTAGTTATGGTAGTCATAAATTTTATTCTCCTTCTGGCCGTGTAAGAAAGCGAAGATGAAGTAAAAAGTAGGAATTAATTTTGTTCAGGATACTTTGAGAGCTCTATAGACAAGTGTGTGGAATGAGAGCGGCTCCGCTCTCAGATTTGTGCGCCAAACTGAGATGAATCATGCAAGTATGAGAATAAGTATGTCTGAGAATCTGAATTTTTATTACAAAACCACCCATGTAGTTGTTTTTTTTAATATTATTAATCTTCTAACGTTATTATTTTTAAAAAATCTTTCTTGCAAATGGAGCCTTTTCACTTCTCTGCTGTTTTCTGGGAAAACAGTGTCTGGTTTGCAACTCGCTACAGACTATGTTGCAGTGGAGCAGAAGTTTCTCAGCGCCTTTATCCATGCAATGGGTTTCAGTTAACCTAAGCTATAGAAGAAAATGATGAATTGGCACACTTTTTTTTTTTTTTTTTTTTTTTTTTTTTTTTGTAACACGCCTTCAGAAACCATTAAGGTGAAATGCTGCTCATACAGCTGTGCATGAGTCATAAGAAAGCTAATGCAAAGCTAACGCAGCAGCACTAAAGTAATTATCCTCTTGTGTGTTCAAGATAGTCAGGAATGAAGCTGGTGATGAAAAGGAAGAATCTGTCTAGTAGCTATCACACTGTCCCTAACAGGGGGAAGGGAGGAAATAAAATGTGGAAAAATACTTTCCTTGGGTCTTGCGTAGTTAAGTTCTTTGCTAAGTTCTGTATTTCCCCTTATCTAAAAGGATAGAGCAGATCTCTCTACATCAAACACCTCCATTCCTCGGCCATCCAGAGCCATGCTGCCCAGCAGCACTTTAGTACTGGGCAAATGACTCACTGGGAGAGCAAACCACAGCTGAGGGTGCCCTTGCGTTGGGATAAGAAGGTGGAGATCACTGGGGCGTGGGAGCAAAGTTCTGGTGCCGGGTGCCAGGCCGTCTCCCTGGAGGACACTGCACATTGCCCACAGGGTTTTGTTTTCCAGAGAGGGGTTCCACCTCCTCCAGAGAAACTCCTTCCTAGAAATTACCTGCTCTTCACATAAAGTGCCTGGAAAGAGCAGACTGCTTTCTTGGGTCCTCCCACGCATGTGGTGCTGCAGAGTTGGCCATCTAACAGAGAAAATGTCTCCTGGCGTCTTGCAGAACATCCTGACTGTTGAGAGGAGCAAAGACTGACTTTGCTGAACTGTCTGTCCCCTTGTGCTTGTGGGACAGCCACAGCACTATCAGTCACCGTTGCAGGGTGTAAATTTGGGTCCAGAATTCGACTAGGGTGCCTGGCTCAGAGCACTGGCTGGATCACATCGCACCCTGGGCACACCGAGGACTTGAGCATCCCGGTCAGAGAGGGGAGCGCCTGTTGTGCCAGCTGCCACGTCCGGGCGTCTGTCCATCCAGCTGGACGCCGGTCGTGTGAGCAACGGGGAGCGGTTATGCTGTAGCCCGACGTGAATGCCCTGTGCTGGCCTGTAGAAATGCTCAGGGCTAGGAGGAGTTGGAGAAGCGCGATGGTTGAAGCAGAGCCCTGCGCGTGCCGCCTGGGCCCGCCGAGCGGCTGCGTCGTCTTGGGCCTCGCTGGCGAGTTGCAGGTTTAAGTGGGAGTTGCTGCGAGAACAGCCTGCGGTTCGGCTGTATGCGTGGCTAAAAAAAATGCTTCTCAGGAAGTGGATGAAACTGTCTTTTCATCTGTCTTTGCAGAATTTTGGGATGTTTTAAAGCCAGTGGTGGATTCCATAGAAGAAATGTGTCCTGGCTTGGCAGTGACACTTAGCTCTATTCAACAATGCTGTGCTAGGCGATTATTTTCTACTTTGTGCCCTTGTTGTCTTACTGCATGGGTTCTGTTCAGAGTTCCTCCAAGTACAAGCTTCTGCTTTGTACCTCTAATCATGTCCTAAAAGCAGCTGTTTCTTGGAACAACCCTGTGAAGATGAGACCACCTGCTCAGATTCAATGAGCAGCTTCAGTTAATTTATTCTGCATACAGCCTAAAAGTTAAACTGCTGGCTGTCAGCAGTAGTTTTTTTGTATTTTTGTTTTTTTTATCGGTTAACATTTTGCTTGTCTTGCTTTAGACTTTTAGCAATTTAAATCCCAAATTTCTGCCTTTCTGTCCTTGACTCTGTGTCTTTTTGAGACAAAATGGCTAGCAACACCCTAATTTTGTGAGAAGAATAAGACAAAGCAATGAGAAATTTGCGAAGAGTAGATTTCCGTAACTGCAAGAGCATCCGCTCCGTTTGTCACACTAATATAGAAGTATTAATATAGTTGTTCTTCCTTAAATATTTGTATTTGCAGGTTTTCAATTGCACACATTACTTCTAGACTTTATTCTCCAAATACAATTCACAGCTATTCTGAAAGAAGAATGTGGAATCCTCTGTGTATTATGTAAAGACTCTAGGTGTGATTTTTATAATGTGCTCCAAATCTGATGTAAAATTAGAAGGCAATCTAACAATATCACTTATGGGGCTAATAATTTTGAAGAAGCTCTTTACAGAGCACAGTTAGGGGGTACATCTTGGTTCTTCCATGGCAGGCCTTCTTTAAATGGTATTTTGTTTCTGTTAGATTCTAAGTTGCTGGGCAGTTTCTCAGATTTCCCTTGACATTATTTGTTACTTTGGCGCTATTTGCTTTGGGTTAGATGTTGTATAGTGGGGGGCAGGTCTTCTCCATCTTGCTGAAACTTTTTCTAACATTTTGTGTTCTTATTGTGCTTTTAGCCACAGATGATATCGTTAAAGTTGAAGTCTGGGATGTAGTTGACAAAGGTAAGATCTGTAACTTCCTGTTCTTCCTGTTTAATGCAGATTATTTGGACTTTTTTTACTTTGGAACTTAAATGGAATTCAGAAATACCTGTTTACTTGCACTTTCTTCTGGAAAAAAAAAGAAAAGTGTGTTTTCTTTGGATGTTACTTTTTGAAATAATTTATTCCTGAAATAATAATGTAGAGGGGAGGAGTCTCTCTTTTTTTTTTTTTTTCTTTCTCAATTTGACCTTCAGATGAAACCCAGAATTCAGAAGCCTGAATGGCTTCTGTTATTTCATATTTCATATGCTCTGTGATGATGTGATGAATGCAGTAGCCTTCTTCCTTGTGTATTTAAATTGTTTGAACTGCATAATAAGGTTCCTTTCTTCCCCTTCATATTTTTATAAATGTTTAGACGGCTACGGAGTTCTTTGTTCTGTTTCTAAAACTTCTTCCTGAGCTGTTTTTGAAAGCACCAATGTTGTTGAATTGATAAAATGTTATCAGCAGTGATTGATGTACACAGGAGGGGAGGATAAAAAAAAAAAAAAAAAAGTTAATTAAATCCTCTTAGAAAAGAATGCAGTATTTTTAATCCTAAATCTTTTCTAAATGCGTAGCCGAGGAACATTTTAAGATGGTTTGAAACATTTTTTTTTCATTAGTTTTCACTTTTTGTCAGGTTATAAAGTGCTATTTTCTAAAAATAATAGACATTTCTGAAAGCAAAATTGAACACAATGCAGAGGTGGATTCTGTTGCTAAAAGAGGTTGAGGTTCAGACTTTATAAATGAGCGCTTCTTACTCTGCAGGTTTGCTCCTTGCTTGAGTTTCTTGTGGTGAAATCTGATGACTACATATGGAAACTTGATTTTTTATTTTATTTTTTAGTATAACTTCAGTGTTGTTACTCTTTCTGCAGGCTTACCTAGAACCTGTGCTGGCACCTATACCCCCGGCAGGGCTGTATGTGAAGTGTGCTATCTTTAAGTGTGCTGCTTTTGCAACTTAAGTTCATTACCAGTAAAAAAAAAAAAAAAAAAGAGAGATTGGGAGTGTGAGAAAGGGAGAAAGTGTTTTTTGTTTTGTTTTTGTGCATGTGGATAAATCATATTAAAAATAGTAACAACAGAAAGGTGGTGAAAGATAACAGCTCTAGGTCAAGTTTATAATGGAGATTATAGGTTAGAAATTTTAATACAAAATCATGGGTGATTTAGCTTTTTATTTTACCCCTTCCCTTTTAAACCACCTGTCTTTCACAGTGTATGTAAAACCTGCCTTAGAGCAGGATTGCTCCTGAAGTTAGATAAGAGTTTGGCTTTCAGATCCTAGGAAAACATGTGCAGGGCTGAAGAAAACCATCTGTTTTTTCACTGCCTTGCAACTTGGGTATGAATTGATAGTTGATTTGGGAATCACGTGCTTGCAATGCTTAGTTCTGTGAATAGCTCCTCTGAGCAGAATCATGGTCTAAAATACAGAGACTTGTCCTTTTTTTTTTTTTTTTTTTTTTTTTTTTTCTTTTCCTCCTCTTTTTTCTTTTTTGACAGATCAGATTTGGTATGTGCAGATGTTGATAACAGCTCTCCTGATCCATGTCTCACTGTCAAAAATTAAAGTATCTGAAATCTGGGACTGTTTTCTCTCCACTTCATACTCGAGATAAACCCTAGTCTGTTAAGAACCCTAGTTAGGGACCACAGACACGTCCAGCTTTATGCAGTTTATGTATGCAGTCAATGCACTGTAAAAATTCAGATTATCATGATCAAACAAAATCAGATGGTTTCCCACTGATGCACATTGCAGATCCTTGATAGATGCAGCTTGCGAAAATGTGCCAATTAACCATTAGGAACTTGTTTCCTATCTGAGTTTCATCTTAATGTTATCTCATAACAGTTTTGTTCTTCTTTCTGTATGCTTAGGACAAAAAATCCTTCTGCGTGATGCTCTTGGTGAGAATGACACCAACCTAGCCTAGACTTTGGGTAGTGAAGCATCCAGTGCTGCTGCTGCATAGTGCTCATAAAATCTGACCCTCCTCTTGTCCTTTCCTACAAGGTCCTGGCTGATATGCGAATTTAGAGTTGGGAGGCATGCTGCTTTTATTAGGCTGGATTTGAAACCGCAAAAATGTATGTTGTCAACATGCATTTCAACATACTCTGTTTTCCAGGCCAAATTTATTTTAACCGGAGTTTCACCCATTTTGAAAGACTTGAGAAATGTATTTAAATAAAGTGAAAGTGTATATTGAAAGCCTGATATTATTTTGCAAGAAACTGAGGGCGATGTTTAGCCAGACTGTCTTAAAAGCAAAACCATAAACTGCAGGTTTCAACTTCAGTCTTGTAAAGCAGCTCGCGCTTCCCCGCGCTGCGCAGAGCTGCCGTTCCTTGTGTCTCTGCATCAACGTGCACAGGAGAATTTGGGAGAATTTCCTCCTCTGCGCCCTAAAAAACCTCAGTGAGATTTTGGCTGTGAGTCCAATGTGGTTTTACTAAGTCATGTTCTGTGCAGCAGTTTTGCCTCCTGGTTGGTTCTGCAGCTTTGGTTACCCCCAACTGTTTCAGGAACACTGGAAACAGCTTTTTGGCCTTGCCTGGCTGCGACCCGCTGTTGTTTGTTTAGGATGTAGCTGCTAATCTGGAAGTGAGGGGGAAAGTTTAGCTGTGAAAGCACTTACTGCTCGGGGAAGCAGGAGGACCTGCTAACCCTGATGTTGTTCCCCTTCTCTGTGCCATGTGCAGACCTGCAGGAGCACGGGCTTACCTGCAGCTTGCTGGGTTCTTTGGCTGTGCTCAGAGAGCGTGGCTCGCTCCACGATGATGCCCTTTATTACGATCTTAGTGAGGCCTTGTCACCAACTGTGGATTGTATTCGATTTTGTCCAAGACATGTGGTCCTTTGCTGCCCTTGGCACTAAGAGTGCAGAGAAAAGATACCTATCAGCAAAAGTCACAGTCCTGACTCATCTTTCTGCTTTGCAGTGAGTTGTGTAACTGATGCAGGCCATAAAACCAGAGCAGATCCTCAGTGCAAAGAAGTGAAGTGAAATGGGGTACTTGGAATTCAGGTGATTCAAGACTTCAGGTCTCACATCTTGTAACATCTGCTGTTTGGACTCATCTTTCCCCAGGCACCAACTGAAGGGATCAAGTCACATTTTTTCCTTTTCTGTGGCTCCTAAAATAACCTAAACCCTTTCAAGTGCTGAGCAATCTTCTCGCATCTAGGAGGAAGAATTCTTCTGTAGAATTTAGGGCACTACTGAAAGGTGATTTGGTTTCAGTTGCTGCTGCCCCCGCGAATAAGGAGTTACCTTATTGGTCAAACAGCACATGAAGACCCTTGTTTTGTGATTGAGGCTCCCAGACCATACCTCATGTAACCTTAAAAAACACAACCTGGATTGTATGAACTAGGTTGCTCATTCCTCATTGCACGCCTGCCTTTAAAGCCAGAACTGCATCTCTTTGCTACATGTATCACATCTTCATCTGGCCCATCTTGCAGCCCTGGTTCCAAAAATAGACCCTGTGCAGGAGTATGTGCACACATGCGCTTTCCGGCTCTGCTACTGCTTTACACATGACCTCCTTTACAGCAGTGATGAGCATCACTTAAAAATACCGCTCAGTGCTCTTGCTACATGCTCAAAAGCATAAACAGGGCAAGGTACATGAGTCGTGTGTTCTGTTTCAGAGCTGTAAATATGTCCAGGTTCAAAGGCCACTTTGATTACTCAGGATGAGAGAGATCTGTAAACTCTGAAGAGTTTTGCTTCAGTATCTGTGGTATTTGTGGTTCTTGGGTTTCTGTTTTAATACTAGAAATTCAGGTCAAGTCCAGCATAATTTATCAGCAACTGGAGAAATAGTGAGATCTTGAGATTCAGAGTAGCCAAACAAGTTCCACTGGCTCGAAACAATTTGAAGCGAGGGAGGGAGCAACCTGCATCTGCCACCCCGGCGGCCAGTCCAGGGAAAACCAGCGTCCACCCTTGAGCCTCAGGAGGGATGTACTGCGAGAAAGGGAAAAAATCAGGATTAGGATGTCTGCTGTTTTCAGCTGTCAAAAGTGTGACGACAGCAGAGCTGCCAATGTTTTAGAAATATGTGGTTTTGCAATGACATTGAAAGTGTCTGGGAATTCAGGGCTCAAATCTACTGCTGTTTTGTGAAGTCCTTGCATCACTGCTGCACCAGGACTGCCCAGGCCTGAACATGGGGCCACGGCTTTTTTCCAAGAAAATGCCCCAAATTTTTTTGTCCTTTTTTTTTTTTTTTTTTATTATTATCTTTTTTTAGCTGACACTGACTGCTTAACAGCTAACAGGTGATCAGCTTGACCGTCATATGCTGAATGTGGGTTGCAAAGTACAACAAGACAATAAGGGAGTTGGTTATGCTTATTGCTAACAGCAAAAATACTTAGTATGAACAACTAGTGTAAATTTCCTCTAGGTAGGAAAGCCCTACAGCATTTAAACTTTCCAGAATAGCTTCCTATTTGTCATGGTTTACCCATGACCTGTCTGCAAAAAGAAGGAAACACTTCTTTCTTTGTTGCCTTTTACTTACCAGAGCCATGAATTTTGCACATAGTCGCTCCATCTTCATTATATGAGTTGAATAGTCAAAGAAGGGTTCTTTTGTCCCCCCAGTTTGCAAATAATTTATTAAAGAGTCAGTAGAAGTGTGTTGTGGGCGCATCGAAGCAGTTAAACACATTCTGTCAGGGATGAGATGTTTCTAGCAATTACAAGAAGGCATTTCAGATCTCTGCCATCCCATTGTCATTTATTTACTTTGCCAGTATTCGGACTAGAAAATTACGGAGCAAAGTTCAGAAGTATAGTCCTTAGTTGTTGTCTCTAACACCTGGAAGATATTTGAGGTCTGTAAAAATAGAACTCTAGACCTTGCAGGGCTCTACAGTACAAATCATTTGGTGAAACTCTGGGAATCGCTTCACATAGTGAGATTAAACTACCCCCAGGGGTGCAAATTTTTCACAGTATGTCCACACTAAACTTATTCGGTGCTGGGTGATAGATGTGCTCGTTCTTGTTTACTGAGACTCCTCGTGATCCTTAGTCCACACCAGAAATGGGTGGCATTGGCCAGTTGCCCCATCTGCTAGTCCCGGGTACAGATTCCCTGGCTGTACTCTGCCCACTGTGGCCGCAGGCTTTGGGATTGGGCAACACGATTAGAGCTTAACTGATAAAATGCCAAATCCCCAGGGAGGCTGAAACCTCCATTCCGAGGCTTCAAGTGCTGCCTCCTTTCCCACGGGTGCTGAGCCTGATGCCTTGGGTGCTTTTAATTGTTGTTCCCTGCACTTCTCCAGCACTTACTGAAGCTGTAAAAACCTGGGGAAAGCTTCAGCATGCAGCTACTCACAGGCTGTTTGGAGGGGCTGGCTGTTTTAGTGGTACAGTCTGTATATGTTCAGCTGCCTCCTTTTCTTACCCTCTACTTGAGGAGCCGCTGAGGCTGTCGGAGCATCCTTGTAGCTGGGAGCAATGTGCTGCAAGGGCAATTCTTGACGCTTTTTGTTGCGGTTCAGAGGCATGGCCACCTTCCCCCAGATATCTAGCAGTGTGCTGATGTGCCAAGCTGAAGGAAAAAGAAATAGAGCCTGGTTTGAATTTTGGCCTGCTGTTGGGGTTGGATCCCTTTCTGCAATACTAACATGCCTGTGGGGCACATGTGGCCACTTTGTTTTTGAAATTTTTGTTACTTTTATATTTGAAGTTAAATAATTTTTGGCCATTTAAAAGAAGAGGATTTTCTCTAAGGTCACTTTGTTCAGGACCAGAAAGGTGTCCTTTACACCTAAGAGTATTTTAGTGTGTGCTGCAGAGGAGACGGGTGAGTGGAAGAGCAACCTATGAGTGCTTGTAGATGGGACTGAGGCCACTGCACAGCAGGGCTGTTCTTTGCAGGACATTTCTAGTGTCTCCTCCGAGCATTTAGCACGTTGTCTCCTGCAGTTTCTTCAGAGCAGCTGAAGGCACCTAAGGGGCTCAGAGGGCACGTTTATTTACAAGGCTTCTGGCTTCAGGTTGGTGTAGAAACTCAGCAGGGACATCTCAGGACAACATGTACAAAGTCAGGCAGTCCCATTGTAAGAGTCCCAGTCTCTTCTGCTCCTTCAACACTAAAGCAACAAAAAGTGGAGCAGAGCAGCTCCATTTGTGGTCAGAGAGTGCCCCAAACCCCTATTCTGCAGTTATCATGACTGTATGCAGAGAAGAGTTCTGTTCCAACTGCCACAGACTTTCTACTCCCCTCTGCCTTGACCAGACTAGCTGATTTTCCTCAGCAAGCCCTGTCCCATCTCCCCTCATATTCCGCATGCTTGTGGTAGAAGTTGGATCTGCTTTAAGGTTGTGTACAAAATGCTGTGGTCCTGTCCCTGGAGATAGACCCGTACTGGAAATCTCTGCCCCATGTAATGCATTTGTCTTTTGTAACTCTTCTTTTTAAGGGAAATGCAAAAAACGAGGAGATGGTTTGAAACTGGAGAATGATCCTCAGGAGGTGAGTCACCTTGAGTGCAGATGTTGCCCTCTTAAGGGGAGGCCTCTCCTCGCACTTTGGTTGATGGGTTTTGCATCTGTGTCTGCTCTGAGGTTGGCCGGGCAGCTGGGTGGGAGCAGGCAGATCCCAGATGTTCCTTGCTCCGTTGCCTGACTGTTTTATCTCTCTGTCCATGCCCTCCCCACTGCTCTCCTGCTGTTTTCCATTCAGTCTGCTGGGAATGAGGCACCCCAGATACTTAGACTGTAGTTCTGTGCCTGTTTACACATGAGCAGTGTCAGGAAATCCTTTTGTAAAGGATTTGCCATGAGCCTTGAAGAAATTAAGGCCATATTGTCTGGCTGCTGCTTAAAACTAGGCTACCAATTACCTTTTAATGCTCGCTGGAAGGCAGAGGATGAAGGGGCAGCAGAGGTGCTATGCAGTATGTCAAAGTAAACAGTGGTTCCTCATGGCCTCTGAACAAAGGTATGTCCTGTGGATCTGCTGCCCTAGAACAGAGTGCCATGGGGGACACCTTGCTGCCACGTTCCCCAGGTTGCATTTGAGCTGCTGGTGCACTTCCATAGCGCTTCTTTCAGAGCTGTGCTGTTTTATCCTCAGGAAAAGGCAGTGTAAAGGCCCTCGATCGTGGGATTTCTGGTGCAGCTATTCCAGAGCTTTGTCGCTGTGGTTGCAGTGCAGTGCCCCGCGGGCTTGCTGGCGTGGACCGTGTCTCGTGTTCGCTCGACGAGCGCTTTGTCAGGATCAACAGGCTGATTTCCACGGGGAAGGAGAGCCAACATTGCTCCTGTGCAAAGTGCTGAGCACTCCTCTTCCATGGCCCGTTCAGGGCAGTGAATGTGTCTCTTTGTCCAAGGGGCAAGTTGCCCTCAATCTGTGGGGTCAGATAAGGAAAATTTTCTTTAAAAATGTTCTGCTCCTGTGGGAAAAGGCAACAGTAAAGGCAATTATCACACAGTTGCCTCCCCCTTCACAAACATGGGTGCGTTTTTCACTCGGGAGAAAGGGACGAGTGCCCTTTCGTAGGCACCAAAAAGCAGGAGCCTTGTAGACAAGGAATCAGTATTGAATTTTGCAAAATTGCAAGTGATGAAAAGCAAAGTCAGCTGCTAAATGTTTTTAGCTACAGAGAAACTCATTAGAAAGGAAACCTTGGCTTTATGGGTCGGAAGCATTCAAAGTAGAGTCAATATTTGTGTCCACAGAGAGGGAGAGCAGGTGCCGTGTGCTCTGCTGTATCCTCTAGCTGTATGTGGAGTTACGTTGTAAAGAAAATTTTTGGTGTCATGGAGGAAAGAGCAAGAGTGGGTTGTAACAGTTGCAGATGTGCTTTTTTTCCAGAGAATTTCACATCTTACTCCTGTAGGGAGTGAACCTGCAAGCTACATTGTTTAAATGATAATGATGTGCAATACACTGATACCTTTTATAGTGTCTGTTGCTTTAGAAATTTTGCCTATTCAACACTGTATTCATTGTGTTCTGTGCAAACCTGAAGCTGAGCCAAATTACTTACTGCTCCTTTTGCCTTTATTTCCTCAGGCAGAGTCAGAAATGGCTCTGGATGCAGAGTTTCTGGACGTGTATAAGAACTGCAATGGAGTCGTGATGATGTTTGACATCACCAAACAGTGGTGAGAGGTCACCTGGGGCGAGTGCAATCCAGCTCTCCCATGTTTAACTACACACACACACACACACACACACACACACACACACACACACACACACACACACACACACACACACACAAAAACCCTCTGAGATTTCTTGCTAGCCTCTGAAGCTGGTTTTGTACCACTTAAAATAACAGCTTTATCTTCTGGCATGTCTTTTAATACACTCCCCTCTTGGGCATGTTTTGAACAAGCAGTTTCCCTGGGAGATTGTGGCCTGCAGTTCCTGCTGCTCCGCTTCTGAGATCCGATAATTAGCACTATTGCAGATGCAGAGTGCGCTGGGCATGGTACAAATCCCCAGCTCGACAAAGCAGAAGGGAAGGGAAAGACAAGTGAGCAGTGGGGAAATTCCCAAGAAGACAGGTACTGCTATGGATTATTTAGAGGCCATAAATTGCATAAATATAGAGAAATAATGAGCTATTCATTTTGCATCTCTGATGGGGAGGATAGGGAATGTATAGAAACCAGAGGGAGATGAGGAGGTGGCTGCTTCTTTATATCTGAGCTTGGGTTTTACTGGTTTGTTTACGGGCCAGTGAGCTTGTTGCCAGCAGAACCAAGGGCAGCCTCTACTTGTGCTATCCTCACAACTGTAGAGGTCTGAGAGACACTATGGCAGGAGGTGTTAGGTCTCTAGTTGCAGTGGAGCACTGAACTTCAGTTGCCTTTGAATAAAGAAAGATATAATCGTATTTACAGTTAATGTATTCTTCTGAGAGGGGCAAAGAAGCAACAGTCTTGGAAAGATTTTTGAAATTCTCTTCTGTGTAATTCTTTTTCTTTTTTTTTTTTTTTTTTTTTTTTTTTTTTTTTTTTTTTTTTTCCTTCTGTGGTTTCGTGCGATGAAGCTGCTCACAGAATGATCTGTTTCTCCCCCATTTGCTTCTGTCTGGCTCTTCTCTGGTGCAGGACATTTAACTATATCCTGAGGGAACTTCCCAAAGTGCCAACCCACGTCCCAGTGTGCGTGCTTGGGAATTACCGTGACATGGGGGAGCACCGGGTCATTCTGCCTGGCGACGTGCGAGACTTCATCGACAACCTGAACAGGTAACCGAGGGTGGCACCACTATCCCAAACAGGGAGCCGCTCTTGGGCAGGAACCACAGGAAAACATTACCACCACTGTGATTCTGACGTGCATCACATTCATCCCCAGTTAGTGCCTGCCAGCACATGCCTTTCAGAGTTGCTTTGCGCAGGAGATCATGTTCTTTTTGGATAGTCCTTGTCTTGCAAAAGAAATCTCCCTGAAACCCAGCTGTTCTCTTTATGATCGTGCTGCAAGACAGGCATCGGGGGCAGCTGTAGCCTCGCTCTTCCTCCAAGAGCATCATCTTGCAACAGTCACTGGGCACAGCCAAACCATTCTCTTCCCTGGCCAACCCAGCAAAATTTTCCCTTAAATTGGGATCGGAAGCTCTCTGTTATTTAATTTTAAATATTATTTGTTGGTCAGGATTTATTAATTGTACCTCTTTTGGTTTATGTTTTAAAGTGTGTGGTTATAAGGCAATTTTTATTTTTTTTAGTCTCTTGCTTGTCCATGCATGTGTCAGGCACATGCAAATTACATCAGTTTTAAGGCTGGATTTAGAAATATTGTTTCTTTACAAGTTTATTTCTATACATAACTTGGCAAGTTTAATTCCCAATGCCAATGCTTGAGTAGGTGACTTAATTTTGGTCTGTTTGTGGTATTAAAACAAAATCTGTACTGAAGAATGGCCCTATATAGCCCTGAACAGCAGCAGCTTCACACCAGCTTTTTCTGCCACCTTTCAGGAGGACCAAAATCTGCATTTTCTTTGTAAACAGAAGAATCAGTCCCTAGCAGGATGCCTTATCGGCCTACATTTGGGGCTGGGGGACTGGCTTGTGGATGAGGATTGCTCCTGGTACATAATTCAGCAAGTCGTTGTGTGCAGTCCATGTCCTGTGTACAATTTTCTTCTCCCTGCCTATCTGTTTGAGACAGGCCACCTGGCTCCTCATATTTTCGGTATGCTGAGTCTTCCATGAAGAACAGCTTTGGCCTCAAGTACCTGCACAAGTTCTTCAACATCCCTTTCTTGCAGCTGCAGGTAAGCGAAAGAGGATATCCCTGAGGATGGTTGGGTGGGAAGGCCTTCATCTCCCTGTTTTTAGAGTGAGAATTTGATTTTATATATCTATATTATTATTATTATTGTTAAAGGATCCTGAGTAGATTTTTCTTTTCATGACCATGTAGCCCACAAAATTTTATTAATGCATGGATGTCTGTGACTTAGACATGTCTCTGCTTGTGCAAGGGCTGTTCTTCACTATGTTCACAAATGCCCGCCTCTGTAGAAAGTCTCCAAAGCAGTAAATATTATGGGCAAGTGAACTGCATTCAGTGTTGCGGACCAACATATTACATCCATATATATATATTAAAGTCTGTATTTAAATTTCATGTTACCAGTCATCTAAAACTCACTTAAGAAAAGACTTGCTAACAAGATGAACAGCTCAAGGGCAGTTGTTTGCTGAAAATTGTTACCCTGAGATGGATGGTAACTGATCTGCTTGAATACTGTACACATAGATTCAAGTCTCAGATTTCTCTTGTACAATTGAGCCTCCTTTAGGTGGGATGAGTGGAGATGCCGAAGTTCAGTGGGCAAGAAAGGGTGAAATTTGTAGCTGTGGCCCTTCAGAGGGGCTAGAGTGGGCTTGTGAGGGGTTGTGCTTTTGTGTCCTGGGTTTTTGTTTCATGAAAAGATCGGGCAGTTGACCTTGGTTGTCTTTCACCGGAAAGTGAAATGTCTGTGTGTATTTTTGTATGAATAATCCTTGCTGAAATACTAGTTCAGAATAAGCTCGCATATGTTAGTGAATATGACCACATCTTTGGTCTGCAGCGCAGATGCATTAGAAAGAACTAAGGTAAGAAACCTTAAGGTGCAGCAACGTAGTGAAGCAAATCAAATGATTTTTGGAGGAGGAAGCTGTAGAAATCTGACATTTAAACCCAGCTTACTGCTTAGTGGATAAAACATAAATCTGCCAGGGTGGTGTTGGTCGGATAGTTGGTTTACAATATCAGTACCTATGGCAAAGTGGTGTTTTGTAGAAATTGTGCAGAATAATTAGTTTCCAGGTTACTATTGACGTTTCAGTTTTGTAGATCTTTCTCTTTCTTCTCGGGTAGATGTTGAGAGGAGGCAAAGACATTAGTACAGGCTCCCTGCCAGACTTGTGTCTGAAAGCTGCTCATAGTGATACTGTTAGTGGTCAATATATGCAGTGATTTTCCTAACTATAATCATAACCAGGAAATACTGAGGCTTTTGTGGTTCTGGGTTTGTTTGGGAACAGCTTTAGGAGGAAATTCTTAGGTGACCTTTCACTGAAATGTGCTGTGAATAATTAAACAAGATGTACCAGTCTAAAAACTGCTAGTGGTGTCCTTCAGATGAGGTAATCAGCCCCAAAGCCAGAGAACTTCTCGGACAAATCTTTGTCTTCAGAAACTTCAGAAAATAAATCTGATGTAACCTTTAGTTGTTTGGAGTCTTCAGTGACTGTCACTTGGAAAGATGAGGGAAATGAGGTGACCAACTTGCATTTATTCTCCTCTTCCATGGGCGCTGGAGGTGGCGTTGGAGCTAGTCCGAAACACAAGGTGCCACAGGCACGATTGGCCCTTCAGAAAAGAAAACTGGAAAGAGTTTTCAAGGAACTGTTCAGTTCCCATGATGTGCAAGGGGAGGTTTGGGTGGACACATGTGAATGACGTGTGTAAATATGTTTGCACTGTGTTCTTGGTACCTTGACAGAAAAGGTGGCAGTTGATGAGCTTGTCCTATGCCCAACATTCAAGAAGAGACAGAACTGTCTTGTGTTTACTTTAGAACAGTGGAGCCCAAACTAATTCCTGCATCTCTGATATCTGAGTTTCAGGCAGGTGCTTTCCCATATATTCTGTTTAAAATCACAGGATAGGATCAGATACGAAGATGCTTCCCTCTGAGAGGGAGGAGATGTCTGCCCTTGCCATTTTCTGAGGAGGAAGACAGCAATTTGGAGGCCATCACCTGCTTCCAGCCAGGCTGTAGAAGCTCAGCTTGTGGTCAGACTTCAGCCAAATTTGCTCAATTTTTCCAGAGCCACTTGCATTTTTGATGCAGGTTTATTAGAAGAGCTCAGGGCTATTCTGTAGCTGCTGATTTGGTGGCTCTGGGCATGTTGCAGCTCCCGTCGCATCTGGGAGCGTTGCCTTTGAATGCACTGGGAGGCAGAGCTGGCTCGCTGAGCCTTACTACCAAGCAGTGCAGCAAGTTAAAATGCGTAGGAAACACACAACTAGATCCAGTTCCTCACGGTACCGTTCATACCTTCAAAGGAGGTTGGTAGTAACAGCCCCTCAAAAGAGTCATTTGCCTACCACTTTGGCACAAAGTAAGGTTAAGGGAGAGGGACTCTGCGTGGTGTAAAATGCACATAGGATTTAAGCAGTCTCAGTCCATTTCTGCAGTTTCTCTGTGTTTCTCAGCCTTGTCTGCTGCATCTCTCAAGGGGGAACGGAATTGTTAGCAGTGTGTGAGATGCCACCGTGTCCTTCAGCAGCGCTGGCTCTCAGTGCATTGGTTTTAAGTTGCACTTTGTTGTGTGCATCTTAGGCTTATGCATCTTTCATTGAGAAAGCGGTGGGTGAAATTCATACCTTCAGTACAAAGCCATTCCCCCGGTCGCCCAGGCTGCTCAATTATTTATCAGTTCGTTAGCCGGGGGAGGATTCTCAGCCCCGAGAAAGCCCTGGGTATTGCTGGTGGCCCATGTAATGTGCCAGTGTGATCGGGTCAGCAGGTCTGCAGAGGCCTTTGCTGGAAGGAGACACAATTTTGCAGACAGCGGAAATGACTTTTTCCCAGAGCGTATTTGGAAGCGGCGTTCAGCCAGAGCATTGGTCGGTGACATGGGATTTTCCCCATTCTTTTAGGCCATTGCTAAAAATAAGGTGTTTCTTTAATATTTTAATATCAGCGTGTCAAAAATAGATTTTTAAAATGATATTTCAGTCCATTATTAGCACTGATTTTTGTGCCAAGTTAGATACATCCTACTCATTATTGGATCCAGACTCCAAATTTATTGTGATCTGTGAAAAGTAAAGTAAGTAAAACTCTGATTAGTACATGTCTTGCTACCAAAGCACAAGGGAAGGTAAACCACTTGCTTGATAAAAAGCCTCTATCTAGGTCCCTAAGATCAGCATTTGAGAGCAGTCTCCCCTCTATTTCTGTTTATTTAACTAATTTGATCAGCATTTATTTCACTTTTATTTGCAAACTGATTGAGGACAAAGCAGTAAAAAATGTGCCTTTTTTCTCTGGTTTCTGTTTCCATTTTATGAATAAAATATAAAAGGGTGAAACCTATTCTGAAATGTTGACGGTTACAGGGACCGTACAACAATACTTTAAAATCGCTAACTACATATTAGTACTTCTCTTTAGTTAAACAAGTTTAAACACGTATAACATGTTTTGCTGCAATTTCTCATCTGTATACAACAATAAAGGGAATTTGAGTTAGCTAAGTACTTCATAATTCTTTGTGTGTGTTTTAATTCAAATTTGCATCTGCACAGAGCTTATGAATATGATGAAGGAAAATTGCCTAGCACAAGAATAACGGGTCACTTCACGCTCTTTACACGATGAAACACAATGAACAGTTTAAAAATGAACAAGAAGAATGCCTGCTAAGCTGTAAATTAGCTTAAATGATCACAGAAGTACTTAAATTTTGAGAGAGCTGTAGCTGCCTGTGAATTAGCATGTATTAACGGTTATCAATGAATCTGGTCTTAAAAGTGTAATACAAAATAAAAATCATATAAACCTTGCCTGCTGATTTATATCATGGTGGAATTTGATGTAAATCAGCGTGCTCCATCGAAAGTTCACACTATGCTCTAACTACTTACTCCCTTGGACAGCCTGATGTGGTTTATATAATGCACATGAGTTAGTTGAGTTTTAAGTTATTTTCTTTTTTCTATAGCTCCAAAGTTGTCATGTGTGTGAAGCCATATTGCAGCTAGCGTAGAAACAACACTTCATTCCTTTATCCAAATGTTTGTTTTCCCTTAAGGATTTTATTTGGTAAATAATGGAATAGGTTTCCTTCTGTGTGTCTTAGTCTAATGGGCTCTTTTTTATTTTTTTTCAGTGAGTATACTTGTTCTCATAGGTGTAATAAAAAATTCACCATGGCTATTGATGCTTCCAGAAGTAGTTATCATGGAAGGAAATGCAAAGCAATGTTGAGGATGAGACAGTCATAACAGCCAAAGCCTTTGCAGTCTGGCAAGCTGAGGTTTCTCTGCTGGGCGTTTTCTGAGGCTGCCTGCAGCCTGGATGGTGGAGCAGCTCTTCCGTCCTTGGCCCTGGTGGACCCCGCTGTGCCAGGCGTGCTTGAGCACGAGTCAGTTTTCCTGTGTTTCCCACATGATACAGTCTGTAGTCAGTGGCAGAGGGAGGACTAATGCTTCCTTTGAGCATCGTGACTTTTGAGCCATGAATTTGGGGTGTGAATGGACTCGTGTTTTCCTAGCTCGGAGCCGTGCTGGGATGGCAAGCGGAACATCGGCGTGCCGGACATGGCAGCTCGTGCCAAAGCCACCTCTGTCTCGCTCTGGCCACAGCCAGTGTTCAGCTGGGAGAGCATTGGGTCCCTCAGAGGAGGTGAGGGGGCTGTGATACAGGAGCTCTACCACTGAGCAGGGCCTTGGAAACAGAAGGGTTTAGTTCTGGCGGGGGGTCCGAGTTGTGTTTCTGGGGAAATGGCCACAGCATTAGCTCTGCGCTTCAGCATCGTAGGGTACTTAGGTCCTTGCTGTGCAGGAGGAAGGAACAAGTGATGCTGGTAGCACTTTCCCAATGTGGCCTCAAAGGTAAGCGATGTGGTTGCTGAGCTCTTATTGCTGCCAGCTGGACTGATCAGGAGGGTTGTCCGAGGGCTGTTTGCAATAGATTTAGAGCCTTTTGAGATCTCACAACCCCTCACTTGAAGTAGCTGTTGGGAAAGCTTTGGAAATGTGGAACATGAAGGACCAGATTAAGCCACACTTTTCTGTGGGTGAAGCTAACACTTTTAATTTCACATTTGAGGTGGACTGGGGTCTCTAGGACAGTAACTGGAGCCTGAGGGCAGTAGCCTCTAAAATTGCATGGAACTGGTAAGACTGTAGTGACTCCTCGGCCTCTGCCATTAGAAAGAAAACAGTTGTGAGGTCCTGAGTCAGCTTGGTCCTGCTTCCAGTTAGACTCCTTTATCTCTAGGAGAAAAATAGAAGCTCAGAATTGAAAAGGTGCCAACCACTGCAGAGAGCTATTGTGCAGTTGTTCTCCAAATAAATCTAGAGATCTTGGGTCTGAGAATCACACTGTTATTTGTGTCCCAGTATAGTACAGCTCTCCGAACAGGTTGCTTTCTTACACCCATACTTTCTGGGTTAACATATTTTTGTTATTACTTCTGCTTTCCGTTGTGCTTCTGTAACTAAGCCGAACCCCTTGCCTTGGACCAAAGCTCCTGTTTAATTCATTGCTGTGGGTCGAGTTGTGACACAAGATCTCGCTGACAGAGATCTGTTACAATGAGCCTTCCTGCTCAGACCCATCTTGTTTTCCTTTCCTCAGAGGGAGACATTGCTACGGCAGCTGGAGACGAATCAGCTGGATATTGATGCAACTTTAGAGGAGCTGTCAGTGCAGCAAGAGACAGAAGATCAAAACTACGAACTGTACGTCACTGAGCCATCCTTTCTGTTTTGTTGCAGCCCAGGTATCCCATGAATGTTGGACAGCCCCAACTGTAGCATTTGATCAGGTTTCTTTGGATCTTTTAAAATGTCACATTGGGTGACAACACCTGAGATAAAGCGCGTGCTTTGGGATCCCTCTCTTAAGGGTCTGGTTCCTGTGGGCACGTGATCTGTGGGAGGGCAGTGGAGGTGGAGCTGAGCACGGTGTTTGGAGGCAGCACGTGCTACAGGGATTATGGATAAGTGCAGTGCAGCCTCTGATACTGAAACAGGATATTTTCTGTCTCTCTAGTGTACAGCACACAAGCTAATTCCTTTCCTTTTGGCTGTTGCACCCTGGCATATTGTGCCTTGTGATAGGCAGAAATTAATGGCTACAGCATTGTTGTCTTTTGTCCTCTGTGAATATTTCCAGATTCCTCAGTGCGTTTCTGCTTGTAACAGTAACTAGTCCCTGCTTGCTTGTCTTTGTGCAGTGCTCAGGCTGCTTGATTTGCTGGATGAAATGAGCTTTTGCCAGAGGTTACCCTGCAAAGCCAGTGCATCTGAGGCACAGTGAGCTGCAGTCTGTTCAGATCTGTGTGTTGTTGACAGATGTTCCATGAATTCCAACTGTGAGGTGTCTATTGCAGTGATTTGCAAGCTCGAAAAATCAACCCCAGAATGAATTGGAAGGACATTCTTTACAGACAGCTTTATCTGGAAGTTGGAATCAATGATTATGAAATGCTCATGCACAGCCATTTTGACTATTGCCTTTCAAACGAAGCTTTAAGTTCCTTAACCTTAGAAAGTGTGTTTGCTTTTGAGAGCTTTAAAAGCTTTACTGCCTTTTTGAGAGCTTTGGTATGCACATGTACAAAGTAGTGGTGTTTCTAGAGTACTCACCTCACTGCTTTTCTATGGAGACCCATTAGTCTCATGTCTTAAACCTCTCTCTTGTTGTCGCTGCTCAGAGGACTTGTGCAGGCTGTGCTGTCAGACAGTTTTCCAGTATATTTGTGAACCCTACATGAGTGACGGAAGATGCTTAAAAGAATTGAGACTTGGCAGAGTTCTTCAAGCCAAAGGGTCTTGCTGCTTAGTCCCATGCCATCCTTACCCTTACATGAGCCAGTTCAGCTCACAAATCCTTCAGAAAACTCTCCAGCCATATACACCTCTAGGATAATTTTCTGCCCAATGAACAGGTTGTGCTGGCTCTGAGAAGTATCTGCTGAACACCAGAACTTAAAAGAAGCAGCGGAAGCGTGAGGCTAGGAGAAACAGGAAACGAGACAAGCGTTTAGTCCACATCTCGGTGCTCTGCCATTCTCTAAACACAGTTGGAAACACGGGAGAGAGGAGGCATCGGGAATGCTTTGAAGACACCCCCAGCCCAGCGGGGCTGAATAGCTCCCCTTCTCCTTGTTCTCCTGTGTTGCAGAACAGCAGGCAGGACACGGCTACAGGGGAGCACTGGGACTAACTGCACTATTTGCCTGTGTAACTGGCACAACGCAGCATAAGAAATACCTGAGCCAGGGTACCTAACAGAAAGGCAACCATTAAAATATTTAAGGGAACCACTCTAATATTAAAATCAAAACTTCTTCCTAGAATTCTGATTTAGCAAGTAAAATAT
>VZSV01000256.1:430294-449984 GCA_013398735.1 Nothocercus julius | reverse complement strand
GCGCAGCAGCCGCCCGCGCTGCCCGCCGCCTCCCCGGCCGCCGTGCCGCCGCAGAAGCGCAGCATCATTGCGCGGCTCTTCGGGACGGCCCCTGCAGCAGAGCCCTCTCCTCCCCAGCCAGGTGAGTGCCCAAGTGAGCTGTGCAGGCAAGAGGTCACCCATGGGGTTTTCTCTCTCACCCTGCTTTCTTTCCCTGCAAGAGGGAAACAGGGCCCTGAGGAACACAAGCCTCTGTGCATTCAGTACATGGCCTGCGAGAGCTGTGGTGTCACTCTGGTCTTTAGTCCCGATCGGTGTTTTGATTTCTCTCTGTGCTGGACCAGTGAGGCTGCCCTTGGACGGTGCCTGGTTGCCACCCTGTGCCACGTGCTCTGGGTGTCCCTGCTGGAGCAGGGGGTTGGACTAGATGATCTCTAGAGGTCCCTTCCAACCTCAACCATTCTGTGGTTCTGTGGCTGCGTCCAGCCGGCTGCCTGGAAGCCCGAGGAGGAACGTCTTGAGTACCCAGGGGATGACAGTAAAATATCTGTCAGCTTCTTACTAGGAATACATGTGCCTCTTGCATAGCAATCAAAATTGTGAGAGAGCTGTGTAAGGCGCTATCTTTGCAAAATCTGGCAGCTCAGAAGGACTCCTGGGTATTACCGTGGAGAAGCAGAGTGTTGATTTTAAAGGTTGCCTGTCCAGAAGTGATCATGCAAGTTCAGGACTGCGCTGACGCTGCTTGTGGATCCCCCTCTGGGAAGATGCTCTCCCTCAGAGTTACTAAAGGAGGAGAGCAGCCCACGCCGACTTCCTTAACACTAGTAAACAACGGAGCAGAGTAGTGCAGTGTTTGCTCCCAACCTCTGCTGGAGGGAGCTGCGGGGAGGAGGCACCGTCAGCTTTGTTGCATTCATTTTTCCTGATCTGGACCTTAATTTGCCTGTCACGATCACTTTACTTGCAAAGCTGACTGGAGCTGCAGCCCTGGCACTACCTCGAAGTCATTAGCATGACACGGTTTGAATCACCCTGTGGAAATACCTTCTCCTTCAAGCTGTCAATCCCTAGAGCTCGCAGTACTCTCCAGACACCCACAGAAAGAAAGGAGGAGGTGCTGTGAAAACACTCGGCAGTTTCAGATGTTGAAATCTCTCAATTTTAGATTTGTACACAATGTTCTGCCTCCCGAGTCTGTTACCAGGTATAACACAATACACCAATTTCTGTTTGTTTGTACCTCCTCTTACCCAGAGACAAACAAACAAAAAATAAGAGAGGAGAAACTGTTGGAAACCCTGTGTCAACAAAAAGCCATTGTCTTCTGCAGTCAAGATGGGTTATATGCAGCAAGCAAACCTGCAGGTTGGGCGCAGGGTGCAGCAAAACTGCTTTCCAGCTGCTGTTGGAAAAGACAGGTTGCCTGCCACCAGCAGTACAACCCTTTGTTTTTTTTATTTGTCTTAGCTTTTTTGAGGTTTATGGCCTGCAACCATGGATCTTGAGGGCTCTTTTTTTGGAGAGGGGCAAAAGGTGCCTAGGAAAACCGCATCTGTCCTTGTTGTTGGGTTTAAATGCAGCATGTAGAAGGTCTGCACCTCCGCTGGAACTGGACTAGGTGTCTACTAATTGGAAAATAGTTGGAAGTCACTATCACAAACTAAAACTCTGTGTTTTCTGTGAGAGTGGAACTTGTATTTGATGTCTTGCAGTAGTAATTCTCCTGGCTGTGTTTTCCTTGCACCAAAGCTATACCCTGACATTGATAACAGTGTTACTCGTGCAGAAGTTAAGTGCAAGCTGTGCTCATAGGACAGGATCTAGACTCATACTTAAAACTTGGTTACTCCTAAAGGAAAAGAGCCTAAGCATGAAGTACAATGCAGGCAGAATAAAAAATGTTGAATGTTACAATTTTTGAAAAGAGTAATCTCCTTAAGCTTCTTTGTTTTGCTAATTTCATGAATTTTCATCCTGATACCTTGAAGGTAGGTAAAGGTTGCTCTGCAAATTAGCTGCATTGAAGCAAATCTTTATCTGCAGTCACTCTCGAGCGTTAAGTTATGCAGGACACCTAAAAGCAAAGCGTGAATAGTTCTGCCTTTGAGAATTATGTTTTGTAAGGCTAGGGGAGGTGAGTGGGTGAACTGAACAGCCTGCAAAAGGTAAGAAGATAACGTGGGGGCCGCGTGCTGCACACAGCCGCCCTACGTGTAAAAGCCAGTTGTAGTGTAGCTAGCAGATCCACTTTATGATGAATACTACCATCTTGGCAGAGGTTTCTGAGCCGTTTAAGAGCTAAGTTCAGCATGGCCTATTGTAAACCACATTGGCTGTGCGTGTTATCTGAATACCTTCTTACAAGTCCTTGGAATGATTTGAGTGTCCTGTTTGTACCCTTTCACTGCCCTTGCTGTGTAGCTGATGTGTTTGTGGCTTTGGGGCTGTCATCTGAGTGATGAAGAGGCCCTGGGCAGAATGCACCTGTAAAAGCCAACTGACATCTTGCTTGTGGTGAGCGCCGTGTGTACAGCTGCTGTTCCCTGTGCAGATGCTGCTGCTCCTCCCGCCCACCCTGAAGCCTCTGCAAAAGTGCAGAGCGTGGAGGACTTTGTTCCCGACGACAGCCTGGACCACAGCTTCCTGGAAGACTCAGCCCCACAGAAGGACAAAGGGAAACCACAGACTAAACGCCGTGTGGATAGCGAGAGGTAAGGAGAGGAAGAGGGAGAGGGCGACGGCGGGGATGCTCCGGCGCCTGCAGTCTGGGTGGTGGCTTGGACCTAACTAACCTATTGCGACCACCCCAAAAGTGACTGCCAAGCAATGAGCTGTCCTTGTGCCTTCTGCCATCTCCCGGGGAAGAGGCACAGCACCCCTGAGGAATCACAGAAACAGCAGGAAAAGCCATTTGTTGCCTTCCTGGGGTTGCTTACCTGCTCAGTTTGAACTGAGTGGGTTGCTTTGGGTTAAGGGATTTTCCTTCAGGCCAAACATGCTGAAATGCTTTGGTATTTTCCTTCTGGAATGTGGTTCACTTTGCAGGATTACTCGCTTTGGCCTAACATTTCTTCCTGCTGCAGAGACCCGAAAGCACGGTTAGGTGCTCCTTGGCACAGTCATTTCTGAGGCATTTGGGAAGGGTTGGTGTTTTCTGGAGGACACTTGGGGTCACTGCATGGCTTGATGGGGTTCTGGAAGGAAGCGTGGAGATGGTGGTGTTTTTTCTGGCCATTTTTACCCAAAAAATGTGCATTGCTGAGTGGAGCACTGAGCTGCCCAGACAAGAGGCTGTGCAGCAGGACTGTCCTAGAGCAGCCTGTCCTTTGAGAGATCACCTAAGAGCGCTCCACAGGCTCTGCATCCATCTGCTTAGGATGGTCCCTGCCTGCTGCCTCTTGTCCTCCCCACCGCATTAACCAAGAGAGCAATTAAATGCTGATGCAGCTTGTCTGTGAATGCTGTGGATTCTGCATCATTTGACATATTTGTCATGACTTGGTATACTCTAGTTCACCCACAACAACTTGAAATCAATGCTCTGTGTGTGGCTTCATGCCTGCCCGTTGCAGGTCAGCATGATAGTAGGGCACACAGATTTATTTATGTTATTTTTTTAAAGGCAGAATCTGCTAGAAGGGTGCTGACCTACAAAGTGCCTTACTCTTGGCTGCAACCAGGTTGTGCTCTCTTTTTGTGTGTAACTAAGAAACATCAGGAGAGCCAAGCCTGGCCTTTCTAGGGTTTGCTGCAGCACGGGATTCTGGAATAGCCTTGGAGCTTTTTAGCTGCAATTCTTGCTGGGCATGGGAGGCTGAATCTTTAAAAAAGGCTTTTCC
Source organism: Nothocercus julius (assembly GCA_013398735.1). Taxonomy (NCBI): domain Eukaryota; kingdom Metazoa; phylum Chordata; class Aves; order Tinamiformes; family Tinamidae; genus Nothocercus; species Nothocercus julius. The sequence goes on along the minus strand of VZSV01000256.1, from coordinate 446,163 downwards.
TCTCCAGAACATCAGTACTTGGAAGCAAATAGGCATTAAATATCTCAAACAGTGGCACAAAAGCCCTGCTCCTTGTAGAGCTGTCACTTTCTTGGCTGCTTAGATGGCCCCCTCTCTGCTCTGTCTCCAGTCTTGGACAGATGCCTTCCAGTGCCTATGAGCCAATGCGGGGGAAAGAGAAAGACCTGTGGGCTTTCACTGGGTTCAGAAAGAACATATTCACTGCTTCATTTTCTGAAGGCAAAGGTAGCTATCTGCAACTAGAACACCACTATTCCCCTGGGAGAAGACCTTGCAATACACACCTGCAAATTCAGATACTTGGTATTTCCCTACACTTTTGCATCCGCATCTTGTTCTGGCTTCTTACACAGCTCATACAGTTTTCTGAGAGGTCTAGTTATTTTGCGTTCTGCTGCTTGCTAAAAAGTGCCTAGCTCAGTATACCAGACTGCTGGAATTCAGAGATGTGATGTGTGGTTCTGTCCATAACCCCTACTAACTGATTCCCTCTGGGACACCAATTAGGAGAAATTGAGGAGTTCAGTAAGCATCATCCCTAATAATCAGTCCTTACTACAGCGAGTAAATTGTTGCAGTTGCAACAAAATCTACTGCAAGGGTTTCTTTGGCCTAAATAAAACAAAAGTTCTCCTGTAAAATCACTCAAACCTCCTGGAAATGTTTGGATTTAAAAAAATGCTGGAGGCTGTTGAATCAGTAACAATAGTTGGAGAATCTTGCTAGAAGAACGTATACAAGGTATAGCAGGGAAACGGGCTCTGTGTTGAAAATGTAGAGAAGTTGCTTCCCTTACCCAGATAAAAGGAAAGGTCTGTAAGCAAGAGTCTTGTAATTAGTCCATATGGGAATGCATTTGTGCACTGTGGGCTTCTCATTTGGGACAGGGCTGGTTATGCTTCTGTAGCTGAACTGTACCCTGGACTTTACAGTGTGCTTGAATCCATTTTATAAGGACTTGTTTGCTTTTCTTTTTGAGCTTCAGGAGGAGGCTACCAAGTCTGATATTTCTTGTGCGTTTTAGCTGCCTAGGGAATTCTTTGATTTTATTTTTTTTTCAGCAGTGCCTTGTGAGCTTCTCTCCCCCCATTCTCTGCTCTGAGAGATACCACAGAGCAGAGAGTTGACTTGCAGCGACAATATTAGAAAAAAAAAACCTGAAGCATGCTGGCAGTGACGGGCAGGGAGAATGATCTTGTGCCTGCGGAACAGGGCATTTCTTGCCCAAAGATCAGGCAGCTGCCCAGACTTTGAGCTCCTCCTGAAGTGCTAGCCGACTCCCAGCACAGGTCTGCGGAGATTTTGCAGTGTTGGGTTTTGTTTAACGACACGTTATGGCTCTGCAGCTTGCAATAAAGAGAACTCCCCAAATCTGCCTCCTTGCAAGCTCATTAGGAAGTCAGTTCAGTTTCCTAATTAGTTGTCACAGCACTTACCTTGCTGCTGTTTAGCTTTGATACCCTGAGCCAGTGCATATGTGGCTGCACCCGAGGGACTGATGAGGTTCTGCATCGGCTGCCCTGTTCTTTCCTGCTGGGTCAAACTGGCTCGTGGAGAGGGTGTAGGTCTCTGTTTGGAAGTGAGTTTATGCAAAACCTCTTAGTTTCTGCACATCAGTAGGCCTTCATCGGCAGCCTGGATCAGATTTCCCTGTCCCTAAATCTGAAGGGCTTTGAACTGCTTCTTTGCTTTTATGGCATCTTTTATGTATCTGGTGTTACCCAGCTGTGCTAGACTGAGGGAAGCTGAGGGCACGGCTTGGTTCGTGCTAGAAAACTCCCACCTCCCAGCATACGCCCCTGTGGGCTGAGGATTCCCTCAACCTATCTGCTGTATTAGATTTTGGGTTTCTCCTTCTTTCTCTAGCCCCCAAATTGCTGTGGCAAGAGGATCCTGCCGGATCTCAGTGGGCCTGGCTCTGCTGCCGCGCGGCAGGGTGACGGAGCGCTGCCGAGGCAGGTTTGGGAGCTGGTGCTCGTGTTGCAGCAGGATTTCTTCCACCACCAGAAGCTGTTTTGCGTGTGCTCGCTCTGAGGAACCCCCAACCTGCTCTTTGATCAGTAGCCCAAACGCAGACCCCAGCAGGCCTGGGTGTTTCGGTGGGCACCTGCACCCGAAAACACGTTGCTGGCTCAGTACTAACGCGGGCTTGGCAGCGTGTCAGGTGCTGGAGAGCGTGCTGCAATGTGCTTGGTTTTGCCTGCTCTGAATTCCTTCCAGCTGGAATCTCAGGACCACAAGCTGATACTAATTTTGCATTGTCAGACCTTGTTTATACTGCAGCAGTGATTTTCCTGACGTATATTCACTTCGTTGCCTTGCTCTTAAGCTGTCGCTCAGTAATTTGTGTGGAAGCTGTGGCAGGAGGTAGTGGGTTCGCAGCAAAGGGAGGTGACCCACTTTGTGTGTGTGCGTGTGCACATGGGTGTGCTTTGTGCTCAGACCCAGAGTGTTTTAAAGATTGCAAGTCCAGTGTGTGTGTGTGGTAGAAGGACAGCAGTAAAAGCAGGAATCTCTGAGGAGTCCCTGTGTGCTTAGCAGAGTGATGACACGTGTAAAGAAATGCAGCGTTACTAGTTCAAAACAGTACCCTGCCATTTTTAGGATGTGCCTCCATTTTCTGCCAGTGCGTTTGGAGAGGAATGTCCGTCAGTTCTTCCAAGACCTTAGAAATTTCCCGCTGGGGATTCCTGTAGCCAGGGTGGCCCTTGGAGGCTGTTTGGGGCCCCAGTCTTCTCCTTTGTGCAGGAGAAGCCGTGAGCCTCCGTTGTGGCTCTGAGCAGGACAGTGGTGGTGCTGAGGAAGGGACCCTCGGCAGCCTCTGCCGAGCTGCGAGCTGGGGCATTTCAGGCCTCTGTAATGAAAGCAGGAGGAAGGAGCGGATGTTAGGCCTGATCAGGTGTTAATTGTAACCCTTCTAAATGTGCTGTCCCTTTGGTGATGAGCACAGCGCCCCGTACGTTGCACAGATGTGTAAATTCTTTAAAACTAACCAATAAACAGTAATAAGACATAGGAAAAGCCAGAGTGAGTAGGAGAATTTTGCTGGACTGTGTTAAGGCTTTTCCTGTGTCATGGGCACAGTGTCGAGTCATTAAAAGGACAGTAAATATTATTCATGTTAGGTTCTCAGGAAGCAACTGGGCATCTGTAAGAAAGAGCCCAGCAGCAGATAAAGCAAACAAAAATGAGGAGAGGTAATGCAAGGGCTCTGAGAGCATGGAAAAATCTCCATTCCTGATGTGAGTGAGTCCTTGGGGAAGTGTTAAACCTGCCTGTCTTTGGGAAAAGCAGGTGGGAATCCTCAGCTGGGAAGCTCTCTATCGAGATGTCCATGAAAGCCTAACTGTTACATCCAGGGAGGCTGAAAGACTCTTAGCTCTAAAAGTGTGACCTTAAGTTAATTGAATTTGGGGACTGTTAAAGCATGGTTGTGTTGTCTGAGTAGCTGCCTGCTTCAGGGAGTGCCCCCAAAATAGAAATAATTCTAAGAAATAGCTGCGGGTGAATTTGTGTAGCAGTGACAGTAGATGATCAGGTTTAATTACAGGTTGCAGGGATCAAGTCAGGCAGTTCCTAATGTTTAATTGACTCATCTTGCATGACGGAGCAGAGAAGATCCTGCTGAAGCTATAGGCTGCTCTTCAGCACAGAGACCTGCCTTTTCCAGCCGCTTACACTGGGCTTGAGTGGTGGCAGCCACTGCATGTCCTCCTGGCACCCATCTTGGTACTGGGCTGGTGGCAGCCCCGTGCTCTGCGGCAGCAGGTGTTGGTGCTGGGCTGGGCAGTGCAAGGAGGGGAGGCTGGTGGTGGGGTCGCCCTTGGAGAAGGGAAGTCAACGCTGAACTACCCCCTGAAAGCTTGGCCAGGGCCATTCCACTTTCGGGGGGAAGAGGAGTCCCAGCATCCTGCAGTGGCTGATCTGTTCTACCCTTGCAGCGACGGAGAGGCGCCGGGAGGGAACCCTATGGTGGCAGGTTTCCAGGACGACCTGGATCTGGATGACAAAATGCCCAGCAGACCCATGCCAGCTACAGAGCGTGTGCCCAGCAAGAACATCACCCTGTCCAGTGAGGAGGAAGAGGAAGAGGAAACCGTGAAGGACTCCAAGGTCGGCCTCCTGCCTGAGCAGGACATTGATACTCAACATGAAAAGAAAAGGTACAAAGCACAGCTTGAAGTATGAACTTGTGCTAGTAGCCTAGGGCCTCTTTTCAACCCTGCTGATGGCTTCTTGTGTGGCCTCCAGGAGATCCTAGGGTCTCTCTGAGCCTCTTCCTTAAATGGAGAGCTGGGGATCTGTTTCCCTTAGGTGTGATGGATTTACATAGTGCTTTCAGGGGGCAGTTGGTGGTACTACAAGTTCTGGGTACAGCTACACCCTGCCTAAGGGCCACGCCAGTGTCTGTGAGCCAAGTCAAGTCCTTTGGCGGTCCTGGACACATTCCTGGTTAGGAATGTCCTAACCTTTTTCTCGTTTTGGAGCAAGAGACTATAACCAAGCAGTGTGGGGAGGACAGAGGAGTTGAGTCTTGTGGTGAGGGGAATGGTAGTGATTCACCACATCCTGTGCTAGGGAACGATGAACTGAATCATATTTTTCAGGTACCCCGTGGTCCTGTGGGTAGTATGGGCAGGCTTGGCCAACTGATGCAGGCACCTCTGCATCAGCATCCTCAGGGACAGGAGAGCTGCTTGCAGCATTTCATTTGCTGCCAGAAAAACTCTGGTCCTCTGAACGGTGTTTTTTTGGACAGCCTCTCTGCTTCCTGCATGTGCTACATCCCCTTTTGAGAAAGCCTGTGAGGCAGGCTGACCTCTTTGGTGGTCATTTTGCTTTGCTTGTGCAGCACTGGAGAGAAATGGGAGTTAAATGTGGAATACCAAGAGAAAAGTGCTTGTTCCTCCTTTAAACATTCTTCTAACACTGGCTAGACATGCTTGACTGTTGTGATAAGAGCGCCTGCCTGATGCAGTGACAGGGACAGACAGTAGGAAAGGATTAGCATATCAAATATGGTTGTAGTAGTCCTGCAGGAGCTGGGAAGAGCTCCTCACTTAAGCTGTCGTGTCTTGTCTCCAGTCATGCAGCTCCTGGAGTTCGCTCTCATAGCCTCTATAGGGGCATTGAGTTCGAGGCTTCTTGTTCCCGCTCTCCTTCGAGCTTGCCTAAGAGCAAGAGGCCAGGAGCACATTTGGGACTTGGAGACTGCTGGTGTGGACTGGCTCTGACAACTTGTTTCTTTCTTTTAAGGTCTTCCAGAAATTCTCTGAAACCACAGAGCGAAGCGATTTTGACCAAAGCAACTGACCCAAAGCCTCTGGATAGTTTACCTCCACGTTCTGGGTCCGAAAGAAACAGCAGCAGCAAGCTCAGCTCTGGGCTGCCACCGGCTGCTGCTGCCGCCCCAGCAGCAGCCCAGGCCTCAAAGACCACTGCTCCAAGCAAAGGACACGCTCTCAAGCAGAAAGTGGTCAAAGAGGAGAAGTCTGAAGAGTCTGACAGTGATCAAGAGGGACCAATAGCTACTCAGATGCTCTCATTTGTTATGGATGACCCAGACTTTGAAAGCGAGGAGTCTGACAGCCAGAGAAAGAAAATGGTAAATAACATGCATGAATCACTGTGTGCTCCTGCAGAGCTGAGCTGGAGGTGTTGAGGCATCTCTCTGAGCAGAGCTTTCATCTGCTCTCCTGGTGTCACAGCTGCAGTCACAGCAGGTCTGGTGCTGAGCAACCTGAAGGGCTTGGTTTGGGCACAAACTTGCTAATGCTGTGCCCGTTGAAGTCACACAGCAATGAGGGTTGTGGTGATGGATTTTAAGCGTGCTATTATTCTCAGTAACTCCCAAAATTGGTCAGTTCAGCAGTGTGGGAAGTATGAAATTCAAAACTGAGGGGTTTTCATTCCAAGTTTAATATGTGGAAATGTGTGCGTGCCAGAGAGACACGTGGGCTCCCGACAGTCAATCAGCCATCAAAGGCCATCAAAGTCAATCAAAGGCCATAACTGAATTTACTTGGCAAAGCTCGTTACTGAATTAGCAGAATCTGCTGGAGCAGAACTTTCCAGCAGAGTCAGGTTAGCTCTAATGTCTCCATGATGTTCCACACATGGGCAGCTGCTCAGTGCAGCCTGCAGACATCTGCTCAAACACAAGGAGCAGCTGGAGTTTCCCCTGGGCCTGTCATGGGTTAAGGATGGAGAAAGTGTAGGGATCTTCTTCGGGCTCACAAGAACTTGCTGCTGTGGCTCTAGCAATTCCTGATTTCAGAAATCTGCGCTCACAGACACTGGAGCAGTCTGTAAAAACAGCTAACTCTGATCTGAGACAGGCCCTTGCCATTCAAAGCTACTGTGTCCGAATTAGCTGTCATTTGGGAGTGTTTTATGTGTTTGCATCATTATGGCATCTTGCAGAAAGGACACTTGTCCCAGTTTCTCTGACCTTGGCTGTGTGTCATCGTGTTGTTTATTAAGTAATTTTCCATTTGTTCATTTTCAGTACTTGCTTTTCCTAGTACCTTGATATAAAAGTGAGTGTTTTGAACAAGTTTACTTCTCCCAGAATGTGAATTATGAGAAATGGGATTTGTTATGGAGCTCACCCTTGCAATGGTGCCAGAGAGATCTTATAAATGGTGCAAAGATTCCTGGTCAGACTAAGCAGTATTCCCAAGTCATGTCAGGCAGGTCTGCAGCAGAGTGAGGCCCTATTTTGTCATCGCAGAGAACATCATAAAAAGGAGAGCGTGACAAATTCTGAAGAGGATCACTTGACGTGCATCAGAGATCGTTAACCTTCATTTCCATTCCCACTGTGCAGTGAGAGAGAGGATTTTTAGGTGACATCCAGCCTCCGCAGTGTCCTGTTTTTAGCCTGCGTGTAAAGGGGAAAAAAAAGTCATCCAAAGGGAGCTCCCTTTTGACCTGTGAGAGGGATTTATCCTGCAAACACAGACAGCCCCCCAGGTGCCACCGCGTGCCGTCCCTGACACACTGGACCCCTCAGAGCTGCCCAGCACAGGGCTTGGTGCAGCAGGTCTAGAGATCAGCTTTCAACCCAGCATATCTGATTTTGCCCACAACGGAGGTGTCTCTTCAGGGCTGCTAAAGGCCAGTGTTGTTGAGCTAACCCAGTTGAAAATCTTGTTTAAGCCTTTTGCATCAGGTTTTGACTTTGCTAGCACAGATGTGCAGTACCAGAGCATGCTTTCCGGTACTGGTACTACCTAGGTGTTTTGCTGTAGCAAGAAATAGAGCTAATAGGATCAAGTAGGTTGATGCCCAGGGACTAGCAGCTGAGATCATCAGCTACCATTTCCTTTCTTCCTTCGCACTCTCTCACATCTGGAATCTTTGTATAAAAAACACTTAGAGATTTTTGTTGAAAGATTTGTCTGTAATGTCTGCCTTCTGTTGCCTCTAGGATGAATTCCCCATTCGAGAGGATCTCTCTGAAATATCTGATGATGATACCTCATTGGCAAAGCCACCCCAGCCTGTGAAATCAACAGTCCCCTCCTTCAAACTGAAGAACGACTCAGATCTCTTTGGCTTGGGCTTGGAAGAAACTGGTCCCAAGGAAAGCAGTGAGGAAGGTAAGGATCACACCTTGTTTCCGTTCTCATTCATCTTGTTTGTCAGGGATCTCATTTCTCATTTTTGAAATAGTTTCAGGATGTAAGTAAATCAATTTGCACTAAATAAAATACCCTGTGACTTATGCACAGACTTATGTAACTGTTTAATTGCTTTAACACACCATAAGTAACTTTCTTTTAGCTGTTCACGGGAGAGCAGGAGTTTGGCTCATGCATGACATCAGCCATATATTATTTCGGTCCCAGCTGGAAGCAGGAGCACATCTTTCTGGGAGACTTCCTGCTTATAGCTCTGCATGCCTGGAAGTTGGTGTTCAGCGCTGCAGTATCCACCCCCTCAAGAACTTGGATCAATTTCAGCAAGATGCTCTGACATACCCTGTCAGTTTACCCTTTTATTTTGAGCAAAGATGGAGTGGGGATCGGATCATAACCTAAGCGTTCCTCAGGATTTTGGGTTTTTTTTCTTTTTTTCCCTCCATCCCCTGAGGGAACAGATCTTACTTGTGCAAATAACTTCTGCTGTTTTGACATCTCTGCAAAGCTACTTCCTATAGATCTGCCCTTGATGTCACCCAGAAAGATGGGAAATTAAAGACTTGAAGGGAGGAAAAGCTGTAAGCAGCACAGGAGGGATTTCACTTGGAATCGCTGTTCCACAAGTGTAGGTTAGGTGTCAGAGACTGCAATGGCTTCATCTGCTTGTCGCTTTGGGGTGCTGAGCAGCACAACTTGCAGTAGCTGGCTAGAAGTGAATCTGCAGAAATTCAAATAAATAATTAAACTTCAGTTTAGCATCTCTAATAATCCAGCGTGGGTTCCTCCTGTCTCCTCTTTCTGGGATGAATATAAAAATATATCTTGTTAGTCAGTCAGCTGGAGCTTGACCAGCAATTAGATTTGTCCATGGTGGACTTGTATTTACTGATCAGCTGAGGAAAAGAATGTGTAAATAAGGTACTGGCAATCAGATATTGCATGCAGTGTCATTATAAAATCTCCTTTGTAACAGGCAAATACTATGCAAAAATTTTCTGTGCAAAGGCATAGAAGGTCAGCAGGCAGATCAGCTGCAGGACCAGCAGCCACAGTAACGGGACAAATGCTCTGACAGTGGTTGACTCTGAGGCTCTTGCAGCACAGTGGAATAGGCTCTTGTTAAACAGGGCTGCAGCACTGGGCTTTGGCCTTGGTATGATGCAGTTGTCACAGACACTTTGAGCGACAGCAAGTGCTGAGCTGCTGGGACGCTCCCATCTGGGGACAGCGGGTCTTTAGTGGTCCTTTCCAGTGCTAGCTGGACTAGCTGTAGCACAGAACGGGCCTGTTCTTGCCTTGCTTAAGTAGTATTTCCATGTGTCTTTGCATACTGAGTGGTCAGAAGCAAATTATTCCCAGGAACAATCTTCAGTTCTGGAGATGACGCTGGTCCCCAGCCCGGCCTTTGGGCCAGGTCCTGGAGCAGGTCTCTATTTTGTTTTTAGTAGTAGTGATGCAGTGAATGGCAGCTCAGTACTCGTGTCCATGTGAGTGGCACATATGGCCACAGGACAGACATACATCTAGTGTAATCAGGATCCCACTGCTGAGGCCTGTGTTGGTTTCCAAGGAGTATAACGGCCTGAGGAGTCAGAGCTGCCATTAGACGTGGCTCCAGGACAGGGCATTTTCTCGAAAGTGGGATTGCTGAGGTAGAAGCACATCTCTCATGGTTTAATTTGATTAAAGAGAACATTGTTTTCTTGTTTGAACAGATAAACAGCCCTCTAAGGAGAAAAAGAAGAAGAAAAAGAAAAGCAAAGAGGTACTGTTTCATTCCTGAGCCAGAGACTGAGCCAGGGGTGGCCTTCTGCAGCATGCACTGTGTGCGTGGGGGACCTTATTCCATTCTTCTGTCCTCCGGCCAGATCCGTGCTCCCCAGGCCCTACAGGCCTACTAGCCACGTGAGGGCTTAAGAGCAAATTTTGAGAGCAGTAACATTTTGAAAGGGCAGTGTGTGAGTTTGTAAAACACATTATTAAACAGAGCAATGCCTCTTTCTTGGGTTGAGCATGTTGCTGAGCACCATGGCTTTTTCTGAGCAGAGGGTGTCCCAGACAGCACTGAGCACAGAGGTGGCAGGGCAAGTCTGCAGGAGGGTTTTTCACTGACATTTCGTATCCAGTACAGTCATAGCCAGCACTACCTGACAGACCACTGCTAGGTACAAAGCAGATGGTGTTTCCTCTCTTCTGTCCAAACTAGCAGAAGGGTCTTCTGGAACTAACTCCCAGCCACTTCCACAGTGGACTCTGCCCTCCCTAGTCAGATTCCTGTCAGAGCCAAGTTTCAGGGTGATAAATGCTGGGTTACTGGCATGTTCACAGCATTTATTAATGAAGTGTTTTCTCATTTTACAGGAAGAGGAGAAGTCTATAAAAAAGAAGAGCAAACACAAAAAGAGTAAAGAGAAGGAAGAGGGCAAAGATGAGAAAAAGAAAAAGAAGAAGAAGAGCAAGGAGAAAAATGAGATAGATGAACTGGAGGCTTTTCTTGGAGGAGGAGGAGCCAGCATGAATAAGCCACGAGGAGGTGGGGACTATGAGGAGCTGTAGAGCAGCCGTGTGTAAGCGCAGCGGACTCTTCTCTCAGTGGCTGTCTCCATCTCTTCCTGTGAGTCACACCAGGACAGGTGCAGATGTGTAAAGCTTTGGCCATTTGCCCTATAGTCCCTCAAAGCAGAGCTGGCAGAACAAAAGCTTTACATCTGCGTGTGCTGTTCTGGTGCATTTGTTACACAAAGAAAATGCAGCCGTGATGGACTTGAGTAAAGGCAAGGTTCAGGATAGGATTCCTGGGCCTGCTCCCAGGCTGTCATTCTGTCTCCTTCCAGAGATGCCCACTTGGGTAGCTGGCAGAGTGTGGGAGGTGAAGGGGACCTGCTTCCTGCTCCAGCCCTCCTGTTCGTCTGCCGCACACCCAAAATTCCTGTCTTGTTAGAGGAGTGCAACAAAACATGCTGCATGAACGCCTCATGCTCACTTGTCTCAAGTCTTTAACTTTTTATCCTTCCTATTTTTTTAATGAGAAAGGTGGTATTGGCCATTGCTCCACCTGGCGACTGATGAGCTTTGAATCGAGCAGATAATGCTACGTACAGCTCCTTAAGACAGCGAGCAAGGGCCCGAATGAGAGAGAGTGCGTGTGATTTTGGAGTCCTTCTGAAAGGGACCTTTCTTCACAGCAACTTAACTAGCACTCACTGGTGCTGCTGTTGGAATTCATGACGCCCCATTGATTTCCATGGCCCCAGTGTCTCGGACACTACACGTAAGCTGCTATGCAGTTTGGGAAAACAATGCAAAGCGCAAAGCTAACTTGAAAAAGAGAGAAGAATCAGTGCTTTTCTGCATTTTTCACCCTTGAATTTGCATACACTAGAATCCCATCCCTTCGGTACCTCTCAGGGAGATGACTATCATGGAAATGGAGATATCCAGAACTTCAAAACTGTCTGCAGAAACGTGTCAGCATGGCAAGGCGATTGCTTCTCAGGCGTTTTACAGTCGTGCTGTAAAAACAACAGCTGCCTCTTTGCACTGAGTGGGAAAACCACTGTCGCTAGGACAGCCTCCCTCCTGGTGCAAGTACCGTCAACACTGCAGGCCGTGTTTGCCAGACCAGGCCTCCCTCCCTTGCCCCGGCTGAGAGCCTCCTGCTGCCACGGCAGTTTGGAAAGCCCTTGGATTTTCACTCCCATGGAGCGGGGCCTGCTCAGCAGCACAGGTTGCAGGTGGATGGACTCTACTGACCAGCCTTTGCACTTGCCTGTGCCTCCACGAGCAGCCCCTGTGTGTTATGGAGCTTGTTAACTCTCCATACCCCTTCTGTTTTGGTGTCCCTTCTGCAGCCCAAACAGTAAAGCTCCTTCCTGAAGCCGTGTGTCACATTACCCTCTTGCTTGCAGGTTGGTTTGGGGTTTGATTTTGTTCACCCTTCTCTCCCTCTCCCCTCCTTTCAGTGTAAGTTGTCAACCGTGAAATTGAAACTGGAGTTTCCTTTGACATCCCTATAAGGCAAAATATTCTTTGGATCCATCTTCCACTGCAAAATGGTCTTGAACAGCAGACAACTACTACATTTTTCTTTTTCTTCCTTCTTTTTTACTTTTTTCCACCTTTACTCCCCAAGAAATGCACATGCGCTTGTACCTGTTTCCTTATACAACGAAGTGGGTTTTTGCTGCATGAGCAGTATATTGTTCAGGTCTGTTTCTTTATGATCTTTTGCCTTCTTCTCTGATCATTACTTCATTTCATGACACCATAGGTAAATTGCATGGGATTGGTCAAACTTCGCACGCCTGGGGAGGAAAACATTGGCTGAGATGCAACTGGTTTGCGGCCTTGCTTTCAAAAGGAAGGGAGACAGTCAGGCTTCAGCTGGCTGCATTCCTAAAAGCTCTTCTGTTCTGTAAAGGTTTGGGGTCATGTTCCATTTTGCATTGAGAAACCTGGTACGATCCATTCTGACTATAAAGCTCTGTTCCACAACTGCCTCTGTACATCTCCATTGCAAGCGTGTGTCTGCCTGGGCTTGTGAGCTGCATGGCCCTCCAGGACTGTTTCCCAAAAGGACAGCCCCTGCCTCGTGCCGTTGCATTCTTACGCTTTGTGGAAAGGGCACTAAATTAAAAATTGCTCCAAAAAAAGTCAAGCTGAGAACCCATGAGTTCTTTCACAAAGACCAAGCTCTGTCCCGACAGAGCTGTTGTTCCACATGGCATCAGGGCTGGAGTCTGCGTTTCTGTTCAACTTTGCTTGCTTTGGAAGGCAGCTCCCGGGCTAGCAGAAGGCTGCACAGGCGCCGAAGCTCCGAGAAGAATTGATGTTGGCATCGGTTTGTATTTTACCCGGGCCAGATTTGACCACCAGTAGGAGCCTTTACACTCCCCACAGCTCAGTTCATTGTCAGCACAAGGGGCTGAGACAAAAACAAGTGAAGATGAGTCATTCTGTTCCAAAATGTCCCTTTAACAGAGAAAAAGATGTGGGGGGTCTCTGCCCTTATTCTAGAGGCTTGAGAAGGTATGTGGGGTTGGAGGCTTTTGGCAGCCTAGCCCCAAAATCCTATGTAGTGGGTGAAGCAGGAGGGTGAAAGGAGATGGCAGTGAAAAGACACCAGATAACCTGTGACTTAAACCTCTCCCCCCCGTTGTCAGGAAATGCTGAGCCGCTTAGGACTGCGGAATGAGATGTCACCCAGTGCTGGCAAGCGTGAGTAAGTGGAGTAAGAAATAGATCTTGCTTGAGTTGGTCTTTCCAATGCCCAGCGTTTTGAATAAGCCAGATATAAAAAGGATGCGTACGTGCCTGTCGTCGTGGGGAAGCTTCTGCAGGATCACACTGGTATAAATAATTCCTGTGCACATCTCTAGAGGTACCAATGTATTTGCTTTTGGGTGTATCAGTCATCCAAAAACAAAATCAAGAGCTTACAGATGAGGAGCTGCAGTTTCCTGGAGTCAAAGCCAGGCAGAGCTGCGTGTTGTACGAGGTCTCTGCAGGTGGAGTGTGGCAGGAGGTAGAAGAACAGATCCCACTGCACTTGCAGCCTGCCGGCTTGAAGGGCCCGGCATCCAGGCGCGCCGAGGGGAGCCCTGTCCCTGGGGCTGCTGCGGGACAGGCACATTGGGGAGCTGCGCTGTCCCTGCGAGCGCCCGCTCTTGGGTTCGGATCCCGCGGGCTCCCTGCCACGGAACAGCTGGATCTCTGCATCTCTGCATCCCCTGGGCCAGCTCAAAGCCAGGCTGCTCAGGGTGGCTCACGAGAGGTGTCCTGCGGTCCCTCTGTCTTCTCTTCCCACGCGCTGCGTGTTGGCAGCCGCGGGCGCTCGGCTGCAAGGCCCTGCGGAGCAGCCGCCGCTTTGCGAGCACCCCGGGCTGGTGTCAGAGGCCACCGGGAGACGAGGGACGTGCCCAGATGTACCCAGCACCGGGGGGGCTGCTGGCTGCTCTATGTGCAGCACTCATAGTGGGCTGGGATAAAAAGGGGCTCTGTTACTAAGCCCCGGTGCAAGTGGGAGTGCTGTGCCCAGCATTTGTTTTGGGAAGCGCCTCCTGCTCTGCCCGTCTCTGGAATAGCGAAGATCCAGCGCGACAGTTGACAGTGACATGTCAGTGTTGGCAGCTCCTGGTTTGTGACTCGATGCAGCTGCTGTGACAAGACATGGGTGAACTTGTGCTCTGAGGAGAGCCTGGCGCTTCGATCCCTGCAGCCTTTCAGGGCACCCTGTGCCCACGAACATCCCTGTGGTTTCCCACCTGGAGCTGATTTTGGTGAGACCTTCCAGCCCGCCTGCACCGGAGCTGCTCAGAGCTGCCTCTCCGCGTGGATTCGTGCTATGCCAGGGCTCCCTGCTCCCAGCACCTTCCTCCCAGCTTTCTCGGCCCCAGGTCTCCTTAGCACCGGGGGCCGTCCCTGCTTGCTGAAGCTCTCGCTGGTCTTAATCTGTTTAATGGCTGTCACAAAACTCATCCCTGCAGGAGGCTCAAGCCGCTTAGCGCTCCAGCGGAGCGATGCGATCCGGCCCTGCACAGCAAGGCCTGTGCCGAGAGGAGCAGGTCCCCGATACCCAGCTCGTGGCTTCCTCCACCCGCTCGTCGGAACACCGCATGGAAAAATAGCACCAGGAACGCCTGGCTGCTCCTCACAGCTCCCACCTCTAAAGCCACCGCATCCCCAAACCCCTTGAGCTTCCAGCATCCCTGCGGGAAGGTGTCCATCCGTCTCCCGCCCTGCGGCTTGGGAGCTGTCTGATAACTGCCCTCCAGATTCATGCCCTGCCAGTTTATGCTTACTTGATCCTTTGCCAGCGCTGTTGTTTAGATACTACCCCGCTCTGCCCTGAGCTCCCCACGGACGGGGCTCGTGGCCCCGCTCTGCCTCGCTCTGCAGGACGGGCCGTGCCCCGGTTGCGCTAGCAGCCGTCCTTGGCACCGCTGCTGCTCCGAGTTCCTTGCTCTTTGTAGCTGTGCCAGTGCAGACGAGGTCGTGCCAGGGCTCCTGGTAATGCTTCCCAGATAATGCATCCTGTGACGATGGTGGCCTTTTTCCCAGCTCTGTCTTGCTGGTGGCTTGAAGGTAGCAGCCGGCTGAGCGAGCTCTTCATCTTTCCGTGTGATGTATGGAAGAGGCCGATGCAAGGAACGCAGTGCTCTGCGCTTGGAGGGATGCAGCTTCTCCTTATTTCTGTTGCTTCCTTGGGGTCAGAAGAGGTTTCTCCTTGCTTGCTGAGGTCCAGGGATGGGAACTTGCTTCTTTTTCCCCCCTCAGTGAACATGTAAAAAGTACTGAAACTCGGGTTTTATCAGGGCATAAAATGAGCAGGATGGGGCTGGTGCTTTCCGAGGGGGCCGGCTGGGCAGGCTCCTGGCGATGCTGCACGGCCACAGCACGGGCTGGGACAGGGAGCAGCAGTGGCAGCCGGGGCAGAAGGACATCTAAGGAACATGGTGCCCTATAGAGCGGAGCTGTCCCCATCTCGTAGAGACCGCGGTGCTTGGCTGGCCCTCCCGGCTGCTCCTGAGCTCAGGAATGAGTGATCCTGGGGAAATCCCACGGCAGCTGTAACCTAGCAACAGCCTCCATCGCGGCATCCTGCAGTTAATCCAGCGTCGGCTCCGTCTGCTGCTTGAGGATGCCAAGGCAAGTGGTTGAGCCTTTTTTACGGGTGGATTTGGCTCCAAAACGCCCTTGGCATCACGGGCATCTGGTACCTGTTCTAAGCCCCAGGAGGGTTCGTGGGGAGTTTCTGGTCTTCGTCTTACAAGGGCTTCCCGTTGAGGTCGCCGAGGAGGAGTCACTGAGCCCATGGGTCACGTAGGCTCAGGTGGGTTTGGCTGCTTTGGGAAAGGCCAAGGAGTTCCCTAACCCTGCGGGTGCTGGTGCTGGGCGGGCTGGAGCAGCCTGCAGGAAACCAAGAGGATTCCCTGGGTTGACCCGGGGTTGGTACTCGTTGGCACCTGTGCGGTGCCTGAGCTGCGCAAGGGGCAGCCTCTGCATGCCCAGAATTCTCCTGAGCTCCCCGTCGCTGGCGGGGCCCCATTTAGGCAGGAGAAAGAGGGGAAATCCTAGTGAGGCTTTCCATGACGGCGAGGGGCGAGCGGGTGGCTCTCGGGTGCCCAGAGCGGGTCACGGGCCAGCAGCAGCCCCCGCACAGGGGAGCAGGGCAGGTGCCGCCCGCAGCCGTCCCTGCGCCAC
>VZSV01000256.1:375948-388945 GCA_013398735.1 Nothocercus julius | reverse complement strand
GAGCGGCCGCGGGGCCCGCCCGGCTGCAGCCCGGGCCGTGGTGCCCGGGGGGGCTGTGGGAAGATGGTGGCGCCCGCCCCGGGTGTCCGCCGCGCGTTGCTGGCGCGGCCGGACAGGGCCGTTGTGCCCGAGGCCCGCGGCGGGGCTGCTCTGCCTCCGGAACAGCTACCGGGCGGGCAGAGGCCCTCGCGGACCAGCATAAGTAGCGAAGGCAAAGCGGGTGTTTTTTGGGCCCCTCTCCTGCATGAGCTCCGTGGTTTCTCCTTTCCCCATCTTTACTTTCTAGCCCTTCAGGCAGCGCCGCGCACCACGCGGGACGCTGTGACCCGCGCGGGCGGCGCTGGAGGCGCGGGGCTGTGTTACCTGGCCCGGGAGGAGGCGCCGGGCGGGCGGCGCTGCCTCGCCTGGCCCTGCAGGGCTTTGGTGCAGGGAAGGGGCTGCTCTTGATGAGTTCAGCCGCGCAACCGTATTTTTCTTCGTTTTGGGCCAGAAGCCTTGATTTCCCTGAATAGGCTGGGTCGCAATTAACTTATTTGGATGGGGGATTTTAATGAGATCTGCTCGCCCTGTCCTGGATTCAATTCTGAAGTTAACTGTGTGTATTTTTTTGTTGCTGTACTCCTGGCTATGGCAGTCTCATGGTTCAGATTTGCCTTTTCTCTGTGCTGTTGCGTTTGGGTGTTGGTTTAGCCTGCTGGAACTAGCACCGTTTACATGGAAAAGCTGCCACCATCCAGTTACCATTAAATAGGGGCAATATTTTTGTTTCTTTCAGGCTTTTGAGATACAGCCAGCATCTTTGGCTCCCATGGCAGCAGCAAACTCTACTCCACCTGGCTCTTTGGATCTAAACCAGCCTGGGTTTTCAAAGGAGATACTGGGTACTAAACTGGAGGTCAAATACCTCTGTTCAGAGTGCAAGAATATACTGCGGAGGCCGTTTCAAGCTCAGTGTGGACATCGCTACTGTTCCTACTGTCTGAAGAAAATTATAAGGTAACTTTTGTGCCTTCAGTTGGAAAACAAAATCCTGAAAAGCTAGAGAAGCAAAGAAGAAGAAGAGTTATTTTCAATGGCTTTTCACTAAGGGAAGCTGTGTTTTCTCTCGGAGATTCATCATTAGGTCCCCTTTAAGGGAATGTGTAATCTCTGGCTGCTTGTGTTGTTTGGCAGCTTGCTTCAAAGTCCACTTTTCTGGAATTTTCTGGATTGTTTTTGCAGTTTGGTTGTCTGTCCAGGTGGATTAGCTGATCTTTCAGTCAGTGTAACAGCTGTTGATGGAATTTGCTCCTAAAAGTACTCATATGGTTATTGTGCCAAAATGTGTGAGAAACTTAAGTGGATTCAGGCCTTCAGAAAAAAAAATACTTGAGTTTTAACTCATGCCTGTCTTTGAGTTAGGGAAGTTAAACAGAACAATCATGAGAAGAAAAAAAAAAAAGTCAGAAATGGGTGTCAAGATGCTCCTAAGCAAAGGTTCTATATGTTGTTCTAAAAATGTTTTTAAAACTAAGATCTTTTAGTTTTGCAAAACTATCAGCAACTTCATTGTAACTGAACCAAGCCCTGAATCATGTATGTTGTCATATCTGTCTTTTGTGTTTTGATTATTATTTTTCTGTCTGCTAGTTCTGGACCTCAAAAGTGTGCCATCTGTATTCAGGAGGGAATATACGAAGAAGGAATTTCTATTTTAGAAACAAGCTCAGTAAGTAAAAGCTTGCTTTAAAAAATAAAACCAAGCTCACTGATACCAGTTGCATTTTTGAGTGTGTGTGTGTGTGTGTGTGTGTGTAAATTGCAAGCTCTGAGATTTCCTTATTGTTAGGAAACATTCTGTTATTAACAATAGTGAAAGTTATCATTACCGTGGTAGTAGCCTCCCAGCATCTAAAATCCAGGTCATGTTAAATGTAGAGGTGGCCTGTTTCAACACTATGGTAAAGATTTGTTTGCCATTAGCACACCTTTGGAGGATACGATGTGGTAAGTGGTTTGGGAGGAGTCTTGTTTAAGGATGGCTCAAAAAGAATCAAGAGACTGGACAGAGACTGCAACCGTACAGTAATTTATGTAGTTTAACTGTTTTTCTTCTATTTTTTTCCTGCTTTCTCCATTCCAGGCCTTCCCAGACAATGCAGCTCGTCGGGAGGTAGAAAGTCTGCCTGCCATCTGTATTAACGATGGCTGCACTTGGAAGGGGACTATTAAAGAGTATGAGGTAAAGATCAAAGTTTTCAACGTCTTTGTGCTTTTCCTTTCCTTTTTGCCTGTGTGATCATAGGGAAAGTCCAGGCGGTTTCAGCTGTCCGTGCTGATGCTGGCGGCGGTGGTGGGTGGTTTCATCTCTCTGTATTTCACTGTAAGCGGGGCCTTCCTGGAGTTTGCAGAGACTTACTGGATTTATTGCCCGAGCCAGGTTTGTGCGCTCTACTGAGGGCATCAGCTGGGCTGAAGGAATTCCAAGTTGGTTGTGACTCCAGGCTCCAACCACATTACTGGTGGTGAGAACCACTCGCCCTATCTTACACTCCTCTCTGCTGTAAAAGATGCAAACAAAGCATCAAGAAGCTGCTGTGCAATTAGGTTGTTGCCAATTTTGCTGTGTTATGTCAACCTCAAACCTACTTTGGAGCTTTGAACCTTCGGAGTGCAGCCTCTTCCCAGCCTGCAGCTCCCAGGCCATGTGCTTGCTGTGGAATGAGGGCGGTGGGGTTGGACATTCACTGGCTGCCTACAGATCACTCCGAGGTGTCCGTACCCCAGGACTGCAGACCAGGACAGCTTTTGTGCTCTCCCTCTTCTTGAGGAGCCCATCAGCTCTTTAGTCCAGGGCTTAAGGCTTCACCGGGCCCAGAGTATTTGGTTCCTAGCATGTAGGTTTGGCTAACGGGTCTTGCAAGAGGAATGTTATCCCTGAGAATCAGAGTGCCTTGGATGTGGTTATCATTAGCCCCCATCTGAAGATATGATGTGGCAAGTGATTCCCTACCTGTGGCCTGCTGCCCCGCACCTCCCAGGGGGAAGACATTGCTGGGGGTTTGCATTGGCAAAATGGGTTGGCAACAAAGTTCACCTTGTTTTATTGCTCCTGAGGATGTCTTGCATCTATCTGGGAAAATCTGCTGGAAAATTAGTCAAAAGATAAGCGGAAGAAAGAAGATGCTTCTACTGCTTTGAAACCCTCATTCTTATCTTCACAAGTAGCCTGTGGTGTGGGTGTGTGTGACTGAACAAATGTCAAATAAAAAAGTTAAAACTGAGGGACTAGATGATCTGTAGAGGTCCCTTCCAACCTCAGCCATTCTGTGATTCTGCTACTGAAAGGTTTCCAGGACAGACAATCCTCAAGGAGCATTTCTGGGTATCTTGGGTTTCCCCGAGCCTCCAGCTTCAGTCTGTGGTGTTGGTACCTGCACATTCCTTGATGCACACTGCAGTTTGTGCTGTAGGACCTGTTAGCACATGTGTCTCATGCCTGCTGTGGTGTTCAAGCTGGTGACTGTAGTAAGGAGCTCATCTCCATTAGACTAAACCAAATTATATTTGTCAGCACCTGATGATGCTATTGATGAGGGGGCTGTGGTTGATGAGATCTGAAGAACTTCAATTCTCCCAGATTGCAAAAAAAAAAACCCTTGAAGAGTAAGCCCTCTTGGTGATGGCCAGTGACAGGACAAGGGGTAATGGGTGCAAGTTGAAACACAGGAAGTTCCATCTCCATGTGAGGAAGAACTTTTTTGCTGTGAGGGTGACAGAGCCCTGGCACAGGCTGCCCAGAGGGCTTGTGGAGTCGCCTTCTCTGGAGCTCTTCCAAACCCACCTGGATGCCACCCTGTGCCCTGTGCTCTGGGTGTCCCTGCTTGAGCAGGGGGTTGGACTAGATGATCTCTAGAGGTCCCTTCTGACCTCGACCATTCTGGGATTTCTGCAGGGCTCTGCAAAAACCATCAGCTGCCAAAGGTTCTGGGTGATCTTACAAGTGTCCAAATGCAGCCTTTGGCCCAGCTGGTGCCTGGATTAGCAACCTCGAAGGGCTGCGAGGTGTCAAGGGATAAGTCTCCTTTCCTGCAAGGCTGCAATGTGCTTGGTGCTTGCTTTTGCATCGTAGGCAGGACTGCTTAATAGCTGAAGTGATGAGACTGCCTCCTTTCTTATTCTCCATGAAATCTTCAGAATGTGTTCCTAGGTGCTTTGCTCAACTAAAGTCTGTCGTGGAGAGGTGCTACATCAGAGTCCTTAGGCTGCAGACCTGCAGCAATGAACTTGACAATCACAATTTTTGTTAGTCTTAAGACAGTCTTTCCTCACTTAAAGGAGAACAGAGATTTCTTTGCTGTATCAGCAGGTTTATCCAGGAGAGAGCTTTGACTCTATTCACCGTAGTACGTGTGGCATCTGGTGCTCGTGAGAGTGATGCTATTTTGTGACCTCTTGGGGAAAAAAAAATATTCTTGACTGGGAATGGGTGGGAGGAGACAGGGTCTGGCTTGTGTTGTCTCTCATCCCAGCAGCCTCTCAAACAGCTGTGGAATTTAATCAGGCCTGGCATCCTCATGTGGTGTGGAGCTTGAGATGGTATGTGCGGCAGAGGATTGATGAAGGGAGGTGTCAGGTGAACGCATTGCCCAGCGGCTCTCCTGCTGCAGTGTCCCCGTGGGAAGCAGTGCTCTCCAGGGTAGCTCTGAGCTGAGCGTTGCTTGGGTGTCACGGCTCTGCTGCATGGTGTCCTGTGTGCTGTGCTCTAGAATCTGTAGCCTCCATGGAAAGTCCCTTGCTATGCTATTTTTGACAGGACATGGAAAGTCCCTAAAAGTTAATTCATTGTTTGCTCATTTAAAAATTGTGCAGTGTTTGTATCGAGACACATGTGTTTAGGTGCTATCTGCTTGTACATCAAGAGATTTTTGTCACTTCTGGCTCCCTAATCTTATTAGGGAACAAACAAGAGGGAAAAAATATTCTGTAGCTGAAAATCTCTGGTATTTCAATCTTAAATAATAATAAAAAAATCTCAGTTTTGCTTTCTGTTCAGCCTTACCAAAGTTCAAGTCTCAAGGGGACATGCAAAGCAGAAAGAGTGAAATCTCCTTGGACTTGATTTGCACTCCCACTCAGAGCTGTGTGAAGTGTATAGAATAAAATACTTAGAGTTAGGGGGTTTATAAATGCATTTTTCTGACTTTGGGTGCAGTAGTCCATGCGTAGAGCCATTTCAATAAAGTATTTCATGGTCAGATAGGGTAACTTTTCCTTTTCTGCAACCTCTTCATAGATAGGTTTCTTGATCAGTCAGATTGAATGTATGTGTACAAAAGCAAGCCATGGACAGGCCGCTTTACATTCACGTGGGAAATCTGAGAAGAGATGAAGAGTCTAAAACTAGCCCGTTAGAGCAAGAGAAGAGACCAAGCAAAGTCCTGTGGTCTCCAGGTAGAGGGAGGTGAGAAACCATATGAATATTTGTATGGGTAGTGGAAGTCTGAAGCACTTTGGTTCCTCAGCACTGGAACATACTTCTTGCATTGCATAATCTCCAGTTCCTCGTGTCTATCTTCTGTTTTATCAAAATATCCTCAGTCCTCGTCTGTCTCTTATGGCTGCCACGAGCTCCCAGCCTGCAGCACGGTGCCCTCAGCCTCGTGGCTCCTGCCTGTTCCCAGCTTGACGCCTGGTGGCTGCCAGCCAAGGCTCTCACCCAAGTCAAACCAGGCTTTGTTCTGCCTCTGCTGGTCAGGTACACGAGTGCCTTCATAGCTGCAAGTCACGCAGGCCTCACCTGGGGAGGTAGCTAAAGCGTCCCCGTTAAATCACCTATGGAGTTCTTGGCTCCCTTTTGCCCTTGGAGTCTTTGGGATTGGAACAGGAAGAGAGGGGTTGTAAAGAGGTGTCTACACAGTCAGCAAAGGTGTTTTCATTTGTTGTCACAAACAGAGCTTTTGTTGATGCCCTTTTCGCCTTGCTGGTTTGAGAAATAACACAATGAAATTGTCCTGTTGGATCTTGCCTTGTAATCCTGAAAACAGTATTTAAGCTATGAAAAGAAGAGAAGGCAGCGTGTGTGTGTGTGGATATTTTTTTTTCTGGCAAGTTGGATGAGCTTAGCTAATGAGGTTAGATGACTGTCGTTTGTGGTGATAATCCGTTCTAATCAAAATTGAAGGAGATATTTTGCTTGTAGTCAGTTGCCAGCTTGACTTTGAAAAAAAATCACTTCAACTGAAACCTAAAAGCCTGTGCAGGAAGCAAAACTCAGAACTGGAGTGGTATTACACCGAAGCTCAGGGTGGTGCGGACTGTGCCTGCAGACCCTTCTGGACCCGAGTGACTTCTTGTGACCAGGGGACAAAGTGACTTGGGCAATTTCTTTCTGCCCTGTGTCCTTACAGAGCTCCGTGAGATGATCCTGAAGACCCTCTACACTGCGTAGAGAAAACTTTCCCTCTTCAAAAATGTGTTATTGGGGGCAGGACCTGGAAGGGTCTCCTGTTTCATGATGCTTCACCATTTTGTGCTTCCTCTTTCCAGATGTGTTCCTAAGAATGTCTGATTGTTTTTGGTGACTTTCATCTTCGGCTAAAAGCTCCGGCTTCAGAGTTTGCGTATTGCTTAGAGCTGCTGATCTTTAAAGCAGCTTCACCTGGCTTGGCTTGTCCCTTTGAAATGCAGCCTTATATGTCTTATGGCACTGTTGTCACGGAATATGGAATTTCAAACTTTGTGGCAAGCGTGCTTGGTATGCCACAGCAGGGAGACCATGTCCCCTCTCTTAAAGAGCAGCACTTAGTTTCTGTGAGGGTTTTGGCTCCAGCTTGTAGTGTGGCATTGAGATACCATTTGCAGCCAGCCCCTGTCTGAACGTTATTATACCCAGAGATTAGTTTGATTTCTTTGGAGAAGATACATTCGTTACAATGCACTTGCACATAAAGATGCCAAAGGAGTTCCTGCTTTAGAAAGAAGAATCTGCTCCATCTTTACTTTCCTGAGCTGGAGTTGGGATCTACAAACGAAAGCTGGCCTCCCTGTAGCCCTTGAAGCAGGATTTGTAGAGCTGGCTGCCTAGATACTGCCTTGTTTCCTGTCCAACGCGCTGTGGGAGGTAAGCCACAGGGAGTGCCAGAAAATGTGTGTGGGAGGGGGTTGGAAAGCCCCGGCTCTAGAGGGTCGACATTAGCACTTGGTTCTAAAAACAGTTCAGTGTTACTGTGGTCGCCCACCTAATTACCAGCGTTAGCATCTGCCCCCTTTGAAAATGCAAAGCTCTAATTCACAACCTTTGAAGTTCGGATTAGTGACACATCCCTTCTTAACCCCCCCCCTTGAAAGCTTAGTTTGCATGCTGAGCTTCTGGGGTTTTGGGGCAACGTTTCACTATCGGTGAGGAATTTGCTGGACTCGGGATTGCAGGCAGGTGCCAAGGCCATGATCGCGTGCGCTCACTTGTGTAATAGCCTGCCGAGGTAAAGAGGCACTTGAAATTATTTTGACGAACTTTAAGGAGATTAGGTTTGAATTTAAGCTGCTCACCACAGGCCTCGTTTCCCCAGAATGTAAAAGGTGTCTGTCCCAGTGGTGATTTTTTTTTTTTTTTTGTCTCGGCCCCCTGTTCTGAACGCTGGTGCTGTTCCCAGGCTGGCGCTGTGACAACACTCCGGTGTCAGGCCCGCGCTGACCCCTCCGGGTCACAGCCTTGGCTGACACCTCTGTGAAGTCCGAGTTGGCCACAGACTGTCGCCTGTAATCAACAACTTCCTTTCTTGACATCAAAGTCGAGTTAATTCTTGAAGCATCAGCTTAAAGTTGCCTGTTTTGATCTAGCTGCTGGTGAAAGCTTTCCTTAAAGAAAGGCACATTTTCCCAATAACTCTGTCCTGGATAATGGTTGGCACAGTCAGTATTTTTAGCACACTTAGGCACACCAGTCAATACTGCAGTTCTCCACACTGCTAATAGTGCTTGACTCCCAGAAATAAATATTGAACTCAAATCACCACTTTACAAGCGTACAGGTGCCTGGTGGCATTAGTGTTGTGTCCACTTCCTAGTGATTGAGTTGGTGACCTCCTTAGATATGAACTTGGTCACTTGGTTACTCTATCTTTGTTACTTGTTCATGGCACTCTGACTGCAGCTGTTAATTGCAGCCTAGAAGGTTTGTGGAGCTGAAAACTGTCTCAGAAGTTTGAAGTTCCTTTGAACGTCCCTTACAGGTCTAACAGTTGTGTACTAAGACTCAGTATATTCCAATGTAGCAATTTTTAATTTCTTGTTGCAAAATTAAACTGGCTGTATCTGAAGTGGGGGTGGCGAAGATGCATGGACTGTACCTGGTTGAAAAGGGGCCTCCTACACAACCCAGACCAGCCTGTGCTCCTCTGGCCTAAGAGCAGTTCTGCTGCTGAGGCCAAGTCAAGTTCAGTCTAAGGCTTTTATTCTAAAACTACTCTGGGGCCACAGCCACTTCAGACTTGAATCTCCTGAGCAAAATCTCTCCGCCAGGATGAAGAAACAAAACGCACAAGAGCTTGGAGAAATCTTTCTTGAGTGTCCCATAGCCTAGTATTTTTCTGGTTCAAGGCAAATAGGCAGTGCTGGAGCCTGTTTTCAGGAATGTGTTTTAAAACTACTTTCAAATACTTCTTCAGCATAGGAAACCAGCCATCTCAAAATCCTAGCAGTAAATCCCAAATGAAGTCTCTGTTGAAGAAATGGGTCTTAAACACCAATTGTTATAAGAATGCTGAAGGTAATTTTTTAGAAGGTAAGGTGGCTGTTCTGAAAACAGGGGAGCAAAACCCTTGTGAAACCTGTGCCATTGTTTCTGCTGCTGCTAATGCAGCCTCCACGAAAGCCCTGGTGTTGGACTGCAGAATGAAGGCTGTGATGGATCGCTGGTCCTTCGCTGTCACGTGAATGCCCAACTGCTGCAAGCAGTTACTGATGTGAACTTATGCTTCATTTTTTGGCAATTTCTTTGATGTTTAGTTACAATGCCAAGTGGCCTTGATGGGTGTCTGTAACCAACATGTCTCAGCAAGGGGAGAGATTTGTATTCGGCATTAGCTAACGTGCCCTTCATAGAAAATCCTCTTTCTTGCTTGACTCCTTGCAAATCTAGTCCCTGTTCTCCAGCTGTTTTTTTGCCTTGCTCCAGAGAAGAGTACAAGGAGCATGCACAGTAATAATGAGGCAGCTCACAGCAGCTGTTTGAAAGCTCAGTTTTCTCAGCTGCTTGGTTTTCTCAGTTGCCCCTTAGCTGATGCTCATGGTTTGCCCATTGCAGTTGAAAACCCTTCACAAAAACAGATTTGCGCGAAGACGACAGGTGCTGAACGGGGCAGCTGGGGAGCACACGTATCTTGGTGGCGGACCACGGTGTGCAAGGGTAATAGTTTTCATTGGTGTTGAAGAGCGAGCAGGGGGAGAACAGTCCCCTCTTCCATATCTGAACTTCGCCAGACCCTTGGCAGCCGGAAGGACAGATTAAACTGCAGGTTTCCCTTTTGTCTTGCTTGGGCAGGTCTGGAAGAGTGACGCATTCTGTCGTTCCTTGGGAAATGCTTGTACACAACCTCACGGGATCAGCTTGTGTTGTTGAAACCATCTTTACGTATATCCCTGTGCGTGCGCGTGTGCTCTGCCTGCGCTTTGCTGTCTGGCCGTATTGAAATGTGCTGCTCTCGTTGTCACAGAGCTGCCATGAAGGGAGCTGCCTGTTCGTGCTGGTTGAGTGCCAGGCATGTAAGGGAGTGATCAAACTGAATGAAAAGGAACGCCACTGTGAGCGCGAGTGCCCCGAGAGAAACCTCAACTGCAAATACTGCAAATCGCTTTTCTACTTTCCTGATATTAAGGTACGAGAGCTACAGCATGGGCACCTGCAGGCAAGGGAACAAATAGCGGTGGATGTCCCGTGTTAGTGCTGGCGTGCACCCCCGAGAGCAGAGCGCGGGTAGGTGGTGGAGGAAGGAGCAGCTGCCATGGCAGCCCCCAGCACATGCGCCCAGAGCAGATGCTCGTGGACCATCAGGGTACTTCTGGAGACTTTATTAGCTGATTTTCCTGGTCTCTCAACTGAGCTTAATGGGGCTGAGCTTGTTCTGGTTGAGGCACAACCTTGCACGCATTGTACGGAGCTGTTAGGGGGTCGTTTTGCTGCTTGTTTTTAGGGAGGCAAATTTGTTTTTAGCTTAATCAATGGTTGGGGGCTTTAGCTGAGTGGGAAGAAGCAGGCCTTGCTATGGACACTGCTAACTCTGCCCAGTTTTGCTTTTCTACCTCAGCTGTTACGTTGTGGAGGCCTCATCTGCAGGCTGCTCTGTGCCCTGGCTCGCAACTGATGGGTGAGAAGTTGGTCCCGAGGCAGCTGGAGAGTAGCCCTTAAAGTCCAGCGCAGACCAGCGTCCTTCATCTCTGCTCAGATTCTTTTACTGTTGTCTTAGATCTCCTACACCCATCCAACTTTATATTCAGGACAAATTCGTAATGAAAGAGAGACTGCTCTTATCTAGCCCATATTCAGAGTGGCGGCTTCCAAAAGCTGCCCGAAACCTCGTAGGTGTCCGCTTGGATATGGCGAGGCTTGTCCCTGTGGCAGCAGAGCTCGCGGACGTGGGCTTGGGAGAGCTGTAAACACCGGGATTGCTCCATCCTTGGGCGAGCGGATCAAGCTTGGATGCCACACTCTGACTCCCGGCTGGGTTTCGTAATGCAACTGCTAGCGTTTATCTGTGTTTAGACATCTCTGACACCCTTGTAGGAAGGGAAGGGTTGGGCTGGGATAGGGGAGATCCCAGAAGAATTGGAAATTATTTTTACAAAAAAAATAGTCTGCCTAGAAGACTGTGTGTGTGCTGGTTGAAGCTGTTGGGTTTTGGGTGCCTTAAGAACAGCTTGCATGTGGACTGGTGGCAGTTTCGGCTTCGCTGCAGACCAGTGTTTACCTCCCACTCCCCTTTCTGTTCTGCAAGCTCAGTATTCGTGGGGGACGTGGGTATATTGCAGCGTGCGTATCGGTGCCGCCGGGGTGCACACGGCTGATAGTGCTCTGTGGTGTATTGGGAATAGCTGGGGCATGCCAGTGCTGTGCGGGTTGCGGGCGGGATGGTATCGCCGCCCCGGGGGCACGAGGGCCGTAGCTGGGTCGAGGGGAGGCCTCAGGCCCGCGGTGCACGGGGGCAGCCCGGCGCCTGCCTCGCGCGGCCCTGCGGCCGGGGCTCCGACCCTGCCCTCCGCCAGCACCGTTCGCATCCCCCGGAGCGCCAGGCGCTGCCCTAGGGATGCTGCTGCACCTCTCTTGACTCCGCTCCTTTAAAATACAAAAAGGAGAGCGTAATGAACCAGTCAAAGTTGAGCCACTAATAGGTTTCGCTTTCTAGTTTCTGATGTGGTAACAGCATTTCAGCTATCGTGTTTTTTCTTTCTCTCCTTCTCCCCTCTTCCAAGGAGTAACTTGTTTCGATACTTAAAATGTGTACAGAATGAATGTGACCCAGTTTTCCAAGCATTTGATTCCACATAACTGCTTTGAATGTTTCATTAGTTTTTCTTCTCTTCTTGCTATGGAGGGATAGTTCAGCACACTTATCTTTTAATCTGAATTTTTACTGCGTATTAATGGAATTTACAGTGACGCATTGTGGAACCTTGGATGAAAAAAGCCAAACCAGTTCTCTGAAACTGTAATTAGAAAAGCAAAGTATGAAGTTGCCTGCTTGTTTCAAGTAGTCAGTGTGGAAAGAGAGGTTTCAGCACTGCTGAAACAGTACAGAAAGCAGGAGGATGTCCTGGCATTCCTAATTTAGCTGGAGTGTCTGCCATGGATTGAGACTATTGCCATGCTGTGATTGCTTGTTCAGCTTCTCTGGCCGTGCAACATGTCCTGTGCTCTTGCTGCAGGAGTGGGTACTTGTGCGTAGGGGTGTTAAACCATTTTGAAATATTTTTATTTCTGTTCAGAAAATGGTTTAGCAAACTAATTTGCACAGGAAGATACTATCAGACAGCTCAGCATGTGACAACTAGGCTCCAATTTCTTACTTCAGTGAACTGGTAACCAATTACAGTGGAAAAATCCTACAAATTATCTTACTGAGATAGTAGCTTAATTTGCTTAACCTGCTTGAACATGTATTTTCCTGGCAGAGCCATGAGTGGAGCTTCCTGTTGATTATCTTGTCCATCAAAGCAGTGATTTGAGTTTTTCATGAAATGATTTTAGCAGCTTTTAAATTGAAGTTGAAATTTTTGGAAGCCTACATAGATACCCAAAACTCGGGTAGCCTGGAGCTCATAGGCGTGAGTCAGCATACAGACTTATCAGTACAACCAAGATTTAAGAATATATTGATAGAGAGCAGCCCTCCTCTGTAATAAGGTATAGACCTCTGTGTTTTGAATTGTTCATATAGCCTCCTGTCAATTCTTTTGCAGGCTCATGATGAAATCTGCCCTAAATTTCCCTTGACTTGTGAAGGCTGTGGGAAAAAGAAGATTCCACGAGAAAAGGTATCTGACCATGCACAAGTCTGTCATGGTGGTGATTTGGGTCCTGATAGACTGTGATGGGAGTTATTGAAGAGCTGGGAGGAAATCCAGTCCAGAAGAGAGTGGTATGGGGAAAATAACCACGGAAATTAGTGGCTGCCACTTGTACAAATTTGGCCTTTCCATAAGTCTCAAAATACTGCAACGATAGCAGTGAGCACAACTTATCAGGCACTTGTAGTTTTGCATTAAAGACTAATAATGCAGCCTAACTTTGGCTTGTATACTTACTGCAGTTAGATACGTAGCCTCTCATAGGAAAAACACACTCCTTGATTGAGAGCATAATTAGTTCTGTGTAAAGCAGCAACTGCTGTTGTGGTCAGGGAAGGTGCTCCCCTCTGCAGCTAAACTAAGGTTTTGCTAATAAATCATCCATTTCTAATTGGTGCCTCCATGCTGCTGGCTCCAGGGCAAGGCCATAAAAGTCTAGAAATCCAAGTTTGGA
>VZSV01000256.1:353421-375848 GCA_013398735.1 Nothocercus julius | reverse complement strand
CATCTGAAACTGTCCTGGCTCACACAGGCAATTTTTTTTAGTTTTGTTGTAACAAAAGGCTTTTGTAGCAGGACAGGGAAGCCAGAAGCATAAAAAACAAACAAACAAAAAAGATGAGTAAAGAGCACCCAGTGTAAGGACTTAGTGCTGTGATCTGTGCTACTGATCTGCTTGTCTGTGGTCTGAAGCAGATGTCCAGCTGAGACTAGGCTTGTGCCTCTGGGTTTCCACAGGTGATCTCTATCATCTGCTGAAATGTTCATGTCCTCTTTTATGTCCCTCCAACATTTTGCTGACTAACTGCAGATGTGCTGCGGTCCTGCAGCACATAATGAGTCAGGTTACTCTGAGCTAAGTCAGATGGATCTAGGAGATATTTTTTGTGAAAGTGCTTTTAAAACAGCTTTAATTGGCATATGTTTTGGTGGGTGTGGGTGCTAAATATGGCACATAGTTGTTTGGAATGGACTGTTGATATGTAGCAGTGAGAGGTGTATCAGGAATCAGATGATGACATGCCAGTGCTTGTACCATTAATCTGTGTTGTGTGGGAACCCAAAGGCTTCATCTTGTGGGCTGGGGGACTCTTAGCATTTCCTCCAGTGAAATACCCAGCACTGGTCTCTGGTCTTGATGGTAGCTGCCAGATTTCAGGTGGTTTTCTCCTGTGCTTTAGCAAGGGGATAGTAGACATGCCAGAAGCCTTTCCTTTATGTAGGTTTATCTGCAGTAATTACTCTAAATACTCCGGCAGGATAACAAGGGGGATTTTGATCTCAGGTTAATAATGTTTAGCTGGAATTGAAAATACCCAACTGTGCCATGTCCCAGCCTGGGTCATGTGAAGTCATGAGTTTGGAGAGCGTGCGAACAGTTCTCATGTGCCATGATACCACAAGTGACAAGGGAGGGTGCGGTGAAGAAGGGAGAAGCTCTAAGACTTGCATGATAAGATGGATGTAACGGTATTCCCAAACTGCTTTGCCTTCAGATATTTGGACAAGCCATGGCTGTTGTTGGGATAGACTGAAAACTGCCCAAGAGTGAATGGATTACCTGTTTTATGAGGCTGTACCTCATCTCTCCCCATTCTTCTATACTTAAATACTTAAATTACAGTGATAATTGAAGCTAATGCTAGACAGTGACCAGTTTTAACCACAGACTTGAAAAGTAGCAGTTAGCGGTGTCTCTGTTCTCTAGTTTGTCCTCTGCTTTCTGGATTTCATTGTGATGAAGAGGGAGCTGCTTGGGCGCATAAGATCTATTTAACGCATCTTCCTTTCTAGTTTCAGGACCATGTGAAGACCTGTGGCAAATGCAAAGTGCCTTGCAGATTTCAAGCTATTGGATGTGCTGAGATGGTAAGGGCTTGCCTGTTCATGTTTACCTATGGACTTGTCTGCAGTCCTGGTGTTGCTTATAACCTTCACACTGCTGTAATTTGTCTTGTTAGAGATATTTGTGTTCTGATATTTGACCAAAGTGTTGCTTTAAGCCCTTTGCAAAGGCAGTGTGTGTGGGGGTGGTCACTCACTGTCCAGCCCTTGGGCATCCAGGCAGTGATGAGTTCTCCTTTGTGCCGAAGGAAATATTATCCTTGGGGAATGCCCTGAGTGCTCTGAGGCTCCTCTTGCCTACTGTGCTTATAGCTGTAAGCACAAAACTGAGCACCCGGTGCCTTGTTCTTCAGCCATAGCTTGGCCCAGTTGGTATTTGTCCATGTGACTTAGTTTTCCAGCTCCTAATGGCAGTGTTGGTGCCCAGCCCTCCCTAGGGGAATTACACAAGGCTTTGTCCATTGGTATCTGACTGAGTCCTTGTAGGAAGTAATGAAGCAGGACAGAGCAGAGCAGTAGGTACCACTAGGGATGCATTAAAATCCATCACTGTACGTGAATGCAGCTGTTCTTCAAAACCTTTTCAACAAGCATTTTTGTAACAGTTTCTCTTTGTTTTTTCCCCTTTGTAATTTAAAGCTAATGTTGTGACCTCAACAGGAGGAATCTGTTCTGTGGATGGTGACAGCGTAGACTGAGCTTGCTGAATGGGATGTGTTTCTCTTCATGTAGGTAGAAAATGAGAAGATACCAGAACATGAAAGCAAGTGCTTGGAAGAGCATCTGTACCTGCTACAGAATTTTGTGCTAAGCCTCAAGACAACATCTGGAGACCTAAAGCATCATCCTGCCCCTTCCTCATCACAAAACAGCTCCCCGCTCCTGACAGGAAATGCTCCGTGCTCTGAGACGGAGCTCTCCAAGTCCCTGGAGCTCCTAGCAAGGTGTGAGGCCCTTGAGAAGAAAACGGTGACCTTTGAGAACATTGTGTGCGTGCTCAATCGGGAGGTAGAAAGAGTGTCTCTAACAGCTGAAGCGTATAGTCGGCAACATCGACTAGACCAGGAGAAAATTGAAACACTGAGTAACAAGGTGTGTAACCACTGGCTTGGGCTTTCCAGCGCGCTGCTCAGAGACAATTTCAGTTCACTTTTCCTGTAATTAGAGAATCTCACTTTAGCAGTTCTTAACAGTGTAGCCCTGAAATCTCTATAAATTGGAAGACAGAACTGAAATACCACTTGTGTCTGTGCCAGTGCCTTGAAAACTTCCTGGAAGGTGGTCATTAAGCTGGTGTGCCTGAGGTGGTCTCTGTTCGTAATCAAGTAATGCACATGTTGAGTTATTCTGAGGGTGTCCCCCAAGACAGATCGTTTTAACTGAATCTGCGGGGGCGTGATCTCCTTGTCTGCTCCTGGACCTTTCCAAAGGAATCCAGTCGTGATGCTGCACCGTAGCATTGCACCCTGCACGGCGGGGAGTGCCGGGGTGAAGAAGCTGCCGCAGCTGCTGGGCTTTCGCACGGGTCCTCCTGAGTGTCTTTGTGACTGGAAGCTTTGCAGTTTGTAGCACACTTGTGTTCCCTTGATAAGGCATCTGCCAAAACAGATACGATCATCTCACCTAGCAGTGATTATGTTAGGGTTTTTTTTTTTTTTTTTTTTTTTTGGCAGATTGTTAGCTCTTCTGTTTCTCAATCTAGTTTTATCACAATATTGACTTCCACCAGCATCATCTCTTGTGTTGATTATTGAGAAGACTTTTCCATTCCCTTCAGGAAAGTTTCCAGCTCAGACACTGTATAAATGCATCTCCTCCAGAATGGCAGCATTCAAACTTTATTGCATGAGCTTATGATGCTAAATTTTTCCCTCTTCTGACCGCTGTCACATCTGGAGGATCTCTCTTACTAAAGATCAGGCCTGAAGGAGGTTCCAGTGTCTGCTGACTTTCTTAGGTCGTGCAGCAGTACATGTTTTCTAACCAGGCTGCACCATGTATCCCACCAAGCAGGTTCGGCAGCTGGAAAGGAGCATTGGACTCAAAGACCTGGCCATGGCTGAGATGGAAGAAAAGATCCGCAACCTAGAAGCTTCCACCTATGATGGCGTCTTCATCTGGAAGATAACGGAATTTGCCCGGAAACGTCAGGAGGCGATAACAGGCCGCTCTCCCGCCATCTTCTCTCCAGGTTATTGCTCGCAGACTTGCAAAACAGCAAAAGTCTTTTGTGCTTCACCTGGGTGTGGGTTTTCTTAGCACTGAACTTAGTTTTTGAAGTGCCTTTCAGATGTACTTCTGTTACCTTCTCCCCTTTTCTAGTGGGGCTTGAACCACTTCTTAACAGTTGGGGTAAAGGCAGCTGAGCTACTGGAAGAGATGGCTTGTTCATTACAGGAGAACTTCTTTTCCTTCCCATTGGAAGGAAAATGCAACCCTCAAGCCCAAAATAAGTCAAAATGTTAGTTAGAATTAAAACACTCTGACAGCACAGCTAGCAATAAGTGGTTAAGCAAAGGAGGAAATTGGAGATGCATTTTTGTGCCCAGAGTGTGAAGCTGCAAGAGACAATGTCTAAGTAAAAGCCCAAACGATATCCAGAGGAGGAGCTAGATTATCTATTCAAGGAGGGGGAAATCTTCTCATAGAATTTGTCCAACGAAGCACTGTTCCTGGGGAAAAAAAGTCAATCAATGAACATGTGGTTATGAGATGGTGCTTTTAGTTATGAAGCACATCCTAGGACTACAGCTGTGAGATAGAGCAAGGAAATCCGGCCAAGAAACAGCTTCTTGTCATGCTCCCATCATTAAGAAATAGTTGAGGAGCTGAGTTTGTATTTTGCTGAATTCCTCCTTTTGCTGAGGAGGAATAGCTTAGGTGTAAGCCTCATGGAGAGCTCTTCTGAAACACCCAATGCTGAGAGCTGCATGCGGACCTAGAGCCTGACTTGTACTTCTGGCAAAACGCAAAATCATGTTATAGAGTCACAACATATAAGCAAAACAGTTGAAATTTTGAAGAGAAGTAAGTCTGTTTACTGGATGCTGGCTGCTTGGAATCCTTTTTCTTGTGAAAAACTGAAAGAAGAAAAAGGAATCCCCTTCAGGGGAACAGAAGTGCTACTGAAACCCCAGTTGCATGCAATTACCATTTCCTTTTAGAAGGCAGTGACAGCTGTGGAAACCCCCAGCTCTGTCATTCTTGCAGGGCAGCACTTCCTTTCTCTTTCCCAAAGTGAAGAAATCAGGTTCAAGTTTAGTTTGTTTGGCTTTGAGGTAGCACTGCAAGACTGTCTGCTCTTTGTGTAGTGCTCAAGAGCTTCGTGACCGAAACGTGTCCCAAGAGCGCAGTTTTGGAGAGCCCATGGGCTGAGCTGACCGTGGCTCCTTCTGGCCACGTTTCTGCTGCTCACGCAGAGCTCCGGGACTCCTCGGCTCACACAACCTGCCGGCCTCGCAGCGGGCTGGGGGCTTTGTGGGCTTGAAGAATTGAGTCAGCTTGTGGAGGGATATGATGAGCAGCGGAGTCAGAGCATCCAGGAAGGGAACGTGATGGGCAGGAGACTTCTTGGTAACCGAAGGCATTTAGATCAACATGAATGTTTCCAAAGCTGCAGCTCGCGCTTGCGCTCGCCTCTCCCGCTCTGGCTGGTTTCTGTCCTCCACCCAGCAATGGTGGCGTGCGAATAGCTGTGCGCGGTACATCCCCTTGGAGGGAAAGGCAGGCAAATGTCAGTCTCATAGCTGGGGGATTGGGGATTTTATAAATGGTGTCATTGAATGCAAAACAAGACTTCGTGGGCCACTGGCTGGTATGTGCTCTGTTGCTGAGTGCTATCTGCAGTCTGGTGATGAGCCATTTGGGATGTGGCCTGAGGAGCGGGAAGGAACAGGCTGTCTGCCTAGTACCTGAGGATGTTTATGGAGAAAAAAGTACTCTTGATTAATCTTGCAAATGGGAAGTACAAGGCCTTGTTTTCTGCAGTGGTTGGTTGTGCCACTCCGTGACAGAGATTTTCATTCCTGGAAGGAATTTCCTGAAGGAAATTGGATGAGAAAGGAATGTTTGGTTTTGCTGAGAGGTCCCGTAGAGGTGTTTGTTTCTCTTGCCGTGTAAAATAAATAGCCTAGTACTCTTCAGTGTGGGAAAGAGCTGTGGTGAGAGATGGCTATAAAATCATAAATAGGATTTAAGAAAAAAAAAAAAAAAGGAAATGAGTGTAATTACTTGTTTTGTATTAAAACATGAGAACAAGAAAATACCAAATCAGGTTCAAGCAACTAAAAAGAGATACAGTTACCACTCAGCAGTGTTGTGGGTTAAAAATCACTGGTGCAGGCTTTTGCAAAGGCCAAAAGTGTAGGAAAATTCAAAAAGGCTCCTCCAAAGCCTTAAACAGGATGGTCTAAAATTAGTCTTCCACTTGAAAGCCACCAGTGGGTGACCTGCTGTGTGCCCGAGGCTGCTGCGAGGGGACCCTGTGCAAGGCTGCAGGGACCTGTGATCACAACGTGGGCATTCCCTGAATTGCTCCAGAAAGAGCCGGAGATTCCGGAGCCGCGTGCTTGGCTCTGCCCCCGCCGCTTCCCCTGCCTGGGATCCTAGCGGGAGAGCCAAGCGTCTCTGCCCCAGCGCACAGCCAGTCGGCTTAGAGAGGAGGTGCAGAGGGTCCTGGGCGTGTTCTGCCTCCCCATCCTGGTTTTTGGGAGGGTTATTTGTTTTTACTTGTCAGTGTTACTGCGAGAGCGGGTAGCGGGGCTGCAGTCCGCCCTGACACAGACCTGCGGCAGTCGCATGCGTGGGGTTGCCTGAGCTGTGATGGGAAAGCAGTGGGGAACCACGGCCGCGCTCAGGCAAAGCAGCAGCTTCTGTAGCAGTGGGTTAGGGGAAGGGCAGAAGGGTCAGCAGTTTCCTTGGTCTGTTCTACAACAGCATGTTATGTATAGCAGAGGGTTTGTTAAAACCCTGGTTGGGATCATTCTGAACTCTGAGATTGTATCTGACTCTTGTCTGGATGTGGTGACCTTCTGAAACCTCTCCGTGGTGCAGATACGATAATATCCCAACTTGGTCTCTTTGAGGATCCAACCTGTAGACTCCTCAGAGTTCCAAAGAAACTGCTGGTGTGAGGTTCTGTTGGTTCTGACTCTCACTGTGTCTGTTTTCCAATGCTTCGATAGCTTTCTACACAAGCAAGTATGGCTACAAGATGTGTCTGCGCGTTTACCTGAACGGGGACGGCACCGGGCGCGGGACCCACCTGTCTCTCTTCTTCGTGGTGATGAAGGGCCCCAACGATGCACTCCTGCGATGGCCCTTCAACCAGAAGGTAGGTCTGGGACAAAACCTGCTTTGCCTGGAGATGTTCTCCGCTGTGGTTTTGCGCCCATGCGAGCTTCTAAACACTGGCAGTGTGCTTTACTCAGCAAGCACAGGAACAAGGCCGGCTTTTCACACGTCCGCTGCCCTTGGGATTCCCCAGTCATGCTGAAAGTACCAAGTCCTCTAAGGCAGGACAGATGAAAGGGCAAAGGCAGTGAGTGACAGGAGGAGAACGGCTTGTATGAAAAGTGAGCAGAGCCTTTGTGCTGATTTGGGCCTGGGCAATGCTGTCATTTCTGGACTCTGAGTTTAGGGCACAGTTCCTCACGTAACATCAGAAGTGCAGGTTTCAGCCCCTGGACTTTGCAGATGTGCAGAGCGCTCGGAAGCTCCCCCTGCAGAGCTGCTGCTGCGGGGAAGGGGCCGCCTTTTTCCTCAGTGGGGCAGTAGCTCTGGAACGGAGCGAAGTGGCTGCATGGGGTATTGGCAACGGCTCCGTTCCAGCCAGTCACAGGTTTCTATGGTTGGGCTGACAGAGGCTCTGTGTTGCCACACAAGTTTCCAGTGACAGGGCAGGATGTGGTTGTGCCGTGCTTGGTGACGTTCTGTAGTCGCCCTCATTGCAGGCGTTTCTCATATCCGTGGTTGCGTAGTGTGGCTAAGTTTGCATTTGCACTTGCACTTTTCCCAGGCTTCAAGTGAGCAGTGCATCCCTCTAGGTGTCTTGTCTTTTACTGCTTTTTGTATGTGCAATATCATATATATTTTACTCAGCCACTCTTGTGTACTTTGGTGTTTCCCCATAGGTAACCCTGATGCTTTTGGATCAGAACAACCGAGAGCACATTATCGACGCTTTCCGACCCGACGTGACGTCCTCCTCCTTCCAGCGACCCATCACCGAAATGAACATTGCCAGTGGCTGCCCGCTCTTCTGCCCTGTCTCCATGATGGAAGCGAAGAATTCCTACGTCCGGGATGACGCCATCTTTATTAAAGCCATTGTAGATCTCACGGGCCTCTAACCCTCCTGGCCTCCGCGAGCAGTGAACGCAGAGCCAGCCCCGAGTGGGGCATCTCCCTCTTGCGCTGCCCTTCAGGCAGCCCTCGGAGTGAGAGGGGGGCGAAAAGTGGCAGGGGAAAAAGCCAGAGCTGCCCCCAAAGGGACCTTCTGCGCTGTGAGTGGAAACAAGGTATTTGATGGGAACCCTCTTCCCTGGTGTCAGAGAGACTTTTCCTGAGAAGTTTGGGTGTATGTTCACAGTCTGGAGGGAGGCAGGAACATTTCCTGCAGGGACTTGGATACCTGAGCTGCTGGTGTCTGGTTTTGGAGTGGAAAGCAGCGCAGCTCTTGCTCTACCGGTGTAGCGCCCAGCCTCAGTGCTCCAGAGCAAAGCAAAGGCTGGTCTGCCCGAGCACCGTCTTATGCAGAGGTTTGTGCTTTTCTTGGGAGATCTTTGTGATCCTGGCGACTTGGTTTGCCGAAGGAATGCTGTTGTGCTCTGCTCCTGACAGGTTTGTGCTTTGATGCAGAGGGAAGGCGTGGGGCTCATTTATCTGCCAAGAGGGGCCTGAGCGTCTCGTGGGCCCTTGGGAGAGCTGCTTTTCTGCTGGTTTGCTGGCCCTGTGTCTGCAGAGGGGCCCTGGGGCGCGCTGTGGGGGCAGCGGGGCCCCCTTCCTGCTTGTAGTTGAGTTCTTGACCCAACGAGTGCTCTGGAAGGTCCGATGGGAGTGGGGGACAGTGCAGACAGTGCCAGCAGCTGCACACATGCTCCTGTGCGGGATTTCTGCAGTGAAAGAAGAGAATCCTTATAGAGACTGACCCAGAGCGGAGCCGCAGGCATTGCAGGCCTCCAAGCAGCCTCCGTGGCGGTTTCCTCACCGGATCCTGCCCTTCTCTGGCTGCCTGTTTGCTTGAGTGTGAGCAGCGGTGGGGAGGGACCACGGTGGCGCTGGAAGCCGCCTGTGCTTGCGCGGCCCCCCTCCTGCGCCGGCCGCCTTCTCAGCCCTGAGCAAGCACGGGAAGCCGTCCCCGTTCCTGGGCACCTCCCTTCGGTCGCTGCCCCAGACGCAGGTGCCCTGTGGCCTCGGAGGCTGCAGAGGTGACGAGCGGGGCACGTCAGGCTCTGAGTGCCCTTGGTGCTGAGCTGCTGCTGGCCGGCCCTGCCCGCCCCGCTGCTCTTCGTCTGGGCTGTGACGTTCTGGTTTGGCAGGACCCACCCCTGCTCTCTAGCATCCAGCATAGCCTGTGTCCCCAGGTCTGTGTGCACTAGAGGCTGCCCTCTCTGTCCAGCCTTTTGGCCTCTTAAGAGACTTTGTGGCCACTTGCTGAGGACCTGGGAGGGCCAGAAAAGTCCCTGTGTGAAGCCGGCCGGCCTCCTCTGCCTCTCTGGGCTCCCTGTGCTGCTCCCTTCTGGACAGCAGTAATTCTGCATCTCTCTCCGCGCTGACGTCTTTGCATTTCGTGGAGAAGCTTCTCTCGCGCTGTGATGTCTCTCCAGCATGGCCAGCTCGTCCTCTTAGAGTTGCTCTGTGGTGGCCACTCGTAACTCTAGAGCGACTGTTAGCCAGGTTGGCCTCTCGAGGCCTCCAGCCTTTTCCTGCTCTTCCTTCGCTTGTCTGTGGCCGTGCGCCGGGAGCTGTGGGCGCTGCCGCCAGGCGCTCCGTGCAGGAGGGCCCTGGGGCGGCCGGGCCGCGCTGAGCCTCAGCCACCCTGCGCGGAGCTGGGTCCTGCTTGTGCCTTCCTGCTGGCCCCAGGCTTGGCCCTGGGGTCTGGCCCCCCACAGCTGTCCATGGGTGGAGAGGAGCTCCGGGCTGCCCTCCCTGCCCCCGGTAGCGTCTCCGTGCTGCTCCCACCACCACCGTCGCTGCAGGGGCTCTTGTTCCCAGCCCCGCGCACGGCCGGGCCGAGGCCGGTGGGCGCCGCTCTTGCCGTAGGGGCCCCGGCTCTACCGCTGGAGCACAAGGAGGGACAGGCCGGGGGTTGCTGCCGGCTGCCACCGCCTTCCCTTCTCCTTGGGGTGGTTCCTGGGGCCGCCCGGCCCCTCTCTGCACCCCCTGCTTTGTGGAAAGGCGGGGGCTGCGGGCCGGGCTGTGCCCGGTGCGGGCGGTCAGCGGATGGGCCGTCCGCCCGGAGCAGCCCTTGGTGGAGGCCGGGGGAGCCGCTCGGGGACGAGGCTGGGGGGGCCTCCTTGCACAGAGCCCTTCACGCGCAGCCCGCGGGGTCTAGGGCAGCACTGCCGCCACCACCCTCTTGCCTTCGGAGGAAGGAAGCCCAGCAAAGAAGCTGGGTCAAGGCGGAGGAGTTCGGGGCCAGTGCTGCTCCCTGGGGCTGCTTCACCCAGCCAGGGCCTTGGAGGGAGGTTCCTGCCCAGCAGAGGAGGAAGGACCTGCGAAAGCAGAGGAAAATCAGCTCTGCGAGGTTGGAGGGAGGGAATTAAGTAAGTGCATAATGGTGGCGGCAGAGGGAGGGGAGGTGCAGTGGAAGGTGAAGTGCCTGTGGCCGCTGTTGGGGTGACGCAGGGGTTGGACCGTGCGGGGCTGGTGGGGCCAGGGCCTGGCTGGGGAAGTGCAGGGTGGTGCTGGAGTGTCTAGATCCTGCTGGAAGCAGCTGGTGGGCCCTGCGTGCAGCACTGGAGGCCTTGACAAAAAGGCCACTTAACAAAAGACTTTTTTCTTCAACTGGGGCCACAGTTATTTGAGGACACCTAGCTCAGGCTCTCCCTGTGAACTAAGTTTTGTTCTGTGATATGACATGGTCAACAACCACTAATAAAAGCAGTTTGAAGAGCACTGTTGTTGCACAGTCCCTTGGAAGCGCTGGCTCCAAAAGCAGCAGCCGCCGCCCAATGAAGGCAGGTCAAGCCTTCATGGAGGGGCCCAGGGCTGCCCTCCGCTGCTGCCTACCCTGCTGTTCTGCTAGACACAGAGCCCGAAGGGAGGAGGAGGAGGACAAAAACCACAGAGCAGCTTCCTTCAGGAGGGAAGGAGCCAGGGCAGCTATGTGCAGTGCTGCCCTGTTCCTGGCCCCCTTCCTTTTAGTGTTGATTTTAAACAACTTACCTGTAATGCAGTAAAAAGATGGGCAAGAGTTGCAGACAAATTCAGCTTGCAGCTTCAGTACAGTAGAAAAAACAGCACTGCTTAAGAAAAACAAACTCACGTTGCCAAGATGCTTGAGCAGAGTATTTATTCAATGCCATAGTGAAGAGCAAAACTTGGTACAAACATAAACCCTCAGTGCCTCACTCACTACTACACCAAGCTAGGTGAGAAGAGCCAATTTCACAAGCTCTGGGGGGGAGTGCAAGAAGGTGGAGGCCAACATTACATTAACTGTACAGGTAATTGGACTTAGATCTTGCGCACACACAGGAAAGGACTCCCTCCCTTTCTGGAAGTCAGTTGATGATGGAAAAACCTGAGTACAAAGGTTTTGGATAAAGCCATAGGCACCTGCAAAGAAGGGGAAGATAGGAGGATACACAGCCCCTTGTCAAGGGCCCGAGGGGCTGTGGGAGCCCCCAGTGCCCAGCAGCAGTGTCTGCTGCCTCCATCAAGTCTATTTGCAACCCCAGTGCCGTGAGTGGCACAGACAGCTGCCCGGACCCGCTCCCAGGGCTGGGGGATTCCTCCTCCATGTCAGCCTAGGCTCCCTTCCAAGCTCCGGGGGTCACCGGGGGCCCGTGGCGGCTCTGGGAGCAGCTCTCGGGCGCCTAGGCCGAGTCAAGATTAGAAACTTAATTTTAGACTCTCTCCTTTGGTTACCTGCTGGAGAGAGAGCTCCAGGGACAGACACAGGGCAAACAACACGGGGTTAATAACAAACAGCTTGGCGAGCGCCAGCTCCCGCAGGCAGAGGGGTCCCCACGCAGAGGGGACCTCCTGCTGCAAGGCGGGTGAAGGCAGCTCCCAGGGAGCTTATTCAGCTGTCACTCGAGGGGAGGGCGGCTGCGGGGCTCCTGCTGCTCCCTCTGCCGTGGGCGAAGCCTGCGGCCACCCACAGGCGCCCACACCTCTTCCCGGAGAACATACCAAGAGGCCCCCAGCTGGAGCACAGGACGGAGGGGACCATGATGCCCCTCCAGCCGCCCCCATACGAAGGGGCAGCAGAGCCCCTGCAATAAATAAGTTACCACTGCCACAGCTTAGTTGGGCAGAGGAAGCTGGAGGCAGAGCCAGCACCACATTGCCACCAGCTCAGAGCGGGGGACCGGCGCCATCCAGCCCTCGTTGCCAAGGGAGGGCATCAACGTCGCAGCAGCTGCACCGAGCGCCGGGGCAAGAGCCCCGCTGGGCCCTTCAGCAGCCGCCCCGGCTGCCTCCCCCTGCAACGGCCTCCTCAGCCCCGGCTGCCCCTGGGGCCCGGTGCTGCCCAGGAGGCCGCACTCAGCACACCCAGCAGCTGCAGGAACTGCCCAAGGAGGTCTAGGACAAACAAACATCAGTAAAACCTACTACATTAAAAAAAAAAACCACAACACGAGTCCTGCAGGAAGGCAGCACAGCACTGCAGCCCTGCTTTAGCCAAGTGCCCTGCAGCCAGCAGCTCTCGGCAAGGCCAGGCCCGCGCTGCGCCCAGGCTGGAGCCCGGCCTCGGCCTCAGGCTGTTCTCAGAGACCAACGCTCACCCGGAGCCAGCTGGGACCAAGCGGCAGCGTTTGTGAGAAGCTGTGGGGAGGCTGCCCTGCAGCGACCAGCTCAGGCGACGGGGCGGTCAGAGCCAGGAACAGGCCCTCGACTCGTACACGCTGTCCTTCAAGCAGATGCTCCGAGCAGGAAGCGATTCCCACCCGTGGGCTCCCCTCCCGACCCGGCTGATGGGATCCACGTGCCCAGAGCTCGTCTCCGCTGCGCAGGGCTCAAAGCTCTGCAAGCTCCAGAGGAAGTGGCTGGAGTGAGGAAGCTGCAGGTGTGCCTGGGTTCAGCTTTTCTGGTTCATGAGCCAAGAGAAGAGCAGTTTCCTGGGCCGGGGCTTCCTGGCGTGCCGGACGCGCACGGTGCGGGGCGAGCGCCACACCTTGATGGTCGCATCGTCGCTGGCCGTCAGCAGCAGCTCCTGCTCCACCGGGCTGAACGCCACCGAGTTGACCACGTTATCGTGCTGCAGTTTGGCCAGGCAGATGTTGTAGTGCCGGTCCCAGATGTAGCCATGACGATCCTCTGCCCCACTGCATCAGACGAGACACCGGCAAGGACATTACCGGACGGCTACGTTTAACCTGCCTCCTTTGCGTGCATGGAAGCCTCCATCTGCTCTCTTGTCATCCCAGAGCACCGCGGCCTGGGCAGGCAGATTCCTCCTGGGATCCGGACTCTGCCACAGACAGAGGTCGGTCTCCAGAAGCGGAGCCAGAAACGAGGCCTCACAGCAGCAAGAAGACCCTTTCAAAAGGAACTCGGGACACACAGGAGTGGGGCTGACGGCCTGACTCCACAGCTGGGTTTGCCAGCAAGTGCTGCAGTGTGAACTGCCCGTTCACTGCAGCAGCAAGGCTGTTTTAAGTGATTTTCCCAGCACTTTGTCACCCGCAGCCCCCAGCAAGGCCATTTGCCACCCACTGCCAAACACGCCCGGGCTGCCCCTGTTCCTCCTCCCACAGGGATTTTGCAGCAGCACCGCAGCGAACGCCCTCCGCTAGCACATCCCACCCGCGCCGGGTGATTCAGCCCTGGTGCTCTTTACACAGCTCCTGGTCCCTGCTCTGCTCGCAACACACAGGGATTTCCTGCCCCCAGACTAGCCCTGTCTGCACAGGCCAGGGCCCGGGTCCTCCCGGCCATGCCGGCCCTACGCACCTGGCTACGAAATCCCTGCTGACATCCAGGAAGATGAAGAAACACTCCTCGTTGGGGGTGTAGGCCCGATGCGCGCGGAGGGCTCTCTTCACCTCCTTCATGGTCTTCAGGTCAAACACGTGCAGATCGATCTCCTCGGCGATGGGAGGGGGCTGCATCGGGTCCGAGATGACGCAGTCCCGCGGCCAGGCCCGGCTGTTCACATACAGGTACCTTGGGGAGAGCAGCGGGGCAGAAGGGTTGATGCTACACCTTGCTGCGCCCTCACAAAATGCAGAACCCCTGCTCTGAAAGCTTTTCTTGCAGCCCTGCACAGTGGCAACAGCTTTGCTGGTCCCTACCAAGGCTGCAGCTCTCAGCTCTGCCCGTAACACCCACTTTGCAACACAGGAACGTGTTCCTGAAGTGCTACAGAACCTCTTCCCGCCCTGCTTGGCAAGCAAAGGGCCACTGCAATCGGGACGGTGCCCCAGAGGCCAGGCTGAACTTCTCCGGCCTTATCAAAACCAACCCCAAGCACGGTCAGACGTTCTGCAGCCCTCAGGCTGCCTCGGGGACAGGGCCCACTGCTGGGGGCAGCATCTTCACTCCCTGCCCGACTCCCAGCCTGGGACAGGCTAAGCCGAGCAGAAGGAAGGCAGTTCCCGTGCCAGGATCTGCAGGCACGCTGGACCACACACGACTGCAGCACGAGGTAACAGAGGGACGTGGATGCAGAGCAGCAGCCCGAGCGGGCTCCTTGCTCCGCGCAGGAGCACAGCAGCCCGGCAGCACCGGGACTCCCTCCCTACCGCGTCAACCACCTGCGGCGACGGTCTGGAGCCCGAAACGCAGCAGGGCCAGGTGCTCTTCCAGGGCCTGCGATGCCTCTTCCAGAAGGCCAAGTTCACTGCTGGCATTCAGAGTAGGGTGACTGCCCAGTGCCCTCTCTGCCATGTGTATACACAAATAGGTCCCTGGGGATAACCCCGGTCTAAGACATTTGAGGAAGATACTCCAGCTACTCCAAGACTTGTTCTGCTTTTTTCTGTCTGTAAAAGTAGCTGCAATCTACCCTAAGATGGAATTGCTGGTCCCAGCTCCCAAGCACACAACTCTCCTCCCACAGAAGTGGTGTCTTTCTCCTGCTCATCCCAGAGCCCTCCTGCGGCGGCTGCCCCGCGCGCCGCCTCCCACCGCACTTACCTGTGGTCGGGGGAGAGGCCCATGCCGATGATGTGCCCGTGGATGTCGATGACGTGATCCAGGGAGTCAAAGAACTCGTCGGAACGCCTCTCCTCACCGAGCACCGGCCCAGCTGTCGTCATCTGATGAGGCAGGATCCTTTTAATGCCTTGGGGACAGAGAGCAGAGTCAGTCTACCCCGCAGGCTGCTGATGGCACACAGCAGGATTGATGGAAGTGCCTGGGCTTCAGAGAAGAGCTTCCCTTGGCGCTGCTAAGGGAGCAGAA
Organism: Nothocercus julius; assembly: GCA_013398735.1. Classification (NCBI taxonomy): domain Eukaryota; kingdom Metazoa; phylum Chordata; class Aves; order Tinamiformes; family Tinamidae; genus Nothocercus; species Nothocercus julius. The sequence goes on along the minus strand of VZSV01000256.1, from coordinate 360,933 downwards.
CTGCCTCACTGGTGGCCAGAAGCAAGGGAGAAGGGTCTAGGACAGGGCCCCTATCCCTGCTAGGAGCCTTCAAGCTCTGGCTAGTGGTGCTTCTGGCCATGCCCAGGCATGTAAGTGACTCCGGCACATCCAACCCCAGCCAGATGCTCTCACACTGCTGCCACCGCCGCCTGCTGCTGCTATCACATCTGCCCCCAAGCCCAGGGCTGTTCTGAGGTCGCAGAGCTCCAGGGAAGCACAAGGGAGCTCTGCCGGCCATCGAAGGGCTTCCCCTCAGATGACTCCTTGGCCTTGGCCCCTTTCCTCTGACCGCCAGCCTCGGGAGTGCCCAGGAATCCTGCTGGCTGGAGCGGCTCTTCCCACTGCCACGGGACCAGCCCCGGAAAGCCGCAATAACGGGGGCTTCAGCCAACGCCGGGCTCGAACAGTTCAAAGATTCTGAACTTCCAGACTAAGGAAAAAGTGGGCAGAGGGTCAGGTCCCCTCCTGCTGCTGCTCCCCACACAGGGCCCAGTCTAGGAGCGCTCCCTGGGTGACCACGAGCTCCAGCAGCTCTGGGGCAGACGCAGCCTCAGCCTTCTTGAGACGTACATGAGAAACCAGGAAATGGCCCAGCACCCTTTCGGGAGAATCGCTGCCCAACATCCTCAGTTTTGGCCCTCTCTAGCAGCCAAAGGACATAAGAGCAATGCTCCATCACACCCACTCAAGGTCATTTATGAAGTCACTGCAGCTTAACAGGGGCAAGCGAAGAACTTCACAGAATCATAATGGCTAGAAAAGACCTTCAAGATCAATTCCAACTACAAACTCCTCTACATGAAAGCTGCTGAGCCATGTCCCTGCTAAACCACGTTCCTAAGTGCCTCATCTACACATTTCTTCAACACTGCCAGGGACGGTGACTCCAGCTCTTCCCTGGGCAGCCTGTCCCAATGCTTCAGCACTCTTACCATGCAGAAAATTTTCCTGATATCTAACCATGAGGGAGACCTCCGATTTTTCTAGCCCAACTGTCAAGGCTCACTGGCCCCTCCTCCCTCATTTGCAGGGCACCAAAGAATCCCCCTTTCCCATAGCTCGGTGATCTCCACGTGCAGACGCCAGCGCGACGGGCAGCGCCAGCCGCCAACTCAGCCCTACGAGCGACACAAGGGGAAGAGCAGCGGGGAGGAACCGCCTGCACGAGAAGCTGCAGCTCAGCGAGACGGCGCCCGGCAGCAGCCCTGGCCCTGCACACGGTGGCATGGAGAAGCAGAGCAGCAAGTCCCTTCGAGCACCGGCTCCTCGGGGCAGAGAGCAGCTATGCAAGAGCTGCTTTGACCCACAAACCTGCGGGCGAGCGAAGCGTTTGCCACGACTCGCGGCGGGGAAGAGCGGGGCTCACCCCTCCGAACAGCCCGTCTCTGCCGTGGGCGCTGGCTCTGCCTGTCACTGAAGTTCAAAGGCACCAAAACCCACAGCCAAGGGAGGCTCCGGGGAAGGCGGAGGAGGGCACAGCCAGCAGCTTCCTTAGCAGGAGGCTTTGCCCGGGCACTGGGCAGGCCTCGGCACATGGCACGGCCCAGCCTGCGCCCCTGTCCTGAGCGGGGGGACAGCAAGCGGCTTCTCCAGGCTGCCTACAGCTTCGGAAAGAGCCTTTCCCAGCCAGCTATCCCGTCTCATTCATGTTCTGGTAAAGACCAACGAACAGAAGGGTTAGAAGGGCAGAAGAGGCTGGAATAGCACAAGCAGCAAGAGGAACTAAATCTGCCTTGTTTGACATGAAATCCTGCAAGCAGCTCTCCTTCCCTCCCCAGGTTTTTCTCATCCGCCTGGTCCTTTCCACCGTGCTTCTAGGCTAGCTCTGCAGGGCGTGAGAAGCAGCTGGAGTAGCCAGTCATGTTCAGCACATTATTTCACCACAATGTCGAATTCTTCCAGTCCCAGTGTCCCAACAACAGAGCCCCGGATAAGGGGGGAAAGTCCTAATCCAGAAAAATAGTTGCCCACAGCACTGTTGCTTAGCTAGTGCTATGGTGACAGACCCTTGTACCCTGCTGAGCAAGTGGAGGCCATGAGCCAGTAGGCTGCCTGCAGTTGCACCCTCACCATGGAGATGTTTGCTGAAGCATCTAATCACCTCCAGCAAAAAGGCAGCAGTTCAGCTTGTAGCCCCGGCGTCCCGCAGCGTTCAGAGCTGTGGGATGTGCCATTAAGCTGTGGGCAGTGCGGGGGGCAGCTTGGCTGTGCCAGAGCTGGCCGCAAGGGCAGACCAGGCCCTGTCCCAGAGCTGAGGGCTGCTGGAATAAGCAGCACACAACTCCAAGCTGCTCAAAGCAGCCGTCTGGGGAAGCCCTCTCCACAAAGAAGCAGGGACCAGGACCCTCCTGCAAGCCCATGTCAGCACAATCACTGTCCTTCACACCCACTTGCTGGGCACAACTCGTGGCTGATGCTTTAAAGTCAAGAGTTTGTTCCCAATCCTCTGGCCATGAGTTTTCCACCTGGCCAAGTGTCAGGCGTGGCAGAAACAAAACTGCCTTGCAGCAAGTGCTTGAGGTTCGAAACCCCTGCAGTTACTGCAGGCACCTAAGGAGCCTTCTGCATCAAGACCCCATGAGCCCGAGCAAAACTGCAGCTCATCCAGTGCTGAGCACAAAACGGCGGCTCTGATGCGAGCAGCAAATCCCAGGTAAAGACACAGGTTTCCAGGTTGAAATGCAGACAGTAGTTGCAGGTAGGCCCAGCCTGCGCCCCCTGTGCAGCTCAGAGCACAGCCTTACCTATCTGATGTGGAGAATAGGTGAGGCATCCCGTGGTGAAGATCAAGTACTTTATCTTGCTGCTGCTGTCCGTGGGGAGCAGGTTCGGCTCGGGCGGTTTCGTTCTGTTGCGTATGAACAGCTCAGCCACCCTCGTCTCTAGCTCGCTCTCAGTCATGGCAGCCCTCACACGGCCCTCCATGATATCATCAAAGAGCTGCTGCAGCCCGTCCTCTGCTGCTACATCCCCGTCATCCGGCAATTCCTGTCCTGCTGGCTCTGCAGTCTGCTTGGGCTTGGCCTCTCCTTCCTCACTGTCACTGCCAAGATCAAAGACTGGGCAGGTGGAGGTGGAAGAAGCAGCCAGCTGCTCCTCGTAGTCCAGGAGCAGGTCTGGGGAATCGTACCGGCTGCAGTCGGCCACCATCACGGTCCGGATAGTGCTGGCATTCAGGTTCTGGATTTTAAACAGCCTCTTCACTACATTCACATTCTCAGACTCTATGCCCTAGAAGCAAGAGAGGGGTAAGGAGGAAGCTCCTCCCTGGAGTCACGTTGATCCTACAGCTTCTGCTCAAAGAGCACCTGGACACAGGTCTCCCCAGGGAAGCACCTGCTCCTCCCAGCGCTGCTGTCTGGGGCACTGCGGACCCTGGGGACCGGTGTGAAAGGGCAGCCAGCTTCACTGTGCTCCTTGGAGTTCGGAGCGCCGGGACAGCCCAGGCCAGGTTTGGACAGACAGCAGCCGAGATGGAAAGAGAGACCAGGCGGGCTCACTCCCACCTCCCTGCCCGAGCTCCTGGGCAGGCACAGCCCGTCGCACAACGAGAATTTCAGGAACAGGCCTCTATGTTAAACACAGGCGCAGCATGAGGCACCAGCCGCTGGTTCCTGCGTGCATCCCGCACAGAATGAGCCCACCCCAGCATCCAGCCATGAGCAGCAGCTCCCCAGCCAGCACGGAGCTCTGGTGGGCACGCGGCAACAGCCTTGCCAAAGCAGCCAGGGGCCTTTCTGGCCTCTTGGGGATGGAGGATTTAATGCTGTAGTGTCAGTGCAGCACAAGCAGGTGGTTACTGGGTTACTGCAATGCAACAACAGCTACAGAGGATTTAACTTAGGGTCAGTACCAAAGCCTAGGGTCAAAGAAGGAACAAGATGTGTGACAATCTGTGACAGAGGCAAGGCACGAGGAGGAACATGCCTAAACCCTGCAGGCAGTGGCACAAGAGGCTGAGAATGAACAAGCAGCCAGCCCATGCCCAGTGCAGCCCAGTCTGCAGGTCTCAGCACAGACAGCACCCGGCCCATGGAAGTCTCAGCCGGCGGCAGCAGAGGGGCAGAAGCTGAGGCTACTGCAATGGGTACTGCAGTGCTAAGCGCTCACACAAGGTCATGCAAGCTAAAGAGCCCGAGAGCGAACCAGGTGAGACAAAGAGAGGACAGGGAGACTCGGCCGTGTTTCCTTCTCCCACCGCCCCAGCTTTTCCTCCCACTAGAGCCAGCAGAAAGCTGCAGCGCCCACAGAGCAGGAGTCACCTCACCTGGAAGGCATTGTTGAGCCACAGCACGGAGCAGGAGGTTACACGGCCGATGCGGTGCAGATTGCCAGAAATCAAGTTGGTTTCATTCAGCCAGCAGCCAAACACATCGTAGGGTTTGTTTCTTACCCTAGAGAGGAGCGTAAAGTTCTCTGGAAAGAAAAGGAGACACAAGTATGAGGTGAGGGCTCCTTACAAGGACCCTGAGGATGGGAAGCAGATCCAAGCCTTGGCACTGCATCAGCACCTCTGCTGCTGTTAGCCTTTAGTGGAAGCTGGGCAGACACTGCCAGCTTCCAAACACTGCTATGGACATAGGTAATTCCCCTCTTCTATAGGCATCTGGGGGGAGAGCATGCACAAGATATAAGGGCAGCCAATACAGAGTCAAACCCGAAAGCCATCGAGCCTCGTGCCCCTTCTCCAAGCATGGCCCAAAGCAGCATGCCAAGGACAAGAACAGACCAAACAAGCATCACAGCTTAGCACCCTCCCAGCCTCCCACTGTGATGGCCTAGGGCCTTTCTGACCAACAAAGTTATGCGTTTAGCAACGCTCCTTAATTTTGGCACAGCAAATAGGACCACAGCAGAGAAACAGCAAAAGATAACACAGCTGGAATTAGTGGGGATCACAAAACTAGTGCAGGAAAGGCAGAGCAGAGCAGGATGGCTGCATTTCAGAAAGCCACACGGGACCTCAGCGGGGGACCAGCAAGTACTGGTGTGGGGCAGAAATGGTGGCCTAACAGGTAATATTCTAGGGGATGATGTGACCACCTGCAGAGATAACTAGCTAACATTAGCCAGGAATTTTACCCTACGGCACTGTGAGATAAAGACCTCTTAGCACAGATGACAAGAGGCAGGACAAGCACAAGCCAAGGGCACAGCAAACGCGAAGAGCAAGGAGATGGAGGGAGCCCTGGCACCAGTAAGGCCCAGTGAAGGGAGGCAAGGCCATTAATTACCCATACTGATTACAGCAATCTCTCCTGATGAGGAGTTGTGAGGTCCCACAAAGACACCGGATACCAGGAGGAGGGAGTCATCGGAGTTGAACTGGGAGAACTGTGTGTAGCTCCAGTTGTACGGCCTCATATTGGAGCTGTGCTGCAGGGAGATGTCCAGATCGTTGCTCCAGATCTGCAGACAGACAGACAGGCAGTTATGAAGCCAGGATGAAGCCTCACAGTCCTGCTGCTTTATCTGTCCTGCCAGCACTCACCAGGGAAGAGAAGAAAAACAAAAACACCACTCCCTAATTGCCTTCATGTTCCAATTTCCTTGTCAATTCCTGACGCGAAAAAGAGCCAAGAGTTTTGGAGAATAATGCAGAATTGCTTCTCCAGCAGTGAGCCAAGCAATGAATGCTAAAGCTAGATTTTCAGTATGTTGAGAGAGAGATTTCTCACAAAATAATCATTCATGAAATACACCTGCTGCAGTTGACCACTAGTCCCAAGATCCCCTCTCTATACACAGCTCAAGGGGGATTTATGCACAGCTAGAAGATGCACAGAGCTGGGCAGGCATCGCCAGCACCTTCAGACAGGCAAGAGCTGGAATCCACAACCCTCAAGGCTGCATTTGCAAGACTCGTTAGTTCTGTGGCTTTGAGGACAGCTCGGCATCTGCAGGAACAGATGCGAGTGCAGGTTAGACATCTCCGTTCCACAGACTTGTAAAGCTGAAGGGTGCCCAGGGCTAAGCCCGACTTGGAAAAGCTGGAAGGCTTGCGCAGGGCGCAGCCACGTTACCTTGACAGTGCAGTCCTTGGAGCACGAGGCGAACAGGCAGCCCGAGTGCGAGAAGCTGAGGTGCAGAACCTGGTCACTGTGCTCCTTCAGAGCCTGCACTTCGATGCAGGGGATGGTGTCGTAGAGCCTCTGGAACTCATCGTACCAGGAAACAGCAGCTGGAACACACGACAGGAGCCCGGGTGGGAGAGAGGAGAGAGACTGGAGCGAAACGCCGCAGCCACAGAAGAAGTCTCTAATAAAGCAGCTCCCCAGCTGCTGCTGGCGATGCTGGCAGCTCCGCTGCGCCCGAGGCCCCTCGGCTCCAGCCGCTGCTCGCAGGGCCCAGGGCTCCTTCTCAGTAGCCTCCCCAGTCCCTGACACAGGCCCTTTCTCTCAGGGAACACCCAACTCCTCAGCACATTGCTGCCTTCTAAACCCTTTTACAAGAACCAAGCAGGGCACCACTGTTAGATAATAGCTGTTCACCATCTAAGAAAAAACATTTCGCGGGACAAACCAGCAGCTGGAACTGCACGCGTTCCCTGGCAGAACAAAAACAAACTCGCAATATGATGAAAGCTGTTCCTTGGGAGTACTGGGCTCTGTCCCGATCACCTCTGTCTCATGCAACACAGAATTAAGAAGGATCCAGAGGGCACGAGCCTGACAAAGCTCCAAGACATAAAAGATTGGGGAAAACAGGAAAAATAAAACAGAGATGGACTTATGTCAGGACAGAAGAGGAAATCTTGCAGTAGATGAACTTGGAGCTTCCCCAGGGAAGTCTTACCAAAAGCAAATAAATCAGATTTTTAATGAAGTGCCCAAGAGAACAATCTACAGATTCCTGGCAGCAGCAAATCCTGAACAAGCAGAGAGGATTAGACATTTATATGGATAGCAGCTGGTCTGCCTAGTTACACTGGAGAGGACTGGAAGGTTTTTGGAAGTCTCTCCCTACAGCCTGGGGAGCTGCCGGGACATCCCGGCACTGCTCCCTGTGCAGGCGCTCCCCGCTCAGAGGATTCCACAGCTGGGACACATCCCACCTGGCCCAGCAGCTCCAACATTCCTGCCTGCAGGACCCCGTGGATGCTGCTCACCCACCCGCAAACCTACCCCGCCCCAGGGGGCTGGCGGGTGGGTTCCCAAACCCTGGCTCAGCCCTGGGCCTGGCCAGCACCCCCATCCCCGGGCACCCCGCGGGGCTCTTCACTGTTGGCTCAGCCCCCCGACCGCTGCAGCGCAGTGGGGACGGCTGTTCCCGGCTGTAGGAAAGACCCCCCTCGACAACAAGCGCTGCTAATGACAGGTGCCCTGGGCCTGTCCCAGCTTGGCACCACCAGGCTACCCCCCTACACGGCGGCGACGCCGGCGCGGGGCCCGCGGAGGCTCCGCCGGGAACGGGGTCCCCTCCGTCGCCCGGGTGGGGCCCGCGCTCGGGTCGGGGCTGCCCCGGCCAGCGGGGCGGCTGCGGCTGCTCAAC
>VZSV01000256.1:305628-346769 GCA_013398735.1 Nothocercus julius | reverse complement strand
CGGGCGGGCGGCCCTGTGGGGGCACGGGCACGTCCGCACGGGGGGCGGACGGGGCCTTTTGGGTCTTCGGACATGGGCAGTGGGTGGGAAGTCCCTCGCGACTCTCCGGAGCCCCCGCGACTCAGCAGCCCCAGCTGCAGCCCAGACTGTCCCGCACCGCCCGTGTCCCCGCGTTCCTGCGCTGGTGCCACCCGGCCGGTGGAGCACCGCGGCACGCTCCAAAGCACCCGCGCTGCCACCAAGGCAGGGGACGCGGCGACAGAGGGCTGGCCCTGCCCAACACAGCGCTCTGGGGACACACAGGGATCCTCCCGGCCTCCAACGGCCACCCGGGGCAGAACTTTCCCGTCAGCGGCACCCAGTGCGGTGCCACCCCCAGGTGCCTCCCGGGTGTCCCGGGCCTGGGGCTGCCGCCCACCCGTGGGGCTGCGCGCCGGGCCGGCTCTCGTGACGCTCTGGCCTGCCTGGCTCAGCTGTTGTTTTGTTGTCACATTGCTGGGACCCGCGTGGCCCTGGGCGCCTTTTGTGCCGCTGGGGAAGGAGCGGCCCAGCTGGACGCGGGGAAGGGAATGTGCTGGGCCCGGGTGGGCTGCCGAGAGGGAATTACAAAAGAACAGCTGCTCTAAAAACAGGCTCCTTATGTAAAGGGTCTTGGCAAGGCCGGGGAGCTGCCGGCGGGCGGCCAGAGCCCTGGCAAGGGCGGCGGGGATGTCCGAGCCGGGGCGGTGCCGCTGCTGCCGGCACCGCCGGGCCTGGCACCCCGGCACCACGCGGGACGGCCCCTGGGATCCCCGCGCCTGCCTTCCCTCTGGGACACCGGGGCCCCTTGGGGACCAGGCGAGCCTGGATTTGGGGTGTTGCAGGAGCACACGCCGCCGAGCGCCGGGAAGCGCCGGAGCCGTGATGCTCCTGCCAGCAAGGTGCAACAGGGAGCAGGGCTGTAAAACCACACTGGGCCCCTGGAATTGTGGAGTTCCAGGGGAACGGGGAACCACAATGTCCGTGGTCGAGCTTTTCTCTTCTTATGAAACCTCTGGAGGCCTTTGGGACCTGGGACGGGCGGCAGGGCCAGCCAAGGTGCTCCTTCGGGCAGTGCAGGGACTCGGGTCAGGTTGAAGGCGAAGACACCGTAGGAGTTCCCCAAGGCGGCTGTGGCTCTGCTGTGGGGGATCTGGACACCGCATGCACCCAGTGTCCCCTCCGCACTCACCCAGTGTCCCCTCCGCACGCATCCCCTGTCCCCTCCGCATTGCCTTGGCCCTGCTCTGAACCCAAGCGAGGCTGTTCTGCAAGGATCGGGGCAGTCGGCCAGCCCTGGCCCTAGGTCCTGGCCACGCCAGGTGGCCCTGGCCCCCTTCCCATGCTAGTGGCCAGTCCTGGCTCGCCCTGCACCAGTCCCAGGCTCTCCACTGCACTGGGGGAAGGGAGTGGGGGGCAGGGACAGCTGCTAAACTGGCTCCAAATTGTGTTTTTACAGCAGGAAGCTTTGGCACCCGGAGGCAAACATCAAAAATCAACAGGAGGGGAAAAATCTGCTACTCCGCAGGCTGCACTCGGGATTCGGCACTCACCCCTGCTCTCACTTGCATAACAGCGCGGGGGGGGACGGGGCTGGCCTGCCCCCAGCACTCGCCCCCCGGGGCCATCACACGGCCTGCCCATAAATAGAGAGCTCTCCCGAAGCGCCGCATTGCCTGGGCTCGGCTCCGCATTGCCTGGACTCAGCTCCGCATTGCCTGGACTCAGCTCTGCATTGCCTGGACTCGGCTCCGCGTTCCCTGGACTCGGCTCTGCGTTGCCTGGACTCGGCTCGGCGCAGGGAGGGCAGGGCGCTCGGAGACATGCAGGCCACGCTGCTCAGCATCCTGGGGCTGGCCCTGCTCGGGGCGCTGCATGTGCGGGGGGACGCTGCTGTGCAAGCCGACTTCCAGGAGGAGCAGGTGAGGGCAGCCGGGCCGGCGCGGGGCCGCGTGGGACACGCAGCAGGGATCGTCTCCCCGCAGCTGTGCGGGGCGGGTGTTACGGATGGGAGCCGGGACCAGGCTGTCCCGGGATCTGGAAGGAGGAGAGCAACTGATGCAGCCTTAGCTCCCCCTCCCTCGGCTGCTCTGGGCTCCTGGGGTCCAGTTTGGTGGGTGTTTCTATAGAAGCATGGGAGTCTTGGAGGGAGAGGCTGAGAAAAGCAAGCGTGGCTTGACAGATTGCATGAAGAGGGGCCACAGACACCCTCCCTCCGACACAGCCCCCGAGCCACCCCCGGACAGAGGCCTCAAGAAAACACGGCTGCTGTGCCGGGGGGTTCCCATGCACCTTTCTGCCCTCCGCAGCGCCCCCAGGCAGGTGCCGCCCGCGCGGGGTCTTAGATCCCCCTCTCCCCGTGTCGGCAGAGGGAGGCAGCCGTAGGCAGCAGCGAGCCGGGTCCCAGCCCCTTGGCCTGAGCCCCGCGGGGCGCAGAGCAGCCTCAGCCCTTGCTGGGGACTTGGGGGCTGCCCCGGGAAGGTGACGGGGCTGGCGGCGGATCCTGCGGGGCCAGCGCAGCTGCCGGCCGGCGGCTCAGACGAGGCCGTGTGCAGTTCACAGGGAAATGGTACAGCGTCGGCCTGGCCTCCAACTCCAACTGGTTCAAGGACAAGAAGCACCTGATGAAGATGTGCACCACGGTCGTTTCAGCCACTGCTGACGGCAACCTGGAAGTCACTACCACCTACCCCAAGTGCGGACAGGCAACGTGATGGGTGAACTGGTATTACCAGGGGAGATGGGGGCAGCCCTGGACCACTGTGCCCAAGGATCACCCTGATCCCTGCCCCTCCCTGACCCCCGAAAGGCCTTCCTGGTGGGTGGTAGGTGCCCTTGGGGTGGCGGGGAGCCTGGTCCTGCCAGGTACAGGTGCTCTGCCTTCCCCTGGCTCTCGCAGGTCCCACAGCCTGGTTTTGGGTGCTGGTGAGGGCTGATGATGCTGGTGTTTCTCCCACGGCCACGTAGGAAGATCCTGTCCATACCCTCAACCACGTTACGCTTTGCTTCCCAGGGCTGACCGGTGTGAGACGAAGAACCACCTTTACATCAAGACAGAGCAGGCAGGACGGTTCAGCTACACCAGCCCACGTGAGTGCCTGGTCAAGGTCCCAGCACAGCCTTTTGCAGGCGGGAGGGTGCCAGGACACAGCCTCTGCGCACACCTCACTGTCCCGGCCATGGGCACCGCTGCCCCCAGCTCCTGGCCTCGCATTGGTGATAGCTGTGCCTGGCGCTACCAGCTGCTCACTGCCCTTGCTGGGGCACCCGGGTGGGCAACAGTGCCTGGGGTACCGGGCTGACATGTGCCCTCTCCGTCTGCTGCAGGCTGGGGCAGCAAGCACGACATCCGCATTGTGGAGACCAACTACGACGAGTACGCCCTGGTGGCCACCCAGATCTCCAAGAACAGCGGCACCTCCACCATGGTGCTGCTCTACAGTACGTTTGCTCCAGCGCCGGGACCTCAGCGTGTGCCCAACGAGCGGCACTCCCGAGATCTCCTTGTCTGGGAGATCTTTCCCATGGGAGAAGGGTGGAAAGATCTCCCAGGGTCAACAGTTGGGCTGTGGGTGCAGCCAGGACATGAGGTCCTGCCCAACATCCAGAGTGACTGGTGAAATCTCTGTCACCTGGAGTGTCGTGTGGCATAGCTGGCTCTGGACCACTTTCCTGAAGGGAATTAGTCTTGCCAAGCTCTTGCTGGGCTTACTCTGCCCCTGGGCCATAGAACCCAGGGCTGCTTCTTGCTCTCCTGGCTGCAGGTAGGACTAAGGAGCTCAGTCCCGCGCGCCTGGAGAGGTTCACCCAGTTCTCCAAGGAACAAGGCCTGGCAGATGAAGATATCCTCATCCTGCCCAAAACAGGTAAGAGCAGCTGGGAGGAGAGGCTGGAGAGGTCAGACAGGGTGGCAGGGAGCTGGAGCCTACTGAGCCTGACACCCCCATCCATGTGGGTCCTCCTGCACCAAAGCCAGAAGGGATGGGAAGGGATGGGAAGGGGTGGGATGGGTTGGGATGGGAAGGGATGGATGTGGCTTGCTCCTGGGAGAGACGTGACTCTGCGGTCCTGGGTGGGAAGAGCCGCCTGGGGTGGTTCGGTGAGGAGGGTTTGGAGGGCCATGGTCTTGCTGAGCCTGCGGATCAGCTCACCTCTGGTTTTGTTCCTTCCGCAGATAAATGCATGACCGATGCTGCCTAGGTGAGTCCTGCTTTCGCGGGGGCTCAGACCAGCCCCATGTGGGGGCTTATCAGGCTGCTCCATGCCCCAGAGCCCCCCAGCACCTGCTCTGGCCCCCTCAAGCTGCTCAGCTCCTCTCCCAGGGGATCCTCTTCCCCTCAGTAAGGAGAACTTGCCAGTGTTGCCCCGCAGGGGTTGATGTAGGGACATGCGGAGTTCCTGGAGATATTGTATCCCCTTGCCACCAAGCAGGAAAGCCGGCCCCACAGGACTGCCTCACCTTGGGCTGTGGGGTGGCTAGTGCCCACCTGTTTGGCCCAGGACTTGGGGGGCAGCATCACCCCACCCTGCTCCTGCCCCAGCTCAGCAGTGTTTGCCTCCGCTCTCTTCCAGGTGGACCTGGGAGCTGCCGCCGGGCTGGAGTGCAGCTTGTGCCACGAGCGGAGCAGCCACCCCTACCCCATCCCCAGTACTGCCATGCCACAGCGTCACCCCTCACCTTCTGCCTTCGCGCCCCCCCCCGTCTGTACCCTCTCCTGCCAAAGCCCCGTATAAAACACTAGCCCTGTGCTCTGTCTGCTGGCTCGTCGAGGTGGATGGGCAGGAGGGGGAGCCCTGGTGGGACCACCCAGCATCCCCACTTACTTCCCTAAGTAAGATGAGCAGTGGAGGCACCTGCATCTCCCCACGGCAGCTGTCCCGGCTCCCTCCAGCCAGCCCCTGCGCGGGCAGGAGCCAGCGCAGCCGGTGCCGACGCAGGGCTCGGTCTGGCTCCGGAGGGCAGGTCTGATCCCAGCACTGGATCAGCAGGATGGGACCCCCTGCACCTTCGCTGCCGGGCAAAGCCATGAAACCTGCTCCGTGGCCAGGAAGGGCTTCGTGAGGGTCAGGACATGCTGTGGTTGGCAGCATCTCCTGCCACCTGCCATGGGCTCCCTGCATCACCTTTGGCAATTCCAGCATCCCTGCCTCAGTTTCTGCCACGGATAGTTGGCTATCTGGGGTGGAGATAGGGCAGGAGCTGGGTCATAGAAATCTGGGTGTCCAGAAGCTGGTGGAGAGGAAGGACATGAACCAGAGTGACTGCCCTAAGGGGCTGAGGTGACTCAGCCCTGGTCACCCACCCAGTGTCCGTGCCAAGCACAGAGATGCTTTGTGGGAACAGGGCCTGCGTCCGCTGCCAGGAGGCCACCTCATCCTGGTGGCCAGTCCCTGGACGAAAGCCCTGGCCTAACCAACCCCTGCCTTGATGCAGGGGCTGTCCCTGCACAGCCAGACCACCGGGGGACCAGGGCAACCCCAGCTGGGAGGGGAGCTGCGAGGACCCCCACAGATGGCACCCTCTGAGCCCCCCTCACCCCACTCCTTGGTCACCTCACTGGACACAGGGCACTGCCTTGTCCCCGACTTGCTCCTCACTGGGGCTCAGACAAGGCTGCATTCATTCAGGACGGAGCAGTTAGGCCTGGAAGGGGCCAATGCTGTTACCTAACACTTGTACAAATTATCCCTGTTCTTGTGTAACCTGTTGCATAAAGCAGGTGGTGGCGGGGGGGCTGCTGCTGGCAGAAGGGTATAAAGGTGGGTATGGAAGAGGCAGGACCATCCAAGCCACATTCAGCTTGCCGAGGGAGGATGAAGGCTGCGCGGTCAAGCCTGGCGCTGGCCCTGCTCTGCCTGCTGCGGGCGCAGGCCGAGCTCCCTGTGCAGCCGGGCTTTGACCCTGACAAGGTAACTGCAAAGGAGGCCACCCTGGGGACAGTGGGGGTCCCATCCCCTGCTGTGTCCCTGGGCACGTGTGGCACCCCCAGACCTGCAGGTCCCCTGGTCCAGGGTCTGAATCTGTGCCATTTGTCCTGTGGGGCAGGATAAAGCTGTCCCAGAACCCGTCCTCTAGAAGGGTGACAGGTCCCCACCATGGCTGGCAGATCCCCCAGGGAGGGGGGGACAGGTCCCTGCGGTGGGCGGCAGGTCCCCACAACAGGTAACACATCCCCATGACGTTCTTGAACTCCACTGGTGATGGCCCGGCGCAGTTTGCAGGGACGTGGCACATCATGGCTGCTGCCTCCAACTGCCCTGTGTTCCTGAGCATCAAGGATAAGATGAAGGCGTCCATCAGCAAGTTCAGCTTCTCGCCGGACGGCGACATGGCTCTGAGGGCTCTTTTCCCCATGTGAGTGCCTGCATGCAGGGGATATCTCTGCTGTGGTTCTTGCAGCGGCCTGCTAGGGTCAGGGTACCCTCCTCGCGGCAGGGGTGCTTGCCAGAGGAGCAAGTCCCTGCACATCCCAGAGGATGAGGTGCCCTGTGCCGCGTGTCCCGGCAGGCCAGGCGCACCCCTCCGAGGGGACGGAGTGGCCCGCTGAAGAGGACACTGCCCTCAGCACGGCTCGCAGCTGCATCTGCTGTTCCCCTTCTTCCTTTGCAGGGGGGACGAATGCAAAAAGGTTGAGATGCATTTCCAGCAGAAGGGGCAGGTCGGGCACTACACCACCACAGGTACCTGGGGGGCTGCTGTTACGGACTCTGCTCTCGCCTTCCAGCTGGCTGCTCTGGGGCACCCCAACCACAGCGAGCGAGGAGCCCGAGCCCCCTTGACGCTCACAGAGCCGGGCAGGGCCTCTCTGCCTCCATCTCTTGGCAAGAGGCTGCACTGCAAGTGGGCACCTGGGCGAGCCGACGGGCACACAAAGAGCTGCTGGCTCAGAGGTGGCATCCTGTGGTGGCAATTGAGGAGCAGGGGCTAGCGAGCTTACTCTTCATCAGGTCCCGATTTTTGTAATTCCATCCAGTCTGCATTTGCACAGTTCACCAGTCTACATGCATTTATAGGATGTTCCATGGCTCATTCTGAGCCACTAGTCAGTGCATCTGCTCCTTCAGCTCAGCCTTTGACCTGCTTGCTCCTGGGCTCTTCTGCTTGGTTCTATTCCCTTTAGGGTTGCACTAGCTGCAGCTGTGGGCTCATTTTCCACATGGCCTTCACCTGCTACAGCATCCCCCTCTCCGCACAGTGAAGGAGGCCAGTTTGGGGCCTGGTCCTCAAGCCATGAGTCCTGTCCAGCTCTGGTGCAGCCGGGACAGTAACTGGGAGCTGACAGAGCGTGTGGGATTGTGCCATGTTGCCCAGCCAGGCATCATCTGGGATCTTCTTAGGAGAAGAAGAGGAGCGGGACCTGTATGTGGTAGAGACGGACTATGAACGCTACGCCATCGTGAGCAGCATCACGGAGAGTGGCAAGAAGCCCAGCACTACACTGCAGCTCTACAGTGAGTTTGGCCTCTCCAGGGCCAAGGAGTGACTTGGCTACTGGTGGGTGGCTCCGCACTGCCATTCGTTGCTGCCACATGAGCACCGAACTCACTGGCGCCAAGGCCCCTGCCCAAAATTGATTTGGGGAGAATGAAACTTTGCACCAAAAACATTCCCGTATTTTCTCAGTTTGAATCAAGTCCCCTCCTACAAGATTTCAGCCTGGTTGCAGACCTCCAATATTTGTCCTGAGCTGCTGTGCTTGGAGCATCAGTCATCTCATCCCAGCCAAGGGTCCTGTGGCCGCCCCTCGCCCCTTGCTCGTCTTGCCTGCCTCGTGCTACGAGCAGCTCTCATGGGCAGGCGGGTGGCCGCGCCAACCAAGCATGTGGGTTGTCCGTGCAGAGGGGTTTGTGTCCTCTTCCCGTCAGCCCAAGGCAGCCATGGGATGCTGCGACAACATCCAGTATCCATCATAAGTTGCATTTCTCCATGACTTTATCAGTGTGTGCTTTTTCTTCCTCGGGGTCTCCTCCCTGCCCTCCTGGGGACCAGGCCCCGTGTGGCCATGGTGCCACCCCCCTCACCCTTTGAACCTTTCCTTTGGGTCTGTAGTGAGGAGCCAGGACGTGAGCCCCCAGCTCCTGAAGAAGTTCAAAGAGCTCTACTCCACCATGGGCCTTACTGACGACATGCTGGCCGTCATGCCAAAGTCGGGTGAGTGGCAGCGTGACAAACAGGGAGATGGGACGTCCCCTCTGTGCGGGGGTGCTCTGCAAGGGGCCTGGCTCTGCACGGGCACAGCACCAAGCCCCTCTCCAGGACTGACGGCAGTGGGGTGGCCACAGGGCTGCGAAGGGATTGGGACACCCTCCGTGGCAGAGAGGAGGTAGCATGTTTAGACCTCTTTTTTTTGTTTGTTTTTCCTTTTTGACAGATGAGTGCCAGCAGGATGCCAGGTGAGTGTGACCAGGAGAAACTGGGACTCCATCCCAGTACAGTCTGGACGGAGCAGGGACTCGTGGGGACTCCCTCAGAGAGCTGTTCCTGCACACCTTGGTCAGGGAAGGGCCTTTCTCCAAGGAAAACCTCAAGCTTCTAAGTGAAATGTTGAGAAATGTCCTGCTGTCTCATGGGAGATACCCTGGGGACAGGCTGCAGTGGCCAGGGTAGACCGGGTCCTGTGCCGGTGATGATCCCCTTTGCCTGCAGGTCCTCATAGGGGCTCCTTGGGAAGAGCCCCGGCACGGTGCCTGGGAGCATGGTGGGGGCAAAAACCTTTCCCATGAGGTCCCATGGAATGACAGCTTTTCCCTGGCCAAGAACAGGGAGTTTTGGTGAAACAAAGACAAGCTGCCGGTCCCCAAGAAAATCTGCCCCCGGAGGGACACGGATTTGAGCTCTGGTTGCAGGACGATGAGGCCTGGGATGGAAAAGTCCTGGGCTGCCTTAGGGAGCTTGGCCCCAGCACAGCCTGAGGATGGTCCCTGGCTTTCCCTAACACTGGGTAGTGCAGGCTCTAACCGCTCATGTGGCCGTCCTGCCTTCCAGCAGCTGAAGGCAGACGGGTGCCCTCCAGACCGTGTGGAAACTGCGCTCTGCTCCCCTCCTGCACAGCACCCCTTCCCTTCCTGGCTGGGGGCTGCCAGCCCTGCTGCTCCCACCAAGAACACACTGCTCCCTCCTCAATAAATAGGCGCAGAAGCTTCCTCAGAGCTTGGTGTTTTTGTTGGGAACTACAGGAGAGGCTGCCAAGGTCTTCCTGGACCCAACCTTTCTGCTCAGCACCACCGGGACCTTCTGGGAAGGGCACTGCTTGCAGAGCCCAGCGTGGAGATGATGGGGGAGCAGATGCTGGGGAAGGTGCAGGGGACATCTGCTGCTGATGTGGGCAGAGAACAAATGAGCAACTAGGCTGAACAGGGGATTCGTGGAGCTCAGCTGGGGGTAGGGTCAAGCACGCAGCCCGCTCAGCCTTGCTTGCCCTGGCTCTGGCTCCTGGTGGGCCGCTCATCCCCAGGATATCCGTCCAGATCCCTGCTCAGCCCCTGCCCCAAACTGTCTCGGGTCCATCTGGCTGGGGCAGAACAGAGCTAGGTGCGAGTGCAGCTTCACCGTAGTTGCCTAGAAAAAATACACAGAGGGATTGGGATCCCCATACCTACCCTCCTTGGCACCCGCGTCTACCTGCTGGCCAAGGTATGGCCATGCTACCATGAGTGCCAGGGCCCTTCCTCCATCCCACCCTGCTCCCATGCTGGGAGATGCCAGTCTCCTACCAGCCATGCAGAGCGGGGACAATGTCCTTAGTGTCCCACTAACCTCAGCCCCAGCAGTGGTGGCCAAGAAGTGGGCATTCCTTGGTGCCTGGCCAGGAGCCGCAAGGAAGCAGCACGGTCCCTTTCAGGACCATGGAACTGCGTCTGAGCCAGGTCCTGGAAGCACAGGAGGCAACACCCTGGGATGAGGGTGACACTTGCCGTGACACAAAGCCCTTTCTTTGCCTGTGCTGCTCAGGGTCTGTCCCCCTTCAAGGAGCTTGAACACTAGCTGAGCTGGTAGACAAGACCAAAAGGGCACAAGGAGACCAGGTCATGCCACCAAAGTGCTGGCACCAGGATGTGGGTCCCTGGGGGGGACACCACCCCAGCCAGATGGATGTCACCCCGTGCTCCTTGGTGCTAAATGCCCTGAAGTGCCATGGCTCCTACATGTGCCCGGCCTGAGGAGGACCTCCTGGTTCCACCCGGCAGTACTCCAGCGGCCAGTGGGAGGAACAAAATGTCTTGTTCTTTCGCAAGAGGTTAAAAAGATGAAAAACTTCCTTTTAGCTCTGGTGCAGCAGAAATTCCCCAAACCTCTTGCTCAAACCTCTTGTTCCTTGGGGCTTGGAGACAATTTCTTTTTTTTTTTTTTTTTTTTCCAGAGTTGAGAAACTGTTTACCCAGGGCGAACAGGCATGACTTCAGTCCTTCAAAACCACCACCTCACCCAAGCCAACAATAACATCATCACTGAAGCAGTTTCCACACTCAGCAGTGATGACGTGCGTGTGAGAGGAAAACACAGCCCTATAAATCCTGCAGCCCCAGGATCGCTCGCTACCCTGCTGGGTGAAGCTGCAAGAGGCGGTGGCAAGATGAGGAGCATCTTACTGAGCCTGGGGCTGGCCCAGCTCTGCTTGCTGTGCGTGGAGTCTCAGGATCAGGGACCTGCGGAGATAGACAAGAGCAAGGTGACTGGTGGTGTCCTGGGGAAGAAAAGGTGGGAGGGTGACCTCAAGACACCAGGGTGGGAAAAGAGGAGGTATTTTGTTAGTGGGGGCAACTGGGGGCACTACAGCCAGCTCAGAAGGTCTTGTCTGCTTCTGCCATCCCAGAATGACTAGATGCCCAGGTAGGTGCTGTATTTAGATGCCTAGACAAGTGCCACAGCCTGAGAGTGTGGCAGCCTGTGGGGCTCTGCAGTGAGGTGTCCTAACCGCTGAGCATCTCCAGAGAAGCAAGTCCTGCCTAGTCGTGCAGCCTCACAGTCCGCTTCCACCACCAGATTGCAGGGAAATGGCACATTGTTGCTCTGGCTTCGGACTCTAAGAGCTACCTCCAAAAGAAGGATGAGCTGAAGATGGCAATGGCCAACCTCTCGCTGCTGGAGAACGGCACCCTGAAGGTCTCCTTCGCCATTCCCACGTAAGTACCAAACACTTTTCTCTACAAGCTTCACTGAACAGCTGCATCCCTGCGCTTTCCCCAGTGAGTCTCCACTCGGCTCCCTCCCCCAGAAGCCACAAAAGAACTGGATGGGGAGTGAGACAGAGCCCCCAGATGCGTAGCAGCCATGGGTTTGAGGCGGGGGCTTGGGAGAGCAGTGCGATGGAGACCTCCCTTACTAGTCCTGCTCACAGTCTGTCCAGGAGAAGAGAGGTTCCTGCCATCAGAACCCACCAGAGCCTATGGTGGGACACAGAAGGGCAGGCGGGTTATTGTCAGCACACCTAGAGATGGGGTCCTACAATGGACGCTGAGACAGCGTGCTGCTTCCCTTGCCTCCCCGGGATGGAAGCAGCAATTTGATAAGTGAGCATCAGAGCTCTCAAGGCAGGACTGACCCCTTCCTTCCAAACGATACGAGCAAGAGAACATCCATGTGACTCTGCAGGGTTCCTGCACACTGGTGCTCTGTTCTGGCAACCAAACCATGCATTACTCCAGAGATGGCATCTGTCCTCTGACTGACCCCATACCATAGAACCATAGAACCGTCAAGGTTGGAAGGGACCTCTAGAGATCATCTAGTCCAACCCCCTGCTCACGCAGGGTCACCATCTCTTCCTCTAGCAGCAAATTTCATGTTTGAGGTGGAAACCCCAGATCCAGCATCGTTATGGGAGAGGCAGGTGGACGACTTCCCCCCAGCTGGTGCATGATGATGCTCCACCATGTCTGCACGTGTCCTTGTTGAGATAAACTTGCTCCAAGCATGCCCTTGGGGCTGAGTGACGAGGGTCTCCTTCCTTGTTTTGCAGCTCTGAGGGATGCAGGAAATCAGAGTTGATCTTTAAGAAAACAGACGTCCCGGGTGAAATCTACCACTCTGGTGAGTGTGGGGAAAAGTGAAGGGGAAATCCTTCTGTGCCGGTTGCTGGCTGCATGGCCAGGGTGGAAATCCCTCTGATGTGATTGCCCTACCTTAGCTCTGTGCCAGGAGCTGCTCTGGATTAAGATGGCCATGTTCAGTCTGAGCTTAGTCTCTGGGGCAAAGCAGGTTCATTCTGCAATAGGGATGTGGGCAGATGATCCCATGAGATGAAGGAAGAGTGGTTTCAGAAGGCTTCCACCATTCACATCCCAGATGTTAGACTAAAAGTGGTCAGGTTACTCCACTGTTTGCAGTGACCTCTCCAGACCCGAGCTGTGTTCATGGTCCCTGTTGGAGTCAGAACTCTGCTATGGT
This sequence comes from Nothocercus julius, assembly GCA_013398735.1. Lineage (NCBI taxonomy): Eukaryota > Metazoa > Chordata > Aves > Tinamiformes > Tinamidae > Nothocercus > Nothocercus julius. The sequence goes on along the minus strand of VZSV01000256.1, from coordinate 334,363 downwards.
CTGTTCTCTAGACTCCTCAAGGCTTCAGAGGAGCACTGTTAACATCAAAAACCAGGAATGGAGACAATAAGCTGGGTGGATGTGGCCCTTGGCTTTCTGCATGAAGATTCACATTCCAGGAGATATTTTGTGTAGTGGGAGCTCTTGGGAGAATGGAATGAATTTTCTGCTTTCCTCCACATTCTTTTACAGAGAGAGGCGATAAAACGGTGCAGGTGATGGAAACCGACTACAAGAGCTACGCAATGATATTTGTAACCAGAGTCAAGGACGGGAAGACCTTGCGTATGATGAGGCTCTACAGTACGTAGGCAGTGGTGATCTGACTAATGGCTTTAGCCATGAGAAGCAAAGGGCCCACAGGCCACGTGGTGCTTTGCAATGCCTCAAGGAGAGAGTCACCCAGAGAGTGCTCAGTACCCAAAGGGAGACCCCCTCCCTGCATCCCACTCTCGCTGTGACTGCCCCTCTTGCCCTGCTGAGTGGGTGCACAGGAGCACAGTCTGGTGCTGCTGCAAATCCCACGTGTGGCAGGAGGAAAGGTCACTGATATGGGGATGATAGAGGAAAGGGGGCAGGTCCCAAATCCCTTCTCCGTGACAGGAATGACTTGGGTAAGATGCTTGGTAGAAGAGGGCTAAAAGGTCCTGCTGCAGGAACAAGGAGGGAATCCAGAAGAGTGGAGATGGGAACTAAAGACAGGAGTCACTGTGCTGGTTGTAGGTGCATTGGTGCCAGGGCCTTTTCTTCACCTCAGTCTTTGGAAGAGGTGATTCACATGCCCAGCCACTTTCACACTTCTGGGATATCCTCTGCTCCCTCCCACCTTCTCCCAGGAAATATCCCGCCTATCTGTGTCTCCTAGCCTAACCCACAGGAGTTCTCCAGATGCCCAGATAATTCCAGAGACAGGCCAAAGCCTGGTGCTAACTCAGGTCTTTGACTTCAGGCAGAACCAGGAGGGTGAGCCAAAAAATCACAGAGCAGTTCAAGAGGCTTGCCAAGGAACAGGGCTTCACCGATGAAATGATCAAGATGCTGCCCAGACAAGGTGAGTACAGCCCAGAAGCAGATTTGCATATGCCAATGTGGCTTGTTAGATATGTGAACAGATTTTTCCTTGGTCCATACTTGGCACCACTTTGTGGTTTGAACTGCCACAGAAGGCCTTGGTAATGAGATGTGCTCTGGCTTGGGTATGTCATGACTTTAGTCCTGCTTGACTCCATTTCTGGATTGTCTGCTTGCTAGTTTTTGTTCTAAGTGATACTAGCCAGACCCACAGTCATGAACTCAGCCTTTCTCTTTATTTTCACAGAGGAATGCAGCGTTGAAGCACAATAGGTAAGTTGCTGCAAAGTCCAAATTGAAATTTGCTCCTCTTGATGTCCAAGCAAAGGCCACCATGAACTCCCTGGATCACCTGGAGGGGGACATGCTCTTTGAGCCAGGCTGGCGCTCATACCCAGGCAGGGCTTTTCTTCTTGAGCAGAAGGTTCCCAGCAGGGAAGACAGGGCCCCAATGGCAGCACTGTGACCTCAGGGTGCTGTGCTGACCAGCAGCGAGCAAATACATCTGAACAGGGCTGTGGGGCTCCATTCAGTTCAGAAATGGCTGCAGATTTCATCTAGAGGTGAGAGTCAGCACAAGGACTTTCCCCAAAGGGACCTAAGGGTTGTTAACAGCCAAAACTGGCCAGAGGCTGGGTTGATATCTCACCATAGAAAACATGGTTGGTCACTGGGCAGCCCTGGCAAAGGATTTTCCCCTGAACTAGTACCTATTTAACTGCAGAGATCAGATAGAAATTTCCCATCCATCCCTGGTTATGGCCCTAGGCTACAACTGGAAGAGGAAGCACTGACTGCATTGGAGAATCCTGCTTGGCCCGCTCCGGTGGCCTCTTCACCTCTTAACACATAGCTCACCCCTCCTGACTGTTTTCCAGGAGGCACGGGTCTGGCTGGTGGATGCTCCTCTCTGAGAAAGGCAGAACCCACATTCTGAAGCTCCAGGCTGCCCCTCTTCTGAGCTCTGTTGTCAGACTCTGCCACATCTTCTGCTTCTCCGGTGTGTACTCCTTCTCTTTGATAAATAAAAAGAATGAGTTTGGCATGGCTGTCTGGAGATAATCCAAGATGTCCAAGCATCTTTTCCCTCCTGCCTTCTTCCCAGGCTCTGGGCATAATGAATAACCAGGGGAGATTTTCACCCAAGTTGGGCAGGACACAGGCAACCGGGGCACCAGGTGGGGGAGTTCTTGCAGCCCGTGATGATTTACTCCCTCCTGGGTGCATCCCACAGGATAGAGCAGGGCTGGCTGCCCAGGGCTGTCCTCGGGAGCAGGACAGAGGCTGGCAGAGGTGAAACGAGGAGCGGGGTGAGATTGGAAAACTCACTGTCATGAGGGGCTGGGCTGAGGATGGCCATGGGAGCTTGCCATAGGTCCTGAGACTGGAGTTTGAAGGCCTTGCGGCCACATCCAGAATCCAGCTAGCCTGTGCTCTGCTCGCCCTGCAGGGATTGCCAACCCCTTTTAAGCCCTGCCTGTCCACTTCTTCAGGCTTGGCTACGGGAGGGACAGGTCTCAGCTTTGAGACCACACAATGCCATGAGACACGGTGGTTCTCAGGGTTGGTCATAAGCAGATATATCTGCAGATAGGCCTCCAAAGCTGCTCCAAGCACTGTTCTCCCCGTCCTCTGAGGTAAAGGTAATCTGGGATCCCATATAGGAAACATGCACACTTCTAATCCCAAAGCAGCACAACCCTAATCAGGCATCTGGCTTCCCCTTAGACTCATTAACCTTCCAGCCACACGGCTGCATTTTCCAGTCCTTTCAGAGCACACACTTCATTTCCCCACGCTTCTCTCCCAGAAATACACCCCATGGAGCTCATGAACAGGCTCCACTCTCTACTCCACAGCTTTCTTTAGAGTTTTGGAAAGCTCTCTTTAGGCAGCTGGTAGAGGCCTGTACCTGGTCTCTGTTGCTGCAGAGAAAACCCTCCATGAGGTCAGATAATGCAGTGATGGTGAATGTCTGCCCTTGTCCGTAGGTCATCTTTCTTTGAATTTATATTTCTGAGTAGAAACCCAACTCCATCCTTCCCTACCAAGAGCTGCTATTCTCTGTGCTGTTCAGCTCTGTTTGCAGGGTAAGCTGTGCCCCCAGCAAAGTTTTGGGAAAGCTGGAGCCAAGCATCCCACATATGCTGATTGCCGAAGGCCCAAACATGATCACAGGCACCGAGGTTCTGCAGGGCAAACAGTAGCTCTCCCCTCTCCTGGAAAAGGAAGTTCCCACCAGATCCTTTCCACTGCTCTTTCTGCTCTGTCAGTCCTCAGACAGCATTGCTGGCCTATCTAGAAGTGGGGATTCTTTCTGTGTAGTCATGCAGATGTGCTGGGTCCGCTGAACTCAACAGGATGTTCCTTAGATGCTCCTTCCTCCTCTTCAGCACAGGGACAGGGAAAACATATTTCCGAAACCTCTCTCCCCATCTTGTTGCTGAAGGGGAGATAGTCGTGGCTGGTTTGAGCTCCCTCTGCAGCAATTTCCACTCAGTTCTTTGCTATTCTGTGGGTCCCATTTGCACCACTTGCCTCTTTGCACTATGTGGCGGCCCCTTCTGCTGCCAGGTGTGGTGGCTGGAGGAGGATGAAGAAACAGAGGTTCTGGTCCAGTTGGCAGCACACCAGGCCCTGCTGGGAAAACTCTGGCCCTCAACACTGATTCCTGTCTGTGGCCTCACAGAGCTGGACACATCTGAAGTGCAGCAGGGCAATGGTCATGGCTGGGGCTTTCCAAGCTAGGGACACCTCCACCCTTTTTCGGAAGGACTGTTCTGTTTCCAGCAGGAATTCACCTCCCTTGCCAGTTTGGACTGCAATATTTCAGTGTTTGCCAGACTTCCAAGAGTGCTGAGCCCACACTTAGCCTCCCCTCAAGGATTGTTTCCAGTACATTTGTTAATGCAGATCATAACATCCTGCCACCAGCAATGCCCTTTGCCAAAGGGCAATGTGAGTGGGAGTCCGGGTGTCTCCACATCATGTTCCAGCCAAATATTTCCTTCCTGCCATGCGTGGGCATTACCTAAGCAGAGGGCAGTGAGATCATTTCTTTCTGCCACCAATATTTTCCATTCCTCTTCTTGCACTTGTGTTTTCTCCCTGTGCTGTGCTCCATGTGCTGCTGTGGCTGCTCCAGAGCAGATCTGCATACAGCAGGCCCTGTCCACCTTTCTAGTTCCTTCTCTGGTTGCAACTTTTCTCTGTGCAGAACAGGAAAGGGGGGTGAAGCAGTTCATACCATGCTGTGACTCCCCCAGATCCCTCCTCCACCCCGTCGAGCTTATCATTTTACTTGCCACTATCTCAAACTGCAGGCATTCTCACTTTGCTGCTCCTCCCTGGCCTTGTGCTCTTCTGCAGGTCAGGTCCTGGTCAGACCCAGGTTGGAGGTCCTGACTGCAACGCAGATGGTGCCATGCCTTGAGCAGAGAGCAGGGCATCGTGCTGGGTTGTGAGTCACATCGCTCCTGCCCTGCCCAGCAAATTGAGCAAATTGCTGCTTCTACCACCATGTGCTGCATGGAGTGGTCTGACCACAACAGCTGCAGCGAGGGCGTCTGCGCTAGGTCCCATCATACCTTGTCTCCACCAGCATCCTTTCCTTAACAGAGCCGATACCAGGTGCATAGGAGCAGGGTGAGATGACAGGGTACTTTATTCCCCCTGACAACCTTGGTGATATCTCCAAGAGCTCTGCTGCTTTCACAGTGGCCTTGAGAGGCTGAAGAGTCGGGCAGGGAGGAGCCTCGTGCATTTCAACAAAGGCAAGTCAAGGGAGGTGCGGAGGGCAGCTCTGCAGAGAAGAACTTGGGCATCCTGGTGGACGATAGACGGACTATGGACCAGCAATGTGCCCTTGCGGCCAAGAAGGCCAATTGTATCCTGGGCTGCATTAGGAAAAGCGTCGCCAGCAGGTTGAGGGAGGTGATCCTGCTCCTCTATTCAGCCCCGTGAGGCCACATCTGGAGTGCGGTGTCCAGTGCTGGGCTCTCCAGGACAAGAGAGTCATGGAGCTACTGGATTGATCCAGCGTAGAGCTACAAAGATGATTAGGGGACTGGAGAATGTCTCCTATGCAGAGAGGCTGAGAGAACTGTGTCTGTTTAGTCTGCAGAAGACTGAGAGGGGATCTTGTCAGTGTGTACAAATATCTTAAGGGAGGATGTCAAGAGAAAGGGATCCCGGAAAAGAGTGTTTTCAGTGGTGGCCAGTGATAAAACAAGAGACAACAGCCACAAATCGAAACACAGAAAGATCTATCTGAATATGAGGAAAAACTTCTTGACTGAGTGTGACAGAGCATTGGCACAGGTTGCCCAGAGAGGTTGTGGTGTCTCTGAAGATATTCAAAACTCATCTGGACGAGTTTCTGTGTCACATGCTCCAGGTGACCCTGCTTCTGCTGGGGGTTAGACCAGATGATACCCAGGGTCCCTTCCAACTTCAACCCTGCTGTGATTCTGTGTGATTCTGTATCATTACCCTGCCACTAGCTCCTGTGAGAGACTTCTGTGATTCTGACCTGATCCTCAGTCATACTGCCCTGCTAATCTGCTATCAGCAGCCTCTGTCCCTTTCCTGTTCGTCTCCCTTCTAGGTCACCTGTAAACACATTGACCAGTGCATGGGATAATCTTTGTCCCATGGCACAAGTGGCTGCCTTTCTCTGTCTCCTTTGTTCATGTGAGAATCTTCCTTCTTAGTCTATGGCAACTTACCTTCTGTAAACTTTGATGGACCCTCTTCCCAGATATTGAGGGAATATTCACTACCAGCATCTTGTTGATTCATCCAAAACATTTTTGAGGCATAGCTTTTCTATGCAGAAGTTGGAATCAGTCTCTTCCGTGACGTAACCTGTCCATACATCAAACTATTCTGCCCTTTATTACAGCTTTTTTGAATACACTTGCAGGACATAGCAGATCTATTTGTTTGTAGCTCTCTCTATTTCCTACAGCCTCCACAAAAACTAGCATTACTACCTCTAGTCTTCCCAGTTCTAAGAAGACATGCTGCAGTAAGAAGTTCATGAGCTCCATACCTTATTTATTTTTACTGGGAATGTCATCTCTCCTGTTTAATTACTCACTTCTACACTTCCATATTGGCAAGTCAGCTTAGAACAAATCTTTTAATGTGATAACAAAAGAGATATTCTATCCAAGGAATCTACTTAAACTCCTCAATAAAAGTGGATGAAGAGTTCCTTTGCTTTCCTATCAGCTTATTTTCATTGAATATTCACTCCAAATTTGACCACCTATTGGCCTAATGAATTCTAGTATTCAATTCCTGCCCCTGGTGCCTTTGAAGAAAAGCATATATGAGAAAGATGTTATTCCTCAGAGTAAAGGAGATACTGGACATCTTTGGGGCTTGGGGAGTTGTTCACTTTATTTTGTCATTGGTTAATTTTCCAGGACTTATTCTACTGTCTTCCTACAGATGCAACATCTGCAGGTTTAAAAACATTTCTCCTATTTCTGGTCAGACCCTTTAAAATGTCATTTAATTATGTTGGCTGGTTCTAATGGTAACACAGACTGTAATAAGAACAGCTTTTTGATTCCAACTCTTTGAATCAGGTCCTGTTTGCTGCTCAGGACCAAGTCAGCAGTCTCTTCCTTCTATGGACTCTCAGCCAGCTACCCAATCCTCGAGCAACCTAAAAATTTTGCCTCTGCATCATGTTCCACCATGGCACATCTAACCTGCATAGACTTAACTGCGTGTTAGAGCCTCTTGGATGTCCTTGTGCCCGTGACAGCCACTGGCACCAGCAAGGTCAGCTGGCAGTACAGTTACTCCTACAACAGGAGTTGTGTGGAAGTTGTCTGCACTTGCCCTTTGCTCTTGGATCATGCGGAAAGGCTGCACGAGCTTTCCTAAGAGCTTCTGGACATGGGACCTGGCCAGCAGTGGCTCATCTGGACCAGCAAAGGGGGAGATTTTCCTCAGTCCTCAGGCCTCAAGGTCAGTCCCACAGTGATCTGAGTGGATGGGCAATGACTGTGCAGCACAGGCATAAACTGAGCTCCCAGGGGTTATGAGTGAGGCACCTCTAAATTGCCAATTACTGCTTAGATATCCCTAAGCTGTGTCTGAGCACACAAAGGGATACAACTGCTTTTGCTGCTTAGCCTGGGGAAGGGCAAATATAGCTCCTGTCCCCTGGCACTGCACAACAAACTGCTTGGAGCCTTCTCAAAAGTTAAGACTTCAAAAAGTCAGATACTTTTAATGACACCAACTGAGATACATTAAAAGTGGAGAAAAAACTTATTGGCACAACAGGTGTTCTTTTGAGTCATAGTTTCATGAGACTCTGGCACTGGAAATGCAACTGGGATAGGAAGTTTCTGCTTCCTCCAGATGTGCCGTTGCAAACCTGTGGTTTATTTCAGTTTGGATCATCTCTGAAAGTGCTTTTATACTTTGGCACTATGGACAGTTGGTCCAGCACAGCTGACAGGAAGTGGTCTTGCAGCCTGAAAGTGGGAAGCGGACTCTGTTGCCAGATCCAGTATCTCCCAAAATGAGTCAAGATGCTTTAGTCCCAGCAGTGCCAAACAGAAGGCAAAGGAGAGATAGGGCTGCTGTCTCCAACTACTTAAAGGGAAGATGTAGAGAGCTCCTCTTGAAGGTGCATGGTGACAGGATGAAAGGCAACAGGTAGAAGCTGCAACATGGGAAATTCCAATTAAACCCAAGAAAAATGTTCTTCACAGTGTGGATGGTCAAGCATTGGAGCAGGTGTCCACAAATGTAGTGGGATCCACATTTTTGGGGATACTGAAACTAAACTGGACAAGTCTCTGAGCAACATGATCAAACTTCAAAATTGGCCTTGGTCTGAGCAGGGGATTGGATCAGAGATCCAATTGGATTGGATCATGCCTGAAGTCCCTTCCAACCAAAATCATTCTGTGACTCCTAAGGCCTTGGAGAACTTGAAGAGATTTGCACAGGTTATGTGAACAGGACCAGCGAGGAACCCATCTGGATACAACCAGTGGACCTCCAGATATTAACAAAAATTATTTACACATTATTGACCATTCATAAATTAACTCAAACTGGGAACAATACCGAGGAAGACGCCTATTCCTAATAAGTCCACTTGTGATGTGCTCTAAGCTGTAGTCTTCCTTTCCACTCACTGCTGCCTGCAGGATAACAATGGCAGAGCAAGGAAGGGTCCAGGGCTGCTCTAGAAAGGTCTTTTCAAGCACCACACTTGCCCTTGCAACTTGACAGATCTGGGATGGAAACATCCTTTCCAGGTTCCCAGATTTCTCACAGATGAAATATCTCAGCGCAGCTGCCTAGAGAAGCAATGTGCTTTACTCTTGCTAGAGGTCCCCATGCCACTCCTAAAACTTGATCGGCTTATCTAGAGAAAAGGGAAGATAACCGTCAGGAGGTTATCCCAATGGATAACCAGGAAAGCCAGGAAGTATCTTCGTGATTGCAAATGTGGAAAAAAGCTAGGAAGGGAAAGCACAGGCAGAAGGGCCTACGTAGCACATTTCTGGACTTCAGCTTTTGCTTAAGGGTTCCTCGGAGGCAACTTGGCTGCTGAGCCCACAGGCCTAGCCCAGTCCCGCTCCACAGTAAGACCATATCTCTGGGTGTTTGCAGCTGCTAGAAAGTTCAAGCACAGCGTTAGACTGGTCCCGCAATCGCAGCTCCTGGAAGTCTGGAGCTCTCTTTGTGTGGGTTGCTGACAGAGGGCCCAATGGGGTGGACACTTATGGGAGATGTGAAGGTGGAGGGTAGCTTGGCTGCAGTGATCATGAGTTGGTGGAGTTCAGGATCCAACAAGGAGGAGGCAGGGCTGTAAGTTGCCTTGCAACCATGGACTTCAGGAGGGCCAACTTCGGCCTCTTTGGAGACCGCCTTGGAAGAATCCCATGCACTGGGGCTCTAGAAGGAAGGGGGCCCAAGAGAGCTGGTTTAGTATTCAAGCAGCACTTCCTCCACGCTCGAGATCCATGCATCCCTATAAGTAAGAAGTCAGGCGGTAGTGGGGGCAGGAGGCCTGCGTGGATGAGCAAGGAGCTCCTGGCAAATGTCAAACAGAAGAAGGCAGTATACAGAATGTGGAAAAAAGGACAGGCCCTTTGGGAGGAATATAGGAATGTTATATAGGTATATATATAGGGAATGCAGAGACGCGGCAAGGAAAGCTAAGGTGCACTTGGAATTAAACCTGCCAAGGGATGTTAAAGATAGCAAGAAGATCTTCTTCAAATATATCAATGGCAAAAGGAAGATCAGGGAAAACATGGGTCTGCTGGTGACCAGGATGGGTGTCCTGGTTACGAAAGACACAGAGAAAGCAGAGTTACTGAATGCTTTCTTTGCTTCAGTGTTTAAGAAGGGCAGTCCTTTAGAGTCCCAGGCCCTGGGGACAAAAGAAGCCTGGAGAGAGGAAGACTTGCCCTGGGTAGAGGAAGACTGGGTCAAAGAGCACTTAGGTAAATTTGATACCCACAAATCCATGGGCCCTGATGGGATGCACCCAAGAGCGCTGCAAGAGCTGGCAGATGTCATAGCTAAGCCACTCTCCATCATCTTTGGAAAGTCCTGGGAAACAGGGGAGGTACCAGAGGACTGGAAGAAAGCTGATGTCACACCAGTGTGCAAAAAAGGCAAGAAGGAGGACCCAGGCAACTACAGGCCAGTGAACCTCACCTGCATCCCCGGAAAAGTGATGGAACAGCTCCTCCTGGCAGTTGTCTCCAGGCATGTGGAGGACAAGAAGGTGCTCAGGAGTAGTCAGCATGGATTCACCAAGGGGAAATCATTCTTGACTAACCTGATAGCCTTCTATGATGGAATGACTAGCTGGATAGATGAGTGGGGAGTGGTGGATGTCATCTACCTCCTCTTCACCAAGGCTTTTGACACCGTTCCTCACAGCACCCTTCTGGGCAAGCTCCAGAAATGTGGGTTAGATGAGTGTATGGTGAGGTGGATTAAGAACTGGCTGGATGGCAGAGCCCAGAGGGTGGTGATCAGTGGTGCAGAGTCCAGTTGGAGGCCTGTGGTTAGCGGTGTCCCCCAGGGGTCACTCCTTGGCCCAGTCCTGTTCAATTTATTCATCAATGACCTTGATGAAGGGATGGAGGGCTCCCTCAGCAAGTTTGCTGATGATATCAAACTGGGAGGAAGAACTGACAGCCCAGAGGGCTGCGCTGCCATCCAAAGGGACCTGGATAGACTGGACAACTGGGCGGTGAGAAACCTCATGAAGTTCGACAAGGCCAAGTTCAGGGTCCTGTACCTGGGGAGGAATAACCCCAGACACCAGGACAGGCTGGGGACCGACCTGGAGAGCAGCTCTGCAGAGAGGGACCTGGGCGTCATGGTGGATGACAAGTTGTCCATGAGGCAGCAGTGCCCTCGTGGCCAAGAAGGCCAATGGGATTCTGGGCTGCATTAGGAGGAGCGTCTGCAGCAGGTCGAGGGAGGGGATCCTGCCCCTCTACTCAGCTCTGGTGAGGCCACACCTGGAGTGCTGTGTCCAGTTCTGGGCTCCCCAGTACAAGGGGGATGTGGAGCTGCTGGAGAGAGTCCAGCGCAGGGCTACGAGGATGATCCGGGGCCTGGAACATCTGCCCTATGAGGAAAGGCTGAGAGAGCTGGGCCTGTTCAGCCTGGAGAAGAGAAGGCTGAGAGGAGACCTCATTAGTGTCTATCAGTACCTCAAGGGAGGCAGTGAGGAGGATGGGGCAGCCTCTTCTCAGTGGTGGCCGCTGATAGGACTAGAGGAAACGGCCACAAACTGAAGCATCAGAAGTTCCACAGGAACTTAAGGAAAAATTTCTTGACATCGAGGGTGACAGAGCACTGGCACAGGCTGCCCAGGGAGGTTGTGGAGTCTCCTTCTCTGGGGATCTTCCAAACCCACCTGGACGCAGTCCTGAGCCACATGCTGTATGTGACCCTGCGTGTGCAGGGGGTTTGGACTAGATGATCTCTAAAAGTCCCTTCCAACCCTTATGATTCTGTGACGCAAAAGTCCATGGCTGAACACTGAACACAGGACTTTGAACATTGTATTTACTCTCAGTACTTTTCCCTGGTCCCACAGCATCCCAATCCATGGAGCCCAAGGGGCTATGCCTGAGCAATTATGGACTCTGCTGTAACAGGGGATCTTTTCACAGCTGCCTCCTAGGAGTGTACTGAAACAACCATGGCATACCCAATTGCTGGTGCTGCCAGATCCTCTTGGTATGAAGAGAGGAAAACATCTTCTCAAGGTAAGCTGCGCAGGAGCTGGGTCATCAGATGTTCTTAGCTGATGTCCACGGTGAGTATTGCAAGGTAGGACAGCCATAGGACTGAGGAAAGGGGAAACGGGTGGCCCCACATAGGAGCCCTGCAATGCTAACTCTGTCCTGCTCGGCTCTATCCCTTCTCCCACATCCAGATGTGGATGTCACAGCGCAGCAGCCACGAGAGCAGCTGGGAGCCGGGGCCACTTGTCTCAAAGTCCACAGCACCGCAGCTTGCCTGCTCACGGCACTTACCTGAGCTGGCTGACGCGAACAAGCCCTGCCCCTACTGCAAACACGGCTCAGGCCACACTGCAGACGTGTCCCTTGCTCACGTGTGTTGTAGCCCGTTTCCCGTCAGCATCTGCACTCTGACTGTGGGGAGGCTCTGCAAGGCTGGCAAGATTGCATTACTAGCATGTGCTCCATGAAGAGGAGCACTGGTCAACTACTTCCCAAACTACCTCAAGCTCAGTTGTCTCGTATTAGATTTGTTTGCAAATTAATTAGCAGAAAGGCAAACAGACACTTGACTGATATTCCAGTTAATGACTATCAGATTAGCAGACTTAATTGGAAACCCCTAAAGCTATCAGAAGATGAAATGGAGATGCCACTTGTATCCCAATCACACAACATCTTTGACTTTTTCTCCTTCCCTTGCTCACAAGCTGATAGACCCTGCCAGGAGGAAACACAAGCAACCTTGCATGGCTCATCCATCCCGCACGTCCACTCCTGGATGCAGCAGTGGGTGCCAGGGAAGCCAAGTAGATTTTGTTTTTAGCCCGGGTTGGGGTGATATGGGGGAGACTGGAGGCCTGGTTATGCACTTGCTTCTCTGAAGGCAAAGGGCTAAGGAGTGCTGGGAGGCTACTGGGGTGTGGGTCCTGCTACCCTGCAGCTGGCCGGACTACCAGGTCTCCAACTGGGAACCTTGTTAGCAGACACACCATTCTGTCATCCCGAAGCCTCTGTGCCAATCCAGTTCTTCTTCACCACTTGGCAGCATCTCCCAACTTTGTCCTCCTATTCTTTTCCAGCATATCCCAAATGTTAGTGACAACTTCAGTGGGGTCAAGGCCCAGCCTGTCCTCGGTTTCCTCAGGATCCTCCTCACTGATCCTTCTCTTCTCCAGATTAAAAAGGAATTTCTGAGGCCCAGACTGGCTATAGCTGCACCATTCCCACTGCTGGGAAAAACAGGTATCTTATTAAAGCCAGACAGCTTTTTTGCCTGGTGGGATCTCCCTTTGGCAACCTGAACTGCATTTTAACATTTCTTTGATTTCTCTTTCCCCTTGCTAATGCCTAGTCCTAGATTCTTCTTCTCCTATCAGATGTAGCCTCCATTGGAAAGATGCTTTGCATCTTTGCTGTAAAAACAGCAGCATTAATTCTTCTCGAGCTGAGATGAAGGCAAACGCCTGTACCACAGCCCTGCTCGCATGCAGCAGACCTCTGCAGACTTACCTCCTTCTCTGAACAGCTGTCCCCACACCCTAATGTCGTCATCCGCCACCCCACCTTTGCCCTAAAGTGTCATTGTCCTCCTAGAAAACTGGCAGTGGGCAATCCCTGACCTCCTTGGTATTGAACTGAGAAGCACCTCAAGCACTTGTACCTCAACTACATGACAGAAGAGTTTGTGTTCATCTCCTAAGACAACAAGTAACTCTCCCTCTGCACTCCTTTATCTTCCAGTTCAGACTTACTGCTTTTCAGACTCTTTTCCTTCTTCACACATCTTCTGGTCATCCCACATTACCTTTTTTGTGCACGTATATTATTTGTTCATTCGCGGAGAAGCCCTACTCTATCAGGCTCTCCTTTGTGCTCAAGAGGGAATTTTCACCTGTTTTTGTCTTTGGCTTCAGGTATTTCTAGTCCTTTTCTGCATTTGCACACCTATTTTCCCAGATCAATCCAGTTGCAGTAACTAGTTCTTTTTTTCACTTGTCCTGATCTGTGTGTATGCAGAGACACAGCCAGTAATTTGCCTCTGTTGATCCTCCACTTAAGCAAAATTTCACCGACTTATGCACACCCTCATAGAAGAGATTTTTCTACATATAGCTCCTGTAAAACAGCCCATTTTGGGGAACAAAAATATTGGAAAAAAAACCACTTGCTACATGCTGTGATCTGGTAAAAACATGGGTGAGATGGCATACTGAGAGATATCTGGAGCCCCCACTGTAGATCAGCCTGCAGTTTATAACCTCCTGAAACAAAGAGTTAATCTTGCTAGAAAAGAAAAAAAGTCTCTCTTAGGGCTTTATGCTCATTCCGGTTTGATTGAGGAACCTATGATTCCCAGCATTGTCCACGGTACTTCCTCTCCCTCTTTCCCAAGGTGATTGGGATCCAGGCAGATCTTTGAATGGTGCCCTTCCATCTAGCGGTCTGTGCTACCCTTCCGCTTTGCCTCCCTTTCCTATTCTTCTTCCAAACAGCTCTTCTCTACTTCTGTTTCTGCTATGGCCCCACCAACTATTTCTCCGAACTCCTGAAACATCTGCTTTCACGGGCTGCTCCATGTAGTAGTTTGAGTGCCTCCATACTGACCTGGTGTGATACCACTGCTTTTGTTATTTCTTATGGATCATCTGCTTTTCCTCAGCCAAAGGAGATATCAGCTCCAGCCTCACATTAATGTGAGCTCCAGTCTCACATTACGTTCAGTTTTTCCCTTCTCTTCCAGGCTTGTGTGCTTTATTTTGGTTTGGTTTTGTTTTGTTTTTTGTCATACTCTAATCTGTTTGAACCACCCCAATCACCTCCATATGCCTTCATGATCCTTATGTGATCTCTCGGAGGTGCCTCCTCATATTACTTTTTGGTGTGCACACAAGGCTAGCACATAAAGTGCTGTTTTTGCATGGAGACCCCTCCTTTGCCTGTTATTTTAAAGTTTATTTATTTATTTATTTTGGCAAGAGGGTAAAATCTGCTCACATAGCCTATGAAGGAGAGGGCAAACAGCAGATCTTTATGTCATCTGTTTGCAATGACTGGTGCATCATTTACTAATGATGTAAAGAGGATTTCCTTTATTGATAGGCAGTAAAAGTTCAGCAAGGCAAAGCCCAACCTTTCATGCTTTGGGGAAATATTGGATTATGCTCATGAAAACAAGAGGGGAGTGAAGAGCTGCTCTGGTTCTTTCTCATTTGGCAGTCTGCGGGTTCCTTAATGACTGCACTGCTGAGGTTTCCAGGGTTTGGTGTCCTTCAGGTGATAGAGAGTGAAACGCTGGGTCCTTCCCCAGCTCAGAGGGAGATGCAGTGAGGTGACCTTGCTGTACCCTATGTTCTCCAAACAAGTGCCAGAAGATCTGGAGACATTTTAGCCATGTCAGTCTGGTTTCTACCAGACTTTGCTACCTGTCATAGAGGTCATTAGCCAGAGAGTAGCCCCCATACTAGCCAAAACAGATCTACTGGGGAAAGGGAACATATGCATGCAAGTGTGGGTAAGTTCCTTTGGGGTTGGTTTGAAAGTTAAAAGTCCACAGGCTGAGACTCACTGTCTGTCTCCGCAGATTTCTCCCATCCTCAGTGCTCCTGGAGGGAGATGTCATGTGCGCAAGAGGCAATGACGTGGCTTCAGCCCAAGATACCAGCGCAACACAGGGTTAGTGATGTCCACTGGCAGGGGTGAGCGCGCACCTTCCTTCCAACTGCCCATTATTTCCTCCTGCTCTTCCTCTAGGTAAGCCTTGAATCCCTGCAGCGGGGAAATGTCAGCAGCCCCACTACATTTCTTCTCTCGGGTTTTTCCAATGCCTACAAAGCACAGGTGACTCTCTGCCTGGGCTTCTTACTCATTTATCTGGTGACTCTGCTGGGGAACCTCCTCATAATGACCCTCATCTGGCTGGACAGTCACTTGCATTCACCCATGTACTACTTCCTGGGCCACCTCTCCTTCCTGGACATCTGCTACTCCTCTGTCACCCTTCCTAAGATCCTCAAGGACACCTTCTCACCACAGAAGACCATTTCCTTCGTGGGCTGTATTACGCAGATCTATTTTTTTCTTTGCTTTGGGGGTTCTGAGTGTGTGCTCCTCGCTGCCATGGCCTATGATCGGTACCTGGCCATCTGCCACCCCCTCCACTACACAACACTCATGAACAAGAAGATTTGCTTTTGCTTAGTGGTTATTTCATGGCTGAGTGGCTCATTCTCATCTCTGGTCCAAGCCTTCATCATAGCCAGCTTACCCTTTTGTGGGTCCAACGTGATCGACCACTTGTTCTGTGAGGTGCCCTTCTTGCTGAAGGCATCCTGCAGCCCTAGCACTCACCTCAATAAGCTCGTGTCATACACTTTGGCTGGGACTATTGCAATGGGGTCTTTCCTCCTTATTCTTGTGTCGTATTTCCAGATCATCCGGGCTGTGCTCCTGAGCAGAGCAGGAAGGCAGAAGGCCTTTGCTACCTGCACCTCCCATCTGACTGTGGTATCCCTGTTCTTTGGTGCTGGGGCCATCATGTACTTGCTGCCTCATTCCAGCCTTTCCAAGGACACACATGAGGTCCTTGCCCTGCTGTACGCTGTTGTAACCCCCATGATGAACCCTGTCATCTACAGCTTGAGGAACAGTGAAGTCAAAGGGGCCATCAGGAAGGCCCTGCATAGGGGGCACTGAAGCTGAGAGTCTCTACTTAAGCGCCTGGGCAGCAACAGGCCAACAGCAGAGGTGTCACTGCTGAGTTACCGTCACCATGTCAGGGTGCAGATGTCGTTTGGTATGGAAGTGACCCTGAGGCTTCCCTCAGGGTCCAGGTGTCTTGGGGCTTGCAGTGCTGGGGCACAGGACACAGCCAGCGGCTCCTCGATCTCTTTAATCCATGTGTGGGATGTTCAGCCCCTTTATTTCATTAATGGCAACCCAGGGACAGGGTGTCTAATCTACAGCATCATTACAGTTCCTTTTTTTTGCTTTGTTTCCCCTTGTGTCTGCAAGTCCCTAGCACAGCTAACTCCAGGACCCACTCATTGTGAGCTTTAGAAAGGCCCAAAAGCTCAAAAGGCCCAAATGCCCAAGGGCAGATTCTCTGTGTTTCGTCTGATCACAAAAGCCAACTAGCATCCTTTTGGTGTGAAGTACTGCAGATATCTGCACCCTCTTGGACCTGTACATCTTTGGCAAGCAGGAGGATGACACATAACGTCCTCTAGTGAGCTGAATAGATTAGGAGGGAATTTTATAAAATTGGTAAGTGTTGGCCACAGAGGTTTTCCTAAGGAATAATTCTGGGAACTTTTTTTTTCATAAGAAATAGATATTTCCAGGGAGAAAATTGTACTGAATGATCCCATAACACCAATGCCCTAGCTAAGTCTTACAGTTTTAATCATTTATGAGCATCAGGCTTTTGTTAAGCTCTCTGGAAAGAGCACTGTTTCTAAGCAAAGCCCTTTCTGATGTGAAATGCTGTGCAAGTACAGCAGTAATGCTCTATAAGCGTCTCCTGTTAAGTGGTGAATAATCTTGTCTGGGCTGTAGCTGCAGACACTGCAGAGCCGGATGTCATTCTCTTAATGCAATAAAATATGTATAAGCAGGAAAACCATTGTCAGGGGATTGATCTTTGTAGTTTCGGGAATCAGAGTTAATCCCAGGAATGGACAGCTGTTTCCCCAGCATAATGGTGGCAATAAGGCAGCAGTGTGGGTGGTACCTGGACAAGCCTGAAGAGACCATATTAATCTGGTTCATGACGTACTTTCTGGAGGATTTCACAGCGGCTTTTGGCACTATGAAGAGATGAGAAGAGGTTAGCTTGTGGTCATGAATAAAATGATGTAAAAGAACAATGTGGCTACTGCTTAAATTGTGCAATAGGATACACTTACTGGGACTGTGAAAAACGTCCTTCTTGGACCTCAGCTGAATTCTGGCTAGTGATTTCTTTACAAATTAGAGCCTGTAAGACTCTCCTATTCAGCAGAAATTACGGAAACTCTTTCCTTTCTCCACTGGAATCAAGACATCCCCAGTAAGAACACAAAATGTCATACCCAGTTTCAGTGAGGAGGGGACATGCACCTTCCCAGAGCTTACTGACAAGGCTGAAGCTGATTATGGAACCCAATTTGCAGGACAGCTACAATATCATCCACTTCTTTGGAAATAAAACAGGAATTCCACATTCCTTTCCACACACAATCTCCAAGGTAAGATGAGCTTGTTGCTGCCATCTGATTTCACGACCATTCCTGCCAATTGTAGCTTCTCTGATATTTGGTCAGGTATGAACCTCTCAAGGTGACAGGCAGAAAAAAAACATGATGAGAGAACATCTGTGGCAGAGAAGGGGTCAGGCACCACAAGTCCTGCTTGTGTTGTATGTTCACCTTCATTAACCTCAGTTTTCAATGGGCAGGAAGATATGGCCACTGAAACACGGACAAATGGAGCTGGCCAAACAGAACAGCAGAGTCACTTGAGATGAAAGGACCATGTAGCCCACTTGTCACAGAACCACACAGAATCACTTAATGGTTGAGGTCGGAAGGGACCTCTAGAGATCATCTAGTCCACCCCCCTCACTCCAGCAGGGACATCCAGAGCACGGGGCACAGGGCGGCATCCAGGCGGGTTTGGAAGATCTCCAGAGAAGGAGCCTCCACAACCTCCCTGGGCAGCCTGTGCCAGGGCTCTGGCACCCTCACAGCAAAGAAGATCTTCCTTCTACGTATATGAAACCTCCTGTGTAATTTGCACCCCTCAGCCCTTGTCCTGTTGCTGGCCACTACTGAGAAGAATTTGCCTCCATCCTCTTTACATTTTCCCTTCAGGTGTTTGCACATGTTCATAAGATCCTCCCTCAATCTTCCCTTCTCCAGGCTAAACAGGCCCAGCTCTCTCAGTCTTTCCTCATACGATAGATGCTCCAGGCCCTTAATCATCTTCATGGCCCTACGCTGGACCCTCTCTAGAAGCTCCACGTCCCTCTTGTCCTGGGGAGCCCAGAACTGCACCCAGTACTCCAGGTGCAGCCTCACCAGAGCTGCGCAGAGGGGCAGGATTCCCTCCCTCGCCCTGCTGGCAACTCTCCTCCTGATGCAGCCAGGAGCCCATTGGCCTTCTTGGCCACGAGGGCCCATTGCTGCCTCATGGGTAACTTGGTGCCAACCAGGACTCCCAAACCCCTCTCCATGGAGCTGCTTTCCAGCAGGTCAACCCCTAATCTGTCCTGGTGCCTGGGGTTATTCCTCCCCAGGTACAGGGTCCTGCACTTGTCCTTGTTGAACCTCATGAGGTTCCTCTCTGCCCAACTCTCCAGCCTGTCCAGGTCCCTCTGAATGGCAGTGCAGCCCTCCGGAGTGTCGGCCACTCCACCCAGTTTGGTATCATCTGCAAACTTGCTGAGGGTGACCTCTGTGCCCTCATCCAAGTCACTAACAAATTGAACAGCACCGGGCCCAGTCCTGATCCCTGGGGGACACCACTGGCCACAGGCCTCCCACTAGACTCAGCCCTGTTTGTCACCACCCTCTGAGCTCTGCCATCCAGCCAGTTCTCAATGCACCCCACTCTCCGCTCATCTAACCCACACTTCCTGAGCTTCCCTACGAGGATGTTGTGTTATCAGACTTACCTATTAGGGAAATGCCTGCTTTCTTTAGAGCAGGACATACCTGAGTGAAGAAAGCGGTTCTTATCTGTGCGGCATTGCCTGCTCTCAACTGCTAAAAGCAGCTTCCAGGTGCCAGGAGAAAGCAGAGGGCAATCAGTGCTGGTGTTTCAGTCACTGGTGCCGGGAGTGTGAAGACACCTAAGTGACATGGGGAAGTTTGGAGGATCTTGCACATAAATCTTTCTCCAAAATGCCTTTTACCAGAATGGCAGGGTTTTATCTGACCACAGTGCCTTATAGTTCCTTACATTTTTGATAGAAGGGGACCAAGAAGCCAAAATGTGCCCACTGTGGCTTGGTGGAAGAAGGGCTCTGCTCTCACTGCCTGGAAGTACCTCAGCCAGGAGAGTGAGAACAGACAGCAACGTTGATAAAGGTGATGAAAGAGAGAATAGGTATGGAGTGCATGCTATAGTTTTAGACCAAATTATATATGCCAACTAAACATAATAAATTATATTCATTACTTTCTTAGGAAAGAGAAGATTAAGGAAAATGTATCCCTTGCGGTTGAAGTGAGTGGGATAATAATCATCATGTGGAGAAGGACACGGAGAGGTTGAGGTACTCAGGTCTTCTCATCTGAGTCCTTGCTGGCAATGCCTTTTCTCACCTGACCATGAGAAACCAGTTGCTCTTGATGCGATTTGAGGGCCCTCAAGTTCAAAACACTGCTAGGAAGAATAGGCCTAGATTTAGCTCCATTCCCTTCTTTGACATCCCACAATGATTTTTGAATGGTTCTGAGATCTTGTCCATGAAGACAAGAATTCTCCCCAAACTATCACCTCAAACAAACAGAAAAGATGTCTCCTGGAGAAGATCTTGGATACTGTGTAGCCCCCACAGCTTGAACAACTGGGAAACTCAGAAAACAATAAAACTCCTGGCTATTCTCCTTTTAGAATTATTTTTTCTGTTAAAGATGCTGAACATAGGTCCCATAAATTGTATAAAACAGACCATTTTCTGAGATTGAGTTTGATGACTTGGGAAGTTCACCTCCTGCCTAGCAGTTTGCTTGAAACTGTGAATGAAAGTAATGGTGATTCGCATAGAAGAATCATGTCTTTAAGAAACAGTCTTGTCCCCCAAAATAAGGCTTTAGTAGAGTTGTGGATTTTTGCAATATGCATTCCCTTAATATGCCTGTCCTCCTGGTCTAATGCTGTTTCTTACAAATACACATAGATGACACTGTTGGAAAATGCTGGAGTCAGACTTTGAAAGATCAAAACGTGCAGATGGACTTAGTGGCACTTTAGTTCTCCAAGTCACTGTGCTTTGCTTAGTTTCCTATGGGAACTGGGGGGTCATATGCTCAGTATTGCAGCAAAAAAGTCAGATGTTTTAGTGGGTAAAAGCAGCAGATTTGGTGAACTGATACTCAGATCTGAGGGGTGAAAACAGCTCCAGAAAGGGCTTTGCAGGGAGGGAATGCCAGGGAAGCAGGTTCTGGACCTAGACCAGGGAAAAATCCATGATGAATCCAGAGAAAACCAAGACAAGAGACCAGAAGGGTGTTTTTCTGGGCTCTATGTCATCCTTTGGAGCCTATTATGTTGATCCAAAGGAAAGTACCAGCAGAGCTGCAGCTGGGAGAGAACTTCTCATCCCTCCTCTTTCTGTCCCCTCTAAAAGACCTGAGGGGAAGGCTTTGTCCCAGACCTCAATAGGTACATATTGTTCGAGTACACACATCAATAAACACCAATTCAGGTGAGGCCAGAACTAATGGTGTTGTCTCTCCATCGAGACCAGCCACCACATAAATGGCCAAGGGAGACGGGGGAGGAATTGCTCTGCTGCCTCCAAGGATCTGTGCACAGGGTTATAAGCGTGGAGGTCCCTGCAGACCTCATCTCTCGCGTGAGTGTTGCAAGAGTGTTGGTTTGTGCCCGGCGGTGGGGGGGCAGTGAGACCAGTCATGAAGATGAAGGTAGTTTTAGTGCTCGTGGATTTGACTCTTCTACTGGCACGTCAGGCCCAGTCCAAAATCTCTTTGAAAGAAAATTTTGATGCAGAAAAGGTAATGTCATGTGAGGGAATCTTCCTCCGGTGGAGATGGGGATGAGGTATTTCTTGGACACAGCCTTCACGACGGATCAAGGGTCAGACAAAACTTACTTACTGGAGTATTTTTCAAAGGACCACAGTTCCTGCTGGAAGTTAAATTCCCTCAGACTTTCCAGAATTTAATAGAAAGGCATTTGAATGTCTGAACACTTAGGAGGATATTTAGCACACTAGTTGCAGCATACTTGGTTTGTCCAAGTGGATGAATTTTGCATCTGGCTAATTTTTTATGGCAGATCCCTGCTCTACCTTGGAGAAATGGTGCTTTTCCACCCAATTAGCAGCCTAAACAGATAAAGGAGTAGCAGAGTTCCTTCTTAAGGCCTGAAAATCTCATCATTTTCTGTATTAATTAATGCAGAGGTATTCTCTCTATATCACTGGGAAGTGGCGTACCATCGCCATAGCTTCCGACTCTGCCTGGATTGAACACCTTCGGAAGAATGGGAGGATGTCTGTGAGCACTGTAGAACCTCAAAATGCTGGCAAAATAATCATCAATACATTTATCCCTAGGTAAGTGTCAATGCAAATCTTCCCACTTGCTATGGCTTTTGCACAAGGTTCTGCTCTTTGCTTTTCACCTTGGGTAGCTCTTGAGTTCTCTATAAAACCGAGAAAGAACCAGATGGGTGTTCATTGCTTTGAGTCTTGGTAACACAGGCAGGTTGCTTTGAGTGGATGGAGCAGAGTCCTCAAGAGCTGGTCTCTGACCTCCAGCCTGGAATGATGACAAACCAGCTGTAGAAAAATAGTGCAGACATGGGAACAAACATCTGTCAAGTGGCTGGGGCTTTCAGCAGGTGAGACCAGAGCTCACAGCTCTGCGCTCAGGTTCTCCTTCCAACAGTTTCTCCTGCTGCTGGCTCAGACCTGAAGTACAGCGTAGTTTTGCAATCATGGAACAAAACTGTGCAAGGAAACTCCAGGTCTGGTGGGGTAGATTTAATCCTTCCAGTTACAGGTGGATTCAGAGGGTTAATCCATCTGCAGGGATTTGTAAGGCACTTTCAAGGGGACAGTGTTATTAAGGACTTGCTATTATTCTCTTTGATCCACTATTAGACTGCATCAGCAATTGAAGTGCCACTAAATAAGAGAAATTAAACAAACAAACAAAAAAATCCCTTTGTAACCTTTGTATTTAATCTATCCTTTGCAAGTGCAAAATTATCTTCAATTCTCATTCTAGAAGCAGGTCTGAAAAGATAAGCTAAAATCAACTGACATTCCCCTCAGTGGAGAAGACTGATATGGTTTCACATACTTTAAAGACCTGAAGAGCTTTTGCTTAGCGCTGGCTAGAGGATCCCATCCAGTTTCCTCTATGTTCAGCCCAATTGGGTTGTTGAACTAGTCTTGGTTAGAAGATGTTTAGAGACAGAAAACATAGCACTCCTTGGCAGCTTCCTTTTAACCACCTACTAATTATGCCTTGTGTCTAATTGGAATTGCCAGAGGTCAAGCCCCTGGTGCAGCTTCATTCCTCTCAGAAGCTCTTTAGGTCATGGCAATCAAATGGCTTCTTGACTTGCTTTTTGAGGCAGCCAAGGGAAATGTAGCAGAGCTGCTCCAAAACCCAGAGCATAAGGAAAACTGAAGGTTTTGCACTCTGCCATCCAGTGCACAATTGTCTTTACTATTATTTATCCTCCAGCCCTGCAGGATGTGTGCAGAGGACAATGGTCCTGAAAAAGGGTGACGGTTCTGGTCTATACATAAACTCCTGTAAGTACTGGGGCAGCAGGAGGGAGGAAACAAGAGATCTATTAACTGACCCAGCAGCAGAATATAAGTCATTCCCAGAAAAAAAATAATAAAAAAAATGAACAAGCAAACAACAACAACAAAAAAAAAACCCAAAAACCCACCTCCACAGCATGAACGCTATTGGCCACTGTGTAGGTTTGGGTTTCTGCGTAGGCTAAGCAGATCACTGGGAGCCTGTGACTTTCTGTGTCACCCTCTGCATAAACCTGAGGATGAAGCTGGCAGATATCCTTCAACTGAGGGAACTCCCAGCTGCTGCCAGGTAGACTTGGGGCCTCGCCTGGGGACCCACTGAGCCTGGCTCTGGGGATGCCTGTTGGTGGGGTATCGCCTGATACAGACAAAGGGAAATAAATGGACTAAGTAAACTACTTTCTTCAGGCTTTTTGCAGCCTTCGAACTTCAGCAATGACCTGCAGCAAAGAAGTAATACTTCTCACAAGCCTGGTAAGACACCATATCTGCAGTCCTGTCCAGCATGAGTTGATGGTGCTGTCCCAATCTCCCAGCTCTTGGGCACAGAGCTCTCCCTTTCCAAGTGCCCAGGACCCTCTGCTTTCTTTTGCAGGGGGAAATCTCGATGACTGTGGCCTGGTTGACACTGACTACACCAGTTACGCCATCATCCTTGGCCACCGAGTCTACAACGGGCAGAAGATCTTAGTGCTGCTTCTCTACAGTAGGTGCTGGAGAAAGCACATGGAAGTGCAGTGAAACACAGGGAGGAGAAGGGCGTTTGGGGCAGGCTCTCTGACAAGCTTCTCCAAGCAGACAGACACTGCCAGGCTGTTTGCCGTCACCATCCCCATCACTCTGGGGGTGTCTGGGGGCTGGATGCTGCATGGCTGCTCTGGCAGCACCCTGAGCTTGCTGAGAACAGGGACCTCAAAGTTTTCCCTGTGCCACCTCCCTTGCAACCCAGCCCTGCTCCACCAGAGGAGCTTTCAGGGCAGTGTTTTGGTGCAGGCTGCACATAGCAGCTGTGTGACTCATTCTCTGTCATCTGCAGGCAGAAACAGCGCTGCGAAACCCATCGTGTTACAGAAATTCAATGACACCATAACACAAGTGGGACTTTCCAAGGGACAGATGGTCATGCTGCCCAAAGCAAGTAAGGGAATCTGTCAGCCCCTGCCCATGGGTCCTCCTTGCAGCTGGGACGCAACTCTCCCCCGTGCGCAGGTCTTGCTTGCATGGAGCACAGCAACAGTGCTGAGGGGGTGAGCAGCAAAGAGCCCTTTTGTCACCTCCCCTTGACGGCTACGTGAAGGCCACATGAGCACGGCTGTGAGCACAGCGCCCAAACGGGCAGCGAGGGCACAGTTGCCCCACGATGCTTGGGGCACTGAGCTGCGCCAGGCTCAGCACCTGGGGGGACGTAGCCAGTACACGGGACACACGGAATAAACATTAATGAGTGAGACGACCCTCCACAGGCTGCCTGGGGGATTGGGGGCTGTGCTGAGCATCCGTTTGGGTGGCTGGTGGGCAAATTAGCCCTGTGCTGAGTGAATGTGTTGGGCTTCTCTCTGAAGAAGAACATAAGTCTCATCGCTTGTTTTCTTCTCAGAGGAATGCCGCCCGCTGTCGGCGTAGGTGACTCAGAGCTTCACCGCTCCCATCCTTCTGCTGGAAGAAGCCTCCAAAGTCCTTCTGATTTCCCACACAGAGCCTTGCAGCAGAGGGACAAACCACCCCAAAAGTGACCCCTGACCAGTTCTCCTGGGGACAGGCTGAGCACCAGACTAAGGATAGAAAAGTAACTTTCTTTTTTTCTCTGCTGAGTAAATCTTAGATTCTCAAATTTGGCGCTAAGAAGGTGTGTGGAAACAGCCTCCGCTGCCTGGCCCAAATCTGCTACCTGAGGTAGAGAACGGCTGGAAGGCAGAGCAGTCCTCCCACACCCTTTCCAACAGGACCACCCATGCCAACCATCACGAACAGCTCATGCCCTCCAGAAACTAAGGCCTCCACAAGCCTCTGCCCCACTGAGGACTGACCCTGAGTTTTTGGGAGGCTGGGAACTCGTCGCTATCAGCTGTGGGCCAAAACCCCAGAGACGGAGCTGGGGCTGCCTTGCCGCTGCAGAGCTGGGCTGAAGCCTGATCCATCACAGCGTAACCCCGTCTGGAAGGGCCCTTCGTAGGCCTCTAGTCGAACCTCCTGTTCCAAGCAGGCTCAGCTATGGGATCAGACAAGACAACTCGCATTTTCTCAGGGGGGTCTTGCCAACCTCAGAGGATGGAGACAGCAGAACCTCAGCAGGTCTCTCTGCATTTCCTAGGAGAGGAAATGCCTTATCAAGTGCCTCCAGCTCTGCTCAATCCCAATGGTCAGTGCTCAAGGATCCTGGCTAAGCTACCTGCTCTGCGGCACTTGGCCCCTGGCATTCTCAGGACTGGCTCTGGCAGCCCTGCTGTCCCACGCATGTCACCCCTCCATTGTCCCAAATAAAACGACTGCAACCCGCCCCATGGTTCGGTGTGATGTTGGGAAGCACAGGGAGTCTTGGAGAGGTGCTCTGGGCTCTCAGACATCCTGTGATGAGTGTGTGTAGCATGGAGGGGTTCTCCTCTCCACCTTCCCAGCACTCTGAGGCTCCCCTGGACACACAGGACCCCCGGCTATTTCCCTTTCGCCTGCAGCGCGCTGCCCCTCCTGCTCTCACTTGGTCCCCCTCTCTCTTTGCCCTTGCCAGGACTGTGGGACAGGGTAATCCTGCACTGCACTTCCACTTGTGAGGTGACTCCTGCACATGGCAAATGGCCCCGGCCTGCCCAAGAAGGAGCTTGCACCCCGTTAAGTCAACCTACACAAGCCCCTCACCGCCGCAGGCCTGGGCGGCTCCGGTTCTCCGACACGGCAACGGGCCCAGCTCCTGGGCTTTGCGGGTGTCCGTCTTCCTGAAGGCAGCACCTCTCCTGCCTTCTGTCTGAGCTCTCCCTTCTTGGAGAGGCTGCTGCTCCTGCTTGGCTCCTTCTGCCACCCATTTCCTTTACGACTCTCATCTTCTCCCAGCTTGCATAAAGCCCCTGGAAGAGGATGGTGGAGGTGGAGGTGGAGGAGGGATGAAGATGTCTCACAGCTTGTTTGACAGGGGCCGTTCCACCGTCCCAACCTGCCTACCCCACAGATCTCCTCTTCCAACGCCACTGCATCTCCGGCGCAGTCCTGGCACCAGCCTCTGGTTTGCCCCAAGCCCCAGCCTCCTTGTGCAGCCCATCTTCTCCTGGCTTTGCTTCTGGGCAGACCCACAACTTGATCTCCTGGGGTGGCACAGGCGGCACCTGCTTTGCAGAAGAACCTGTCAGACAGCCGGTAGCAGCAGCTTTGCAATTCCTCACTGCTGCAGTCTGTCCCCTCCCATCTCGACTATCTGCAGCACGTCTGGCCTTGCCAATGACACTGCCACCTCCTGGTGCATCCTGCTCTCCAGACACACCAAAAAAAAACAGAAAAAAAAAAAAAGGGAAAAAATAATCAATCAAACAAACACAAACGAACACACACACACAAATAAATAAATAAACAAAACAAAAAAAATCAAAAAACCCCCAAGCCTTCTCCTAGGTAACCACTCGCTCTACAGAAAGCTGTGCCTTGTCCCTGGTTTGGTCCCTCTCACACCACGCCAAAAACCAGGGCCTTCCGCCCTCCTGCCCTTCCTTCCTTTTTTTTTTTTTTTTTTTTTTTTCCACTTGATCAGACTGCAAAAATTCACTGCTGCAAGGAATGGGAACAAGGTTGAGACAAATATGAAACTGCATCCAAAGGGATCCTTTAAGTAGGTGCAGGAACATCCAGTGTCACAGGTAAATCTCAAGTATGAGATGTTTCTTGGTCTAGAACTCCTTAGTCTCAGTCTTGTGTAGTTTTAAATGCTTGAAATAAGGGAAATAAAGAGATTCCAGTAAAATGCAATATTAAGCAACTTACACAAGCAAATGCTTGGTGACAAGAACAGGGAAGGGCAAGAGCAGGGACTTGGCACAGTCAGAACATATTGAAATCACTACCTTTGTTACGGATTCGTACCAGGGATTTGTAAATGGGATCAGCTTGTCCTGATTACTCTTTACTCTTGCCCGCTCTCTATTCTAGGAACCCTCCAACCCCATCTGGGCAACAAGGCACCAGATTCAGGTCGTTTTCTGTGTCTGAGCCTTACACCCAGCTGTCCCCTCCGTGTGGCTCTTTGCTGGCCACACAGCAGCTCCCGACCATGCGCTGCCGACTGCGGTGCACACACAAAAACATGTACATGAAACCTGGAAATCCACCTAGTGCCTTCTGCTCCTGCCTTGGGCTTCCCTGTAGCAGGGGCAGGAAATAAAGGAGAATGAAGGGCCCTGGCTGGGAGAAATGGCTGTTTTGTGTCCCCGGCTGTTGCAGCAGGCAACCGGTCCTGCAGAGCTGGTGGCTTCGGTCCCTTCTCTTTGCTGGCAGCTGGCTGAGATGGGTGCCCATCATGGGTTTGCAGGCCAGGCTGAAAGATGGGAGGCCATGGAAACCAAGGAAAACAGAAAGCTGTAACGGGTATTCAAGGACAACAAATCCTGGCTGGCGGTGGTGGCTGCTGCTAGAAGCAAATGATAACTCATTTAAATTACAACTCATGCAAAGAGTGTTGTCCCCGTGGTTTGTCCCAAACATCTCCCTCACCTAGCGCTGTCACCTATCACTAACTCCACCTTCCTGGGCAGCTTTGGTGGCTGCAAGGGCAGTGCGCAGGAGACAGACACTGCTAAAGGGCTTCAGGTGAGTGACCCTGCACGCGGCACCCGTGGGCAGCCAGCGGAGCTGTGCTCGGAGCCCCAGCGCTGGCTCCTAGCAGCCCTTGGAAAGCTAAGGAGCTTCCCGAGGCCGGCAGCTCGGCAGGGCCCGGCCAATGCTCCGACGGGGCTCACGCAGAGCGCGCCAGAGCGTCCAGCCTGGTGCTGAGCCCGGTGAAACGACAGCACGGCTGATGTGGGAACGCGTCCACCAGGAAGCACTAAAAATATAACAAGTGTCGGTCAGGCGGATCACGGAGAGCAGGGCTTGTCAAGCATCACGTTGGCTTGCCCATGCCCTGGTTTCAGGCCCGTGAACAAAGCATGTCTGGCTGTTGCAGAAGGAGTTGGCCCCCCAGGTTGCCAGATCACAGGCCAACAGGTTGCACGGGATC
This sequence comes from Nothocercus julius, assembly GCA_013398735.1. NCBI lineage: Eukaryota > Metazoa > Chordata > Aves > Tinamiformes > Tinamidae > Nothocercus > Nothocercus julius. Next base: position 306,327 of record VZSV01000256.1, on the reverse strand, counting down.
AGGCCTGAATGCACAGAAAGCACAGCCGGAGCATGGGGACATGACTGGGGGAGCCCTGACATCCAGGACGTGACCTTACATCTCTGCAGGGCACTGCTAGGACATTAGTGCAGCCAGCTCTGGCGTTTGTGTTTCAAGGCGGACACAGACATGAAAGGAGAACGATAAGAAAGATCTGGGGGTCAAAAAAAAAAGCCCCACAACAAGAGCTTGCCCCAGCATGCCTGGGTCCCGAGGAGGCGTTTGGAGGACAGCTCAGTCCTTAAATACTGTTTCTTCGGGACTTGCTGTGTGAGAGAAAAGAAAGAGGCTTTTTGGGTTGCAAAACTGCATGTGCAAGTGCAGGCTGCAGCGGAGGCCTGGCAGCTTCAGCCCTCACAAGATGATGCAGTTGCCGAGCAGGGAGGGAAGCGAAATGCTGGAACAGCTTAAGAACAATTTTTTAAAAAACACTAAATCACTTTGGTTCCTGAGAGCAATTCCCGCCCGCGTGACCCCCAGCAGCAGCTCCGTGGCCCCCGGCCGCGGCTCCGCACGGGTCACACCCTGCGGCTCCAGGCACCTCATGTGTTTTCGTGCACAGGCTGCGTTTGCGGGGGCCGGGCTGGGCCTGCCCGGCCCTACAGCCGAGGCAGCGGCGCCCGGGGGTTCCACGGGCACCGGCAGCGCGCGGGCCGCCCCGAGCCCAGGGCGGCGCTC
>VZSV01000256.1:275478-288080 GCA_013398735.1 Nothocercus julius | reverse complement strand
GGGACGTCCCGCGCGCGGGGAGCCACCGGCCTGTGCTCCGGGCCCTCCGCCCGCCCTTGGCCCTGGGCACCGCAGGCGCGGGCGGCTCCAGACGAGCTTCTATCCCTCGCATGACCTCGAGCTCTCCCTGTTTGACTCTGTGCCCGACTCTCCGGCTGCAGCGGGAGCCGGCGATGGCCCCGGACAGGAGCCGGTGCCCAGGTGCCTCCCGCGCCACGGTGCACGGAGCCCATCGGAGCTGCCCGCCGGGAGGGAGAGGGGGCCATGGCAGGGCTGGCAATGAGCTAGAAGGTGTTAAAGCCCTGGTGGGTGAGCTACCTATTAACCCTCTCCTTTCCCGTGGGCCCGCGCTCCGCGCAGGGCTGCTCCCTGTGCGCCGAAGGTGGCGAGGCGGCAGAGGCATCGCTGTCGGGGCGGCTGCCAGGCCCCGCGCGGCAGGACGGAGCATCCTGGCTCCTGCGCAGGCCCCGCGCGTCTCCGCGGGCCCCGTCCTGGTGCGCAGGACCTGGCTGAGGGGGAGACCCCCCCTTCCTCGGGCACCGGCAGTGATGGGGCAGGTAGGCGACCCGTGACTCTGGGCAGAGTTTGAAAAGCAAAACTAGCTGCAGGCAAGGGTTGTGCCTGTCCTTTCCCCTCCCTGCCTTTCCTACACGTTCAGTAAGCAGGCAGATTAAATTGGTTGCACCCCATTCCTCTTGCTCTAGCTGCGCCCGTGTGTCGGGCACCAGGAAGTCCCTGGGCACCCCCCCAGCTCCGCTCGCCCGGGGAGGTTTCGCTCACAACGAACCAGGTGTGAAATCGGGAGGCGCCCGGCGCTGGCGCCCGCAGGCAGGGAGCTGCCCCGCCGGAGGGCGGCAGCAGGGGCCCTCACTGCCCGCGTTGCGTCCCGTTGGTGCCATGTCGCATGGGGAAGGGGAGCAGGGTGTCCCCGCACTGGTGCTCGGGGTCTGCTGCCGGGGATCCTGGCGCGGGGCGGCCGCAGCCGTGGGGATGCGGGAGCTGCCGGCAGCCGGGCTGGGAGCAGGAGAGGGGAAGGGGACGGGCTGCACCAGAAGGAGCCCCGCGGGGCCGGGGCTGCGGGGAGATCGGCTGCATCCCGTCATTTCCCAGGATGTCTGGCGAGCGGGTTTCTCTCTGGGAAGGGATGCGGAGGCGCCTGCGTCTCCGTGGCAACCCCGCGTGGTCCCCAGTGGCAGTGTTGGGATGCGGGGCCAGGTCCCCCCTGCCCTGAGCTGTCCCCCGCCTCGCTGGGGACACGGGGCTGCCCGGCCCCCCAGCCCCTCCGCGGCGGGCGCTGCTGGCGCTGGCCCCGGCAGCGCCGCTGGGCTGTGCAAGGCTCCGTCGGAGGGGCCGGATCTGCGGGAGCGGACGGAAAAAGGGCATGAAAGATGCGAAAGCAGCGCAGCTGCCCCCCGAGCCACGGCCCGGAGCCTTCGGAGGCCGCGGCCTCCTGGAGCCCCGGGTGCATTTTGCACCTTCCCGTGGAGGCTTCGCTGTTGGGTGCTGCCTGCCCGTGCGTCCCCGTTGGAGCCCGCGGGAGGCTGCCGTGAGAGGGCAGCCGTGCCCTGCGCGTGCCGGGGCAACCCGGCCCGGTGCCCGCGGGCGCCACGCTGGCGGCTCCCTGCCTGCGGGCGCCGAGGTTTCCTGGGAGCGCCCGGCCCTGCCGGCTCTGCTCCCAGCGAGCGCTTTGACGGGCTCTGCTGGCCAATTGGGAAGAGAAGCGCTAGATTCAAACAATATTTTACTTTGGAGTGTCACTTTGAGCACGGGAAAGGGTTCAGGTGCGGAGCTGCGCGGAGCGGCCCCGGGGGCTCGGCACGGGCATTGCCCGCGGAGGCTCGGACGGGTCTCGTGCCAGGCGCTGGGCTCCAGCCCTGCAGCAGCATGGGGCCCTGGGCAGCTGCTCCCATGTGATTTTCCAGCTTTTTATTCCCCCGCCCAGCCCTTAAGCAGGTCACATTAATCCTTGAAGCACCAGCTGTTGCAGTAGCAGCTGTTCAAAGCCAAAGGTACCGTGGCAGAAGTGGGGAAAGTGGTGCGCTCCCTGCTAGTAAAATATAGCAATATGTCGATATAATGCAAATCCCTGCCAGACCCGAAGGAAAAATCTCTGCAGAACCTGGGCCGTCCCGCAGGGACCCCATGGGCAGAGTGAGCCGAGCAAGCGCCAGCGCTCGCAGCATCCCCAGCACCCGGCGGCCCGCGGGGAACCCCAGCCCAGCGGGACCCACGCAGGGCGCACCAGGACAGGGGGACCCACGCCGGGCACGCCCGGACAGAGGGACCCACGCAGGGCACACGGGATGAGCCGGGCTGCAGCCTGGGGAGGTGGCAGAAGAGCAGCGGGTCGGGGGGCAGTGAATCTTTGCACACACAAGCAGAGGTGGCGCCCGAGGAGGATTTCTGTGCCAGGGCCTGGGGAGGGAACTGGTATTTATTTCCAACACGTTCAAAGTGGTGACAAATTCCGGAGCAGCTGTGATTGTTAAAACCTGGGATGCGCCTGGAAGCGAACGGCCGGCACCTCCTCGCCTTTGTGTGGCTCCTTTTTCCCTCCAGGGCTTCCCAGTGGCTCAGGGCAGCAATTGAGAGGCAGAGGGAGCCTGCACCGTCTTCCCGCTTTGAAGTCAGGCTTAATCCTGTTAAAAGCCCCAGGCTTCAAGCGCGCGCCCCTGATAACGCGTCCCCGGAGCGTCTTGGCAGGGGCAGCCTGGAGAGGAGCCGGTTCCTCTCCTGCCCCGGGGTGGAAATGCCCCGTGGGCGGCTCGGAAGCACCCGGTGCTTCGCGGCAGATCCTGTCCCGTGGGTTGGACGGGGTCCCCTCCCGCGGGGGGCTCCCCAAGGTGGGTGCCAGGCCCCCCTCCTGCTCCGTCCCTTCCCTGCACAGCCAGGCGGGACACGAGGCCTGCGAGGCTGGTGGCTCTCGAGAGGAGCTTGGCGGAGCGCCTGGGGCAGCTCCCATGTGCCAGGGGGATGTGTGTCCCCCTGCAGATGCAAGGAGCAGTTCCAGGACTCCTGGGCCCCTTCCTTGGACTTTACCACCGTTCCTTGGTCTGGGGCCCTGGTGCAGGCAGCGGCAATGGCTCCTGCCCTGCAGAGTGACTGGCAAACAGGTGAATCCAGCCCCTCTGCCCTCTTCCTGCCCTTGCCAGCGCCGGAGTGCAGGAGCACCGAGGGGCCGCGTCCTGCTCGGCGCAGGGCAGCGCTCGGCCCTGGGCTTGGAGACCTTCCTGCCAGCCGCTGGGCACAGCAGCAGCCGGGGCCCCGGCTGCCGCGCGCCTCACGCGCTGCCCCTCTCGCCTTAGGGAGGACTTCGCTTCCCAGCCTGGAGGAGGAGATCGATTTCCTGGCGGACGTGCTGGCCAGGCAAGATACTGCTCGCCCGCCACCACCGCTGCGTGACGGCAAAGCCCGCAGTAAGTGCCCGCGCTGCTGCCGGTGCCGCCGTGCCACTGGCCCCAACGGGCTCTCTCCTGTTCTCCCCCATTCCCGAGCCCGGATGCTGCGCGACGGGCAGGACCTGGCTGTCCCTCTCCGCGGGGCACCTCCTTCCTCCTTGCTCCTGTTGTTTGCCCGTGGTCCCGGGCCAGCTGGTTCCTGCTTTGCTCATGGCCCTGCCTCCTCCTGCAGCCGCCCCGGCCCCGGCGGGGAAGCATCGCGTTGCCAGCAGGTTGAGGGGGGAGTTTCTGCAGAGGGATCCTGCCGGCACCAAGGCAGCCACGACCCTCCCCACCTCCACCACCGAGGCAGTGCAGAAATACCCCGTGGAGGCATCGCCCATCCCTTCAAATGATGCCGTGGTGCTCGGTAAGACCTAAGGGGCTCTGGGGCTCTCTGGGGAGCCGCCCGGTGTCCTTGCCAGGGGCGCGTGGGCGCCGCGCTCACCCCGCCGCTCTCTGCCCCGTCCGTCCCGTGCAGGGCTCATCGTGGTGTGCACCGTGGCCGGCGTCTCCGCTCTCATCGTGGCTGCTGTCTGCTGGTGCAGGTGAGCCCGGGGCTGCTGCTCGCAGTGTCCTCATGGTGTCTGCAGGTTCTTGTCCCCGCGCTGCCCCAGGGAGGGTCTGGAGGAGAGGCGAGTAGCTCCTCACATGTCCCACCACAAGCGCACCGGTGCCTGTGACCACCGGGGCGGAGGACGGTGCTGTGGGTACATGGGATACCCCCGTGCCGGGCCGGGAGCACAAGGGGGGTTGGCTTGGCATCAGGCCTTGCCTTGTGTCCCCCACCGGGCATTGCAGGCCAGGCTGGATGGGGTCTGGTAGGAGCCTGCATGAAGCTCCAGTGCGCTTGGGGCTCGTGATGCCAAAGCTTCCTGCTGCCCCGCAGAGTTTTGGGGGGCACAGAGGTGTTGGCACCCGGCCTGGCGAGGTGCTGGCTCTGCTTGCGGGCAGCATCGCTGCTCCAGGCCACCTCGCACCCTGCTGCACCAGGTCACTGCTTGGCGCGACTGATGTGCACTGAGTTTCCGGGGACCTCTGGTGTGTTTAAGTCCGGTTCCAGCTTTACCGCTCAGTCCCTTTCTGAGCTGTCCCACGATGTCATCCCACGGCAGCAGCGACGGTCTCGCGCGGGGGCCGTGCTCACCCGCACCGCCCCATCTGGCCGTGCTCGGCCACCGCGCACCCCGTCCCGGTGCCGGGCACCCCGGGGCGCTGCTCTGCGGGTGCCCCTTGCAGGCAGCGAGACCGCAGGGGCTCCCTGGGCCCAGTCGCTGCTGCCCGGCGCCGTCTCCTCTCCTCGGCAGGCTGCAGAAGGAGGTCAGGCTGGCGCAGAAAGCAGACTACTCGGCGCAGAGAGTGCCCAGCCCTTTGCCCTACGACAACATCTCGGTAAGGCCCCTCCTGGCAGGGCATTCGGCGCCGTGCCAGGCCTGCGCCCCTTGCGAGAGGCTCCCAAAGCAGAGACAGGGGAGCTGCCGCTGGCTTTGGGCTCCGCTTTGGGCCACTGGGCACGTCCGTGGCCTGGGGAGGGCGAGCGGGTCGCCAGAGCGGCGCCTGCACCTCTGCCATTGCTCTCTCCGCAGCCTGGGGACAAGACGCTGGCTCAGAGCGCCCAGATGTACCACTACCAGCACCAAAAGCAGCAGATGCTCTCCATGGAGAAGTAAGTGAGCTGGCCCTGCAAAGAGCAGGCAGAAGCAGCCCCAGGCAGAGTGGTGTTGGCGGCAGCCCCGGGTTTTTGCGCCAGCAGCAGCGCCCTGCAGGGCGCTTGGCTGTGCCGCTGACCCGGCAGTCATCCCTGGGGCTTCACCCACCCCCTCTGCCTCTCCCGCAGGCATAAAGAGGAGCCCAAGCTGCCGGACTCTGCGTCGTCCGACGAGGAGAATGAGGACGGAGACTTCACTGTGTACGAGTGCCCGGGGCTGGCTCCGGTAAGGCCCCGGCTCCGAGCGGGGCACCCGCGAGCTCTGCTCCTGCTGGGCAGCACCCCGCGCGCGGCCGAGGCGCTGGGGCAGGGGCGCACGAGGAGGGGCTCTGCGGTGCCCCAAGAGGAGACCCTTGTCACGCTCTGTGATGGGGCAGCTCCTGGCAGAGCAGCCGCCGTTCTGCTCGACTCGATCCGCACGTGCTGCCGGGGCAGCTCGAGGCCGGGGGAGATGGGGTTTGTGCCAGCCCCCATCTGAGCCCAGGAAACAGGTGGAAAGAGACTCGTGGGTTCTGGCCATGGGGACGTTCCTCGGGTGGTGCTGCCCTGCCTTGTCTCGGGAGCATCTGTTGGCCAACCCGCCCCGGCTGCCCCGGAGGTGCAGGCGACGTGGCCGCGCTGGGGCTCCGCTCTGCCAGGCCACGTCCCAGGGCAGCCGGGCCCCGGGCCAGCACCTCCCTGGCCACCGGGTGGACCAGGGAAATCGTGACCAGAGACCCCACTCAGAAGACCCAGAGGGGACTTTTCTGGCCCTTGGCTCCGTGGGGGACCCTGGGGAAGGGCAGCTCCTAACAGCCCTTCCAGGCCAGGGTGTAAAGAGCACAAAGGGACCCAAGGGGAGCCTTTCACATGGTAATGGCTGTGGTGCCCAGCCATCAGGGCCCAGATTAAGGGTTGTCATTATGTCTTTAGAGGCCCATTAAAGGGCTGTTGATGGCACACCAGCAGTCTGGGGAACCAACCCACCCCGGTCAGCTCTGGTGGGTCCTGGCAAGGGGAGTGGGGGGCACTGCCCATTGCCCCCCGCAGCAGCCCCGGCTGCCCCTCCCGCCCGCGCGGGGCTGGCGCCTCGGCCGGCAGCGGGTGCTGGCTCGGGTGCTGCTCCGGCCGGGGCAGCCTGGGCTCCCACCCGGCGCTGCCTCCCGCTCGCTCCTGGTTGCCCCTCTGCCCGGCTGGCGCCGGAGCGGCTGCTGGGCCTGGGGACCCTGCGCGTTGGGTTTCGGTGCCGGCGCCTTGCGCGCCTGGCCCGGGGAGGCTCTTCCAGCTGCTTCCTGACCTGCTTTCCCCCCCATCCCTCGCTCCTGCTCCCACCGCCGCTGCAGACCGGAGAGATGGAAGTGAGAAACCCGCTGTTCGACGACTCCACCTTACACCCCCCGAACCCCAAGTCGCACCAGTAATGCCCGTCCTCGCTCCTCGCGCCCGACCTCGCCACGGACTGTGCGCAGAACGCCCGAGCCGGCGCAGGCAGCGCCGCCGCAGGGGCCGCCGCAGCCTGGCACCCCCCAGGCCTGCCAGACCGCTGCCGCCCGCCCAATAAACACCCCCTAACAGCTACGGGAAGTGGGGGCTGCCCCCGTTTCCAGCCTCCTTGTTCTCTTTGGGAAGCGCCTCTCCGCCTCGCCCCGGGGCCGCTGCGGATGCTCCGTGTGCGCGGGGCGGCCGCGGATGCAGTGGCAGGAACGGGGGGCTGCAGCACCGGCCCCTCGCGCCTGCGACCGGGAGGGCTCGAGAGCAGCGTTTTGCAGCTGCAGCCGGACTAATGCAGGAGCCTCCAGGAAGGGGCTGGAGAGGGGAGCTGCTCTGGGACGGGGCCGCGGTGCTCCGGTGTAGGTGCCGCGAGCCCCTCCGGGAGGGACAGAAACTTTCCCAGGGTTTGGCAAACATTTGTAAAGGCCCCGGCTGGCACCGGCATTCGGCTCCATCCCCTCCAGCGCTAAGAGCTCCCGCAACCCAGGCCCTGTTCGAGAAGCCCCAGTTCCCCCTGGCCTCGGCAGGTGCCCGGAGATGCCCACGGCGCAGGAGGACAGGGCGCCTGTGGGGACCCCCTGCCCGCGCCGGCGGCCGGGCCCGTTTGGGGCACAAGCGCCCCAGGTGGGCAGAGCATTTCCTCGAGTGCTGCTTGGGCTGCCCCGTCGCCTCCGCCACGCTGGCCGCACCAGGGCTGGGTGTCGGGGCGCTGCGGGATGCCAAGGGCGAGGAAGGGAACGTGCTGCCCCGCGCGGGGCTGCTGGGGCTCATCGGCGCTGGGCTCATGGGCGAGGGTGAGAAAGGGCTAAATTTGGGGTTGAAACCCGCCTGCAGCAGAGGAAAGAGCATCCTCGGGGCTCCCAGGGCCAAGGGAAGACATAGCCCAACGAGCCGCTCGGTGACGGCAGAGCTTGCCAAGCGATGGGCACGGCGAGCACCCGTCAGCACCGGCGCCACAACACCGGCTCCCCTGCACGCCAGCGTCACCCCGTGCCCTGCCTGTCCCCGCAGCCACCGGCCGCCCCACAAGCCGTTCCCCTGCCCGGCGCCCCCCGTGCAGGCCGCCCTGCACAGGGGACGGTCCCTCAGGTCCGTTGTGGGACGGTGCCCGGCCTTGGAGCCACCGTGGCGCACGGACAGCGGGCGCGGGGCGGGGGGTGCTGTGTCCCCCTTGCCACCCCCCGCTGCCGTGTCCTTGCTCGGAGCCCGCGCGCAGGGGCCTCATTGCACGCGCAGGGGCCGCGGGAGCGGCGCTTGCTCTTGGCTGTGCTGTGTTCAAGGTTGGGGTGCCGCTCCGCTCCCCGAGCCCGTTGTCGTCATTGTATGGACTGTAGTTTATTTTGCAAAGGAGATTTTATTAAAACGATCCATGTTTGAGACCCATGGCGAGTGTGTGGTGTGGGGCCGGGCGGGCCCGCTCGCTGTGCCGCGTGGGACGCGGGGCCCGCACGCGGACGCTCCGGCCTCGGGGTGCTCCTCCGGGGAGCCTCTGCGCGGTGCCCAGAGTTCTCCTGTTCCCAGAAAGAGTGGAATTTTCTTTGCTCCGCAGACCCATGCATGATCATTTCCCCAAACACCGAAGATATCAAGGCTCTGCCCCACGACAGGGTTTGCCCCCCGCCCGGCCCCCGATGGGGTGCCCACCTCCTGCCCACCTAATCTCTCGCCTCCAGGGCCGGGTGCTTCGCACCTCGCTCGGGGCTCAGATAAGAGCAATCTGGGCCCGGGTGCTCCTGCAGCCCCGCATTGTTTCAGCCGGGCTGAATGTCTTGGGTCCCCTCCCGGCCCGACTCTTTGATCACACTTAACCCCGCGGTGCTGATACCATCTCGGCTCCTCAGGGTGGGTTTCGGCAGCGCCGGGAGGTCGGCTGTAACTGTGCGGCCCTGTGCCGGGCGTCGCAGGCACTGCGGGACGCTCAGGTGACCAGGTCACCCTGCTGGCCAAGGGTCGGCACGCGTGGGGTCCCTGCTCGCGTTTGGGGGTGCCGGTGCTGCGGGAGGCCGGCGCTGCCCTGCGCTCCCAGGGCCGGGGGACGAGGCTCAGCCCAAGCACCCAAGTTTGCTCCTGCGAGCCCGACTCGGGTGGAAGCCGCTAAAAGCCCCGCAGGGAGATGATCTGTAGCCCCTTCGGGGGTTGTTAGGTGGGAAAAAGCACTGGGATTTTCCATGCAGGAAAGGGGGAGTTGGGAAGGAGAGCTGTGAGTGGGTCTGTGGCCACGTGGCTGCTACCGAGCCTGCGCCGCGGGGAAGGTGCTGCTGAGGCTGCCCATCTGCCCCAGCCCGGGCTTTCCTCTCGGCCTGGGCTCGCGCGCCACAAGCAGCCCCGCTGCATCCTCCCCGCTAAGCCCCCGGCCTGAGCGTCGCTGAGCAATCCAGCGACACGGAGCCGGGGGAGCGGAGCGGAGGGAGGTCCCCGGCCGCGACGCCGGGAGCAGCCGGGCTCTCTGCTCCGCGCCGCGAGGAGCCGGGGGCAGCACGTGGGGCCAAGGAGGCCGCCCTCGCCCAGCGTGGGGGCGAGCGGGGCCAGCTCTGCCCCTGCGCGCGGGGCTGGCGAAGCGGGACCGGCCAGGCCGTGCCCCGCGGCCGCAAAGGAGGCTCTCGGTCCCCACCTCCCACGGCTGCCCAGGCCAGTGCGGCTGCAGCCCGGCTGACTGGATGGGGCTTCAGGTTTGCTCCCACGGATGAAGATTTAGAGGCTGAAACCGCCAGCCTGAGCCTTGTCAGATGGACCTGGAGTGCAGCTTGTCGGGCATGGACCCAGCTGGGTCCTTCCCATTGCTGCCGACCACCTCAGCCCCCAGCGCACCGTGCGCAGGCTGCAGCATTTGGATCAAGGATATTGGGAATTACCCTCAAGGGGCCCCAGCAGAGCCCTCCAACAGCTTCTGTCTCAGCTGCTACACGAGAGAGGGGGCTGGCAGTGAATAAAACATCTCTGGCCACCCAGCAGCATCTTCCGCTGCCCAGCCAAGCTGGACCGGTACGACCCAGCGGATGGGAGAGAGACAAATCCACGGGGGTGCCCCCATCCTGCCACCACCCCCCAAGGTGAGCAGGGCACGGACACCGCTCTCTGCTCCCCTTTTCCTAGCGGGATCCCACCGCCATCCCGCTTGGGAGAGCTTGGCCTACCACAGGGTGCTGTGGTGGTACAGCCTGGGGACAGGAGACCGGGGCCAGCCGGCCCGCGTGGAAACCGCGATCCGTCCACCTCCGTATCAGGCCAACACTGGGAGCACAGGCCAACACTGGGAGCATCTCCCCGGAGAGGAGGCAGCAGGATGGCCCAGCAAGTGCCCGGCACAAAAGGGAGACCCATTGAAATGGATGGGGGGAACAAGGGGGACAAGGTGGGGGGGGGGGGTGGCAAGACACCCCACTGACTCGCTCCACATCCCCCAGCGAAACCCATCAGGGCCCACAATGGGCCGGGCTCCTACAAAGAGGCAGTTCAAAGTCAACGTCTCCCCTTCGCCTCCGCCTGTATATGAAAGGGAGCTGGAATGCGTTTGAGGGTGCGATGGCTCGGCCTGCTTCCTGGGGGGATGGAGAGAAAGAGCAGGTCGCTGAAGGAGGAGGGGGGCCTGGCCACGAACAATAAATCAAAGGCCAAGGGGGAGTTGCTGCCCCGCTGAAGGGGCTTCTAAAACCGTCGCAGCCCCAGCTGGAGCCCGGCAGGAGCAGGGCTTGATCGCTGCCCATTGGAGTCCCGCGGCGACACTTCCTCTGCCCGCGGGCTCCGGGCAGCTCGGCCGGGGCTCCGCGGAGGGGCTGCGCTCCAGCCTGGCCACCACCACCCGGCTCTGCCCTGTGCAGCTGCTTTTCGGCAGCCTCCAGGTCTTCCGAGAGCGTATTCCCAAGGGCTGTCCCCCTGCCTTTTCTAGAGCAGGGGGTGCGCTCAGGGGTGCCGGATGCACAGGCGGCCCAGCAACCCCCCAGCAAGAGCATCCAGGAGTGAAGAAGCGGCTTCAAATCCCAGCTCATCCTCTTGCACCCTCTTCCTTCCCCACCGCCAACCACCCTTTTGTAAAATTCATTGCAATGGACAGTCTCTCCCCTTGACCGTGGGCACCCACACACGTCACCGAAAGGCAGACACGCACGCCCATGGCTGCCCAAAGGAAGAGGGGGCTCAGCCACGTTCCGAAGGGGCACTGCCCGTGTCCGTGGGGGCTTTGCACGTGTCCATGAGAGCCAGCACAGGGTGCTCAGCCTGCAGGAGCGCAGCCCTCCCCCGGAGCCCCCGGCCCCGCAGCCTCCACCCAGCGAGATTGTTTCAGAAATCAGTGACAAAGCGCCTTCCTTTCAGGCCCGGCCAGGAGCACTATCCAAAACACAAAGCCCAGGGGTGGGGGCATCTTCCAGCCTATCTTCCTGGCATATCTCCGGAGTGTGAGACTGCAGCAGGCTAAACAACAGCTCCCGGTAATCCGGGTTAATAAACAGGGAAAGGTGCTGGCGGTGGGGCCATCCTGCTCCTTGCCCTGGCGTTGGGGGGCTGCCCCATGTCTTGCTGGGAGGGGGGGGGTCATCAGGGCCCTGCCCTGCCTGTGTCCTGCTGTGCCCAGGCTCCTCCGCAGAGCAGTCGCCGTGGGCTGGCAGTGCTCAGTAGGTGCCACGGCCACAGGACCGGCCGCCTGTCGAGAGTGTCCTGGAAAGTCCCCGAAATGCGGTGGGGGGGCGGGAGGGAAGTGGGGAAATGCCTTGAGCCCAGGTCTGATAGCTCCATTGTGGAGCAGCAGGGTGAAAGGAAAGCCCTCGAGATAGTGAAAATACCCCGCCTGCTCCATTGTGGAGCAGATGTGGGAGATAGGCAGGGTCGGGGCAGGCGGCACTCCCAGCGCCCGGCCTCCCGCAGCCCCAGGCGCAGCTCTGCAGAGCAGAGGCCGCCCGCCCAGGTGCGAACCTTCCTCTTGCAGGGGGAGGAAGAGGAGAGCAGCTGTGGGAGAGCACAAGGGAGCTGGGGGCTCCATCTCTCCTGGCAGCAGCCTTGGAAGTGCTCCGGAGCCAGGCGTCCCACGGAGCACAAGCCCTCACGGCTTGGCCTGTGCTTCCCTCCTTCCCACAGGCAGGGTAGAAGGGGTGGGCGGGTGCTGGAAAGGCACCCCCAGAGCCCCAAAGGCACCAGCGTCCTGGTCCCTGCTCATCCTTCGGGCTTGTCCTCAGTCCTGCTGCCGAGGGGCTGCCTGCAGACCTAGGCAAGGCCCCCATCCCCGTGGGCAGGTACCAGATTAGCTCATGCCACTGTCACCGTCCCCCTGAAGGGTTTCCCCCACCTGCCATTTTCCAGCCCTCCCTGAAACCCAGGGATCTCCTCAGGTGAGGAGATGCTGAGGGGCTCATTGCCGATGGAGACTTTGCCTTCCCCCTTCCCAATCACCCCATAAGCTGTGCCTGGGGGGACAGTGAGCCCTGGTGCTGTCCCTTTGCTCCTTGCTGCTGTTTGCTGCTGCTTGCTGCTTGGGTGTTGGGCCTTGGTATGTGGGTGCCCCCAGTGTGGCTCCTTGCCAGGGTTTATCACTGTGCTCAGGTGGGATTCGGGCCTTCTTTCCACGGCCCCCAAGCGCAAGGATCCCAGGGCACCATAAATCATCTATCCACTCCGTTTTATTTCCCCTCTCGATGGGCACCCCTGCAGCTGGGCCGTGGGTGCCCCCTCCTCATCCCTCCCTCCCCCCACCCCGGGAAAAGGGGGATCAAGTTCATGCCCGACCCACCGGTGCGGCCGCAACGCCGGGGCCAATGGGGCCGGGGCCCATTTCCATACGGTCCGGCCCGGCCCGGCCCGGCCCCCGCCGCCTTCAGTGCCCCGGCGGCGCCGCACCATGGAAGCACCGTCGGGTGAGCTGCGCCCGGCCTGAGCGCCGCGGCCGCATGGAGCCTTGAGGGCGCGGGCACCATGTTCAGCCCGGACGGGGGGCTGCCGGCCGCCCCTTTCGGCCTGCTGCCCGACGGCGGCCCGCCCTTCTCCCGCGGCGCCTACGA
>VZSV01000256.1:259775-274428 GCA_013398735.1 Nothocercus julius | reverse complement strand
CTTCTTTCTATGTATATTTTGAAATCTTTGCAAGCCTATTTTTCCTAGCGTTGGCGGGTCGGTTGGTTTTATGCGGACTTGCAGCAGCCCAGGTCCCTAAAGGAATTAGGAGCGCTTGCACCCCCGGGGGCAAATCGTGGCTGCGTGCGGCTCTGCAGAGCCCTGCGCGGCTCTGCGCCGGAGTCAGGCCCGGCGAGGGGGCTCGGGATGTGCTCGGGTTGTCGGGGGTGATGGCCGTGCACATTCGTGCAGGGGGAGGCCCGCAGAGGCCCCACAGCCTGCTGTGAGTGCAGGGGCTGCACGATGCGCTGCAGCAGCGGCTCCAAGCTGTAACACAGAGGAAATGAAGAGCTTAAGTGAAGGGCCTGGTTGTTGCACAGACCTGGTTAAAACCCCACTCAGAGCACCTCGCGCTTGCATCATTTGCTTTATCTGAGTCATTTTGCCTGCCCTGGGCCCCTCAGCAGGGAACGGGCCCGTGCCAAAGAGCCACAGGGGGTGGGTGTCCGTGTCCTCCCCGGCTGGCTGAGCCTCATAGTGTGTGTCCTAGAGTGTGATGGAGGAGAAATGCTGGGGACGTCAGCGAACACACCGCAGGGTGTATCCGCTCTGCCCCGAGCAGGGGCAGGGTCTGAATTCGGGGGCAGAAGGGCTCCCTGGCACCTCCAGGGCAGAGGGAGAACTGGAGATGCTCCCCACGTCCTGCACTAGCACCAGCCATCCTGGTGCAGGAGTTTGGCTGTGGGTCCCGATGAGCTGCAGCCAGGCCACTTACTGACAGGGCTTTCCAGGGGTTTCCGCTGCAGAGCAAGGTGGGATGGAGGCGCTTTGGGATCCAGAGCCCTTTGCTGAGGGGTTGGGGAAAAACACCTGGCCCTGTGGCCCATGGTGGTAGCAGCTGGTTGGCGTGAGCACTGCCAACGTGAGCACCACCAACGTGAGCACCCTGCTCCCACAGCCCTGCTGCCCAGGCAAGTCCTGGTGCGTGGATCGGACCCCTCTCCTTGTGAGCCTCAGCCCACCGAGGTGCAAGGGCTCTGCTCTCACTTGGCTTCTTCCCCCTCTCCAGGATGCACCGACCTCGGAAGAGCTGGAGCAGTTTGCCAAGGACCTCAAGCACAAGCGCATCATGCTGGGCTTCACGCAGGCTGATGTGGGGCTGGCTCTCGGCACTCTCTATGGTAAACGCCGCGCTGGGTCGCTCCCCGTACCCTGGGCCCCGTGTCACAGCCGGGAGGACTTCCCTAAAGCTGGAAGGATTTGAGCCTGGTGTGAGCAGCAATAAACTGCTTAAAATAGCCACAGCTGCTTTTCAAAGGGTGTTTCAGTGCTTTGCATTCTGCTGAAACAGCAGGGAGAAGGTGCTCAGCAGATCTTCATGCCGGGGGACAGGGCTCCTGGGGGGCTGGTGGGGAGGTGTGGGGAGAACCCGGCTCAGAGACGGGGAGCTGCAGTAACCGGGGCCCCTGTCTCATCTGCACAGGGAAGATGTTCAGCCAGACAACCATCTGCCGCTTCGAAGCCCTCCAGCTCAGCTTCAAGAACATGTGCAAGCTGAAGCCGCTGCTGCAGCGCTGGCTCAACGAGGCGGAGAACACGGACAACATGCAGGAGGTGCGGGGCCAGAGCCGCCTTCCTGTCCTGGGCTGGGGGGCTGCGCACGGGCCGAGGAACCATCGAGCTGCAGTTCCTCCTGCCTTGGAAAAACAAGTAGCGTTGAGCAAGTCCCGGCTTACCCAGCTGTGGAGGGGGAACCGTATCTCCCGGTGACCAGGGGACACCCTGTGTGAGGCTGGCAGGGGAGCAGAAGGGGCTTCCTTTGAGGGAAGTGAGATGGAGCAGCCGAGTATTGCCGGAACCTCCGATGGCAGGGAGTGGCAGGACGCTGGGCATGGCCCCAGGCACGGTGGGATGATGCTTGAGAACAAAGTCTGCTACTGCATCTCCTGCATCTCTACTGGAAAGCAGCTGCTGTGAAGGACAAGATCGTGCTGACAGACATTTCAGGGACCTGAGAGGGTCCCATCCCTCTCCGGAGCTTTGGGTGCTTCTCCAGAGGCTGGGAGGGAGCTGCCAGCCCTGGCTGCCCGTGGCTGAGCGCTGAGGCCTCTCTTTCCCTTTTCCAGATGTGCAATGCAGAGCAAGTGTTGGCTCAAGCCCGGAAGAGAAAACGCAGGACCAGTATCGAGACCAACGTCAAGGGCACGCTGGAGAGCTTCTTCCGCAAGTGCGTGAAGCCCAGTCCGCAGGAGATCTCCCAGATCGCCGAGGATCTCAACCTGGACAAAGACGTAGGTTTGGCAGGGTCCGGAGGGCAGGGGGCACTCGGGGGGTCGGGCAGCGGTTGTTCCTTGGCACCCCCTTCAGGCTGGAGGAACGTTTCCTTTGGGATTGGAAAGCAGCCTCCCTTCGCAGCACGAGGGTAGCTCTCCGCGGGGCGTTCGCTTCCCCGCGACGATGAGGGCACGGGGGATGAAGGGCAGCGCAGCTGGACATGGCCACCCTGGCACCCGGAGAGAGATGGGGATGGGGAAGTTCCTACCTCCCATCATCTCTCTTTGCATCGGTCTGGCCACTGGGACGTTCCCCATGAGGGTCTGGGACACCTGGGAAGTGCTGCTGCTGGAAGTAGGGGATGGAGAAGGGACTGAGGGGCTGGGATGGTCCCACGGGGCCGGGCTGGGTGTCTCCCGGCCGTTCCCTGGCGTGCGCGTCCATGCTGAGCCCGGCAGGAGCGGGGTGGCCATGGAGCCGTGCTGCAGGTCAGGATGCCGCGGGGCTCCGCCGATGCCACCGCCGGAAGGGCCTTCCTGCCTCCAGCCCGGAGCCGGAGCTTGCCAAGCTCACGGCCCCTCGCACCCGTCCTTCGCAGGTGGTCCGGGTCTGGTTCTGCAACCGGCGCCAGAAAGGCAAGCGGCTGCTGCTGCCCTTCGGCAACGAGGCGGAAGGGGTGATGTACGACATGAACCAGTCGCTGGTGTCTGCCGGCCTGCCCATCCCGGTGACGTCCCCGGGCTACAGCCTCGCGCCGTCCCCTCCGGTCTACATGCCGCCCTTCCACAAGGCCGAGATGTTCCCTCCAGCTCTGCAGCCCGGGCTCTCCATGAGTAACAGCAGCCACTGAACCAGGCGCCGCGGGGGCAGTTTGGGGGCCGGAGGAAGGTGGTCCCGGCGGCTCCGCTGGTTTCCCCGGGGGCAGCTTCCTCCCCTGGGCCCGGAAAGGCGCGTGGCTCTGGTGCCAGTCCAAGAGCCTGGGGATGGGCAGCTGTTTCCTGCCCTTTTGGTGCCCGAGGGGCAGAGGAAGGGCCGGGAGCCGGGCACGGAGGTGGTTCCTGCTCTTCCCGGTTGCTCCCAGCCCTTCCCAGCTCAGGTGAATTGCTGGTCCCAGCGCTCCCTCCTCCCTCTCCCTGGGGGGGACAACTGCTCCTTCCTCACTGCGACCTCCCTGCCCGGCCGTGCCCAGGGCGCCGAGCGGAGCCACCTGTGCCCCTTCCCAGCTGGGCCGAGACGCTCTCCCGCATGAAACGCGCAAGAAGCATTTTTAAATTCGGGGTTTAAGGGGGTGGGGGTGGGCAGGGTTTTATTTTTATTTCTCTTTTATTTTTCTTCTTCTTGTGATTTTGGTTGTATTTCTAGTTTTTAAAAAGCAAAACTCCTTCTTAGTGATCTCCTAGCGCCCCAGCTGCCCCCTTCCCTGCCTTTCAGAGCGGGGCCACGGGCACATTGGGTGGGGGACACCCCCCCCCAAAGGCTCCCCCCATCCTCCTGGGGCTGGGCTGGGGGACATGGAGGTGGCAGAGGGGCAGGGTGTCCTCCCCAGCTCGGGTGCCCTGTGTCCCCCTCTCCCTGGGCTCTGTTTCACTTGCCAGCCCGAGTGGGTCCCCCCCAAGCCTGCCTGGCCCCAGGCGCCTTTCCCCGGGCAGGGGGCCGAGCCCGGGCCCGCAGCGAGGCCGCTACCATCCCGCCGTGCCGCTAGCACCCCTGCCTTTGAGCTTGCTGTAGTTAATGATTTGTTCCCCCACCTCCCTTAATCATATTCCCTCTGGCAATGAAATAAATCTCAGTTCTTCGGGGCGTGAGAGCAAGCGGGCCCTGTCCTTGCCCCCGTGCCGCAAGGCCGCGGCGGGAGGCAGTGGTCTGGAGCCCGGGTTTCTTCTTTTCCCCCTGTTTCCCTTCTTTTTTGTCACCTGTTGCACTTGCAAATCAAGTCGGGGAGCAGCCAGCTGGTTTCCTTTCTGCTGGAGTGTTTTAGTGGCCACCTGGACCGAAAAGCCCCGGAGAGGGAGGGGATGCAGGTGGGCACCCTTCTGTATGTTCTCAGAGACTGGCAGGATGCAGCTCGTCACGGCTGCGCCCTCCCTGGCACACAGGGCCTGAGGATGAAGGGTCACCTGGCAGCCTGTTTGTAAATCCCCTTTCTATCTCCATAGTCGTCTGGGGGAGGAGGAAAGTTCGTCGGGGTCTTTTTCCCCTGCACAGGCACACGAGTCCCGCACGAGGGGTTTTTTCCTGGAACAGAAATGCCCGAAGCTGTTGTGCTCCTCAACCTGCAAAGCCCCCTTTTTATTGGCAGCCCCTACCTTGTCCCCCCCTATATTGTCCCCTCCCCAAAGGCACACGCCACCCGGACGGGGTGGCCGTGTCCAGTTGCGCCCGCGAGCAGGGAGGGCACAGAGCTCGCCCGGGGACGGGGTGGTGCTGAGGGAGGCAGGCGGGAGGC
Source organism: Nothocercus julius (assembly GCA_013398735.1). Taxonomy (NCBI): domain Eukaryota; kingdom Metazoa; phylum Chordata; class Aves; order Tinamiformes; family Tinamidae; genus Nothocercus; species Nothocercus julius. The sequence continues at coordinate 269,708 of VZSV01000256.1, read as the reverse complement.
ACCAGCTGAGCAGCGGGTGCTGGGTGTCCCCGTTGCTCTGCGGGTGTCCCCACGAGCTGCCATCCGGGCTGTGGACCTGGCTGGGGTGAGGGGCAAAGTCCTTTCCAGGAGGGGGGGGCTTGGGGGCACCCATGGGTGCCTGGTACAGCCTGGTGCTGTGTTGCCAGCTGCAAGGAGGAGAGAGCAGACAGGGCAGCGGGGGGCGATGGGCCCCAGCAGGGCTCCTTGGTGCATGGGCGGTCGTCCCCCAACCCTGCTGCTGCAGGGGTGCACAGAGCTTGGGGTGTCCCTGGGCCTGAAACGAGGCCAAATCAAGTCATTAAGGGCATGGGGGAGCAGAGGCCCCTGGCGAGCCGGGCGCGGGGGTGCCCTGCGCCGAGCACGGCAGCGGCATTCGGGTCCCTGCGCTGGGTGCTGTCGCCACCCTCACGTCTGCTCCCTGCTCAGCCACCCCCGGCAGGGACAGATGTTTCCAGATGTGCCCATGGCGCAGGGTGTGTGTGGGGCAGGGCCCCCACGGAGCAGGATGTGACGGCACAGGGTGTGTGTGCGGTGCAGGGCGGGTGGGTGGCACAGGGTGCACAGGGTACCCACCGTGCAGGGCGCCCACAGTGCAGCGGGTGCCAGGTGTGCGCAGTGCAGCGGGTGCCCGCGGTGCAGGAAGCATGTGGTGCCCGGCATGTGGGTGGCACAGGGTGCCGGGCGCATGCACTGCTGAGCGTGTGCAGGGTGCCCCCGGTGCAGGATGTGTGCAGCACGGGACGCTGGGGGCGGCACGCGGTGCCCACTGTGCGAGACAGACATGGTGCCAGCTGTGCGTGGCACAGGGGCTGTGCGTGGCACAGGGCGCTCTGGGCACCCGTGGTGCAGGGCATAGGTGCAGCCCAGTGCAGGATGTGCCTGTGTGCGTGTGCCGCGCAGGGGGTGCCCATGCGTGGGGTGACACCGACCTCGACGCCTTCCTGCCGGAGCAGCGCGTGTGCCGAAGGGGAGCGAGAAACCACAGGCGTCTCGCTCTGACTCGGCCGCGCACTGAGCAGGCTGTGATTGTGAGAGCATCCGGTGTCCTGCCCCCTCGCCGCCTCTTCTCTGCCCACATCCTCCCTGGTGCAGCGGCGCCTGCGGCGCCACAGCCGGGGCGGCTGCAGCAGGGGCTGTGCCGGCGGGTGCGCGGCCGAGCAGAGGCTCTGGGCACCAGGGATGCGCGCAGGGGGTGCAGGAGCCTGCGCTGCCCGGCTGCGTGGGGCTCAGCGCCCCTGCAGGGACGGCTGCCTTGGCTGGAGCTCCGGGCATTGGCCAGGCTGGGGAGAGGTGGCTCTTCCACCCCAGGCTGCAGTGACCCAGCCGGAAAAGCGGCCTCAAGACCTCTCCCACGGGGCCTTCGTTGCCCAGCACGAGGTGTCGGGGAGCCACCGAGCGGTTATAGGTCGGGGGAGCCTTGGCTGCTTCCTCACGCCGACCCCACCGGCCCTCGGGGCAACCCTGCTCCCAGGCGGCAGGCAGAGCCTCTGGAGCACGTGATTTATTTCCGGAGCACCTTTCTGTCACCCCAAACACTGTGACGAGGTAGGTGAGGACGGGGCTGGGCTGGGGCTTAGCCACGTTTTGCAAGAACTCAACTCGCGCTCGGTTGCTCAAGATCTCACTGTGTGGCAACAGCAGGGCTGGGATGGGAGTGAGGGCTCCTGGGGCCCACGGTGACCTGGTTCACAGGAGGATGCCCCACTCTTCCCCGCATCCATGTCATCTCCACGCTGATTGTCCTCAGCACATGCCAACCCTGCGCTAGGCTTTGAACCAGCTCTCCAGGTCAGGATAGACGTGACCCTGGGGCAGGCTGGGGTACCTGGTGCAAATCATACAGATGCGCTCCCTCCAGTCCGCGTAGAGCTTCACGCTGTACCTCTTCTGCCACGCGAAGAACTGCCGGTAGCGACTGGCGTTCATGGTCTTCAGGAAGGTGGCCAGCTCTGCCAGGGACTCAAAGTCGTCCACGTGGATGAAAGAGTCTGCGGGAACAAACTGCTCGTAGTTGGCCCGCGGCGGGCCCAGCACCACCGGCACAGTGCCAGCCATCAGAGAGTTCCTCCAGACCTTCTCGGTGATGTAGTCCCGGTGGATGGAGTTCTCAAAGGCAAGGTAGAACTTGGATTTGGACGTTGTTGGCAAGAGGCAGTCCTTGCAAAGCGGCTTTTTGCTTGCCTTCCCGTATATGTCCACGTGGAGGTACCTGGAGAGGTTTTTGTAGACCTCTGCTCTTTTCTGAGTCCTGTGATAATTGCTAATGACCCAGGACACCAATCTGGTCTTCTTGGGGATGGTCACCGTTGCTGACCGGTTTGGCACAAGCTTGCCATAGGGCATGAAGATGTCTGAGTCTTGTCTGTAGGTCATGACCCAGTTGAAGGTTTGTTTCCATCCTGCTAAAGCTTTAGTGTTTGTGGGGGACTCCAGGGAGACCCACAGCCAGTTCTGCCCAGGAGGCTTCTCCTTTGGGAGCTTGTCCCTGCTCTGCTGGAGCGTGTGGTGGTGGAACACCACCACGTCCGCCTGGCTGAGGAGCCTGCGATCCATGGTGAGCCAGCAGCCCGCGACGTTGTACAGGTCTCTGCAAATATCCATGCTGATGTTTGGAGCCTGCTTGGAGGGCCATTCCCAGACCAGGATCATCAGCGGCTTAGTGTGCTTGGGGGCTCTACTGAAGACGTCAGACAAGTTGAGAACGTACTTGAGGTTCCAGAGCATGGTTATGAATAACCCAACGGTGATTAGCACCTTCACGCTGGGCAGGTGCCGCGGTGGCCGTGTCAGCATTGATGCTTGGAGCATTTGGGGCATGCTAGTGTGTTGCTGGCTGGGCTGGTCGTCACCTCTTTGCAACCCAAGATCCCACACCTGCAGCAGAGGAGAGTCGGCAAGAGAGGACATCAGCTCAGCTTGCTCGGCAGGAGGAGCCAGACTGCACACGGCAGGTGGGGAGCAGGAAAGTGCCAGCGTTGGAGGGGATGGAGAAAGGGGTCCTCTGTGGTTCCCTCAGAACAAAAATCCTGCCAAGGGGTCTCAGAGCCAGCAATGATGGAGAGGACATGCGATCCCTGGGGACAGCATGCACCAAGTGGACATGCACCATGGCCAGGAGATAAATGAGGGGTAAAAAGGGGCTCCCAGACTGGCTAACAGGATGGGCCCCCAGGCCCTGCAGGACTCACCCAGCCTCCCCCGCCAGTTTCTGCTGCCACCAAAGTCCCCTTTGCACCCTGTGCCAGAGGCCCTGCCACCGCTGGGTGCTCAGGGTGTGCAAGGCAGCAGTGTGACAAGCAGGACTCAGCCCTCCTGCCCAGGCACTTTGCATTTTGTTGTTTTGTTGCACAGAGCAGACAGGCAGGAACCGCTGGGAGACACCCAACACCCCACCACGACGGGCTGGCACCGCTCCTCATTACACGGCGGGGATGCTTTCCTTGCTACTTTCTCCCTGCCTCGGTTTTCCCCAAATGGGGATAGCCCTGCTCCACCATCCTCGCGTGCCTGGGACAGCAGCGCAGCCGGTCTTGCTGCAGCAAAGCAGAGGGAGAAAAGCAGAGCAGCTACGCCCGGGGCCCCCGGCTCGTGGCACCCACTCGCCCCTCCGCTCGCCTGGCCACGGTGCCCACGTGCCCTCAGCTGGGGCTGTTGCTTTCGAGCGTGGGTCCAACGTGCTGATTCAAATGGAAAGCAGCCGCAGGGAGGCTGCGAGGAGGCGGCTCGGCCCCGACTGTGCCGCGCGGGCCAGGTTGAGCCCACCCAGCGGCACCGCTCCGCGGCGGCCACGCGGCCAGATACTCCCCGGCTTTTTCCCGTGCCCCTGCAATAAGCAGGATGCAGGAGCCCTGGAGCTCAGCGCTGCCAGCCCTGGGGCTTTTGGCACCGTTTTGCTGCTCCGTTTTCCCACCCCGCTGCGCTTTTCGCACAGATGGCGGCCAGGCTTCCTGGCAGGGCTCTGCGCCTGCGAGGCCGCGTTCAGCACCGCAGACAGTTTCCCTTGCGCAGGAACCTCCGGGAAGCACCGTCGGGGCCCGGGCCGCCCTGCCGGCCGGCGGGATGCTGCTCCCGCCTCAGTTTTGGAGCCTTGCAGAAAACGCCGCCCTGCTTCAGTGCCCAACCTGCACCAGCTTCGCTTGCAAAAATCTCTTCCTCGCCTTCACCACTGGTCATGTGAACGTACAGGAGCTATGTTTAGGCTTTAGAAAAATGCCTGTCAGCTGGAGAGGAGCCTCGGGAGGGCTCAGCCTCCTCCAGCACTATCCATGCTGGGTGCGGGCAGAGACCAGCACATCGGGCACCCACCGCTGTCGCCCTCCAGGTCATGGCACTGAGCACCCGGGGGGTTTTGGTTTGCCTTGGGCTGTTCTGATCTTTTTTTTCAAGCTGGATGTGGTTGCCAAGTGCAGATTTAGGCCACGGGGTGCTCTCCTCCCTCCTCCCCAGCCCCTCGCCCCTTGTTTCTCCTCCCTCCTCCCCAGCCCCTCTTGCCCCCGTTTCGGGGACTGCAGCGAGGGCAGCGCTCCCAGGCCCCAGCAGGACCGGCCTCCCGGCAGTGCCAGGTCCAGACCCCCTTCCCCGCCCGTGGACGCAGATGTGGGAGCGCAGCGGTGGCCGTGCCGGTGCGTGGGCTCCGCCCGCACTTACCGGAGCAGGGAAAGCTCCACGGCGCGTCCCGACAGCGCGGCCGCGGGACTGCGTGTGCCCGGGGAGCCTCGGGAGCCGGCCCGGCCGGCGCCGCCGGGCAAGGTTACTCAGATGCTTCCTCTTCTCTGCGGTTTTGCTGCCTCCCGGCCTCCGAGCGGGTCCTTCCTGCTGCGCTCGGCTGCTGGCACAACCCTTTCCGAGCACTTCCGTGGCAACGGCAGCGGTGCCCGGGGGCGCCGGGGCAGGGTGGGGGCCCGCGGACTGGATGCAGGGCGTGGGGTCACCCGGGCACCCGCTGGCTCCGCGCCCCACGGCTGCCTGGGCGCCCCTTGCCGCAGTGGGCGCCCCATGGCCGGGTCCAGGCCCCGTCGTAGCATCCGAGCACCCATGGGAAAGGGCCCCCGGCGCAGGTGCCTGTCCTGTCCCCCCGTGCCTTGCTGGCAGACCACAGCTTAAATCCTCCTTGAAGAAGTGATGAATGTGGTCACTTGTGGAGTTTCGCTTCCCCAAAGGGGTTTCCCAGCAGCTGGGGGTCAAACCTAGCCTGGATCCCGTCTCCTCTCCCTCGGGCCCGTCTCCTCTCCCAGCCGTCAGCTGGAGCCCCCATGCCCTGGCCAGGCTGCATTTAATCGAGATGCCCTTGCCCAGTTTGTGGTTTGAGGACGGTTCTGTGTCCAGCTCCCTGACGCCCTCCCTGGTGCACGGAAGGAGAATGGGTCTGCTGCCGGAGAGTGGTGCCAGGGCCGGTGCTGGAGCCACGGCAAAAACCAGGGCCGTGGGAGGAAGGCTGAGCCACCCTCAACCTACAGGGCAGCTCTGTTAGCGGCTTTTGTGCCCAAAATCACTAGTACTATTATTCTTGTTATTACTATTATTATTATTACTGTTACAAATAGGATTGTCAGCTCTGGTGCTCATCTCCCTGAACATGCAGCTCATTCCAAAATCACTCAGGAGCAGTGGAAGCATCAAGACGCCCCTCTGGCTCAAACTGCAACCTGGTTCCCTGCCCTTTGCTTTGCCCCATCGCAGAGCTGCCAAGCATGAAGGGGAGCTGAAATGAGCCCGGAGCCTCCACCTGGCCCTGTCCTGTGCCCTTGGGGAGGCCGGAGGTGATTCTCTCCTTTGGGGATGCCAGGAAGGTACTAAGCCCAGCTCCATCTGAGTGCCCTGAAAAGCACTTGCTGGGAAAGCCGCAGGCAGGGCGCTGCCGATGGCCTCGCCGCCATGTCCCCTCTGCAAAAACAGGATGCCAGCCTCCGTGCAGCTCCCACTGACTCATCTTGAAAGTGGTTTCTCAGCTAGCATGGCACCGGCAGCTCCGCCGTGCCCGGCCCAGGCGGCTGCCCTGCCCGGGAGGGATCCTGCCGCCTCGGGAAGCGGGAACTGCTGCCCGGGCACCACCGGTGCCCGCTGCCCCAGCGTGTCTTGCACCCGCCTGCACCTTGCGGGGTGCCAGGGCTCCCCCAGAGCCCTGACAGAGGAAAACTGCGGCAGGGGTGGATGGCCCCAGAGCAGGCAGTGCTGTCCCCCGAGGGCGCAGGTGCTTGCCCGCCCTTGGCACACTTCAGGGCATCTCCGGGTGCTCGAGCAGCGCCCTCCCTGCACCCCTGTTCCCCTCTGGCTCTTCAGCTGCTTGCGTGGCTGCCTGGCCAGGGGCTGCTCACACGAGGGGACATGGCTGCCCTGTCCCCACGGTGCCATGGGCGCTGCAGGCACCAGCTGGCACCGTGCTGGGCCAGCATGCAAGGAAGCTGAGCAGTTTCGGTGGCACCCGCTGGGGCCACCGGTAGTTTTCTCCTCCACAAACTCAGAGTCCGGTTTCCTGTTATCTTTTCTCGCCCCCCCTGCTGTATTTTGTCCTTGTCAGATTGAGAGCCCAGATACGAGGAGCCGCAGAGCCCGCAGGGTGCCACTCCCAGGCTCGCCCTGCGCTGCCTAGGGCTGCAGTCACTGTCCCCATAGCTGTCCCCATTCCCCAGCAGAGCCCTGGGGCCATTGACCTTGGCCAAGGCCACCATCAGCCACGAGATTGACACCTGGGCTGTGGGAGGACCGGTAGAGGAGGAGGAAGGGGACAGAGCTGCGGAAAGGCCCTTGCTCTGGGGTGTCACTGTCACCCTGGGGTGCTGCAGCGGGATGTCCCCATAGCAAGGAGAACATCTGTGCCAGCAGGTACAGCACGCAGAGCCCACCAGCGCCCACCCGGCAGGGAGGTGCTGCCCTCCGCAGATGTCCCCATGCGCTCGAGGAGCTTGGCCAGCGCACCAGACAGTCACCCGGCTGCAGCAAGGGGTGCTCAGAGAACAGCAGCCCTGGAGCGGGACTGACCCCGTCCTGAGCCCCTTGGGACTTTGTGATGGTGCCAAGCGCAAGAGGAGCTGCAAAATCAGACCAAGAGGCAGCAGGAGGGATGGAGGTGAGAGAGGAGGGTTGCAGGCACCGCTGTAGAGCATGCGACACACGGCCCCATTGGTAGTGTTCACCTCAGCATCCTTCTAAGCAGAAGGTCCAGTCTGCTTTAGGACACATGGTTATTTCTATTTATTTATTTATTGATGAAGAGTTTTCTAGTCTGCGTTGGGTGACCCAGGTGGGCTCACTCGCTCCATTGTGCCCTTTTAGTTCGTGTCCCACGAATCTCTGAACTCTGCTGATTTTGTGCCCCAGCACCTCAGCCTGGTGGAGGTCAGTGCCCAGGCAGGGGTGAAAGCTGCTCCGCTCCCACTGCCTGCAGTGGGAAAACCAAACAAGCAGCCACCAATCTGGCCTGGTGCTTCTGAAGTTCTGTGGGACTTCTCGCCTTGGAAGCAACGTTTGTGTGACACCAAGGGGAGATGGAAGCAGTTCATAGGTGAGAGACCTATAAGGCTTGCAGATCCTTAGGAACAGCCCAAAGCCAGGAATGTATTAAAGGAGGTATAATATACGCTTGTCTTTTGCCCTTCCCCAGGGACCAACTAAAAGCCACTGCTGGATCGAGGATGCTGGGCTGGCCAGGTCACTTTCTGAAATGCTGTGGCTCAGTTTACATTGGCACCATTCAAGACATCAAGTAGCACTGGGAAATCAAAGCAGAATAAACGCCAGGAGGCGCAGAGCAGCCCGGAGCAGCAGCCCCCAGGTTGCTCCTGCAGGTACCGGCCCGGGCATGTCCCTGCCTCAGCTCAGCGAGGTCCTGTCGCCCACCTAGTCCCATCACCAGCACCCCAGGGCCTTCCCTGCAGGAACAGCATCGCGAGGGACTGGCCAAACTGGGCCCAGGGAACCTGCCACCCTCACCAGGACACCGAGCTAGGAGGACACAGTTCCTCTCCATCACAGTGTCCCCGCAGGAGAGCCGGGCAGGGGGGCAACCTGCATCTTTGGTCGCTGCCCACTGCCTTGGGAGGTTAAATCCACCAGGCAGATAGGCTGCACAATGTTTTGGCCAGACGTTTTTGGAATAATGGCACTTTGTTGCAGGACAACAGGAGCTTTTGTTGCGGCTTGGGCAGCTGTTCTAGAGCAGTGATTGAAATGCAGTCGCCCTTAGCAACAAAACTCGGAGTTGGGACGGCCGAGTAAGTTATTTGCAGCTCCCAACCGTAATTCAGCAATGGGAGTCGCATGGAGACCAAGATGGTTAAACATAGCTGCAACAGAAGAGAAGGAACCAGAGAGAGAGGTGGTTAAAGATAGCTGGGGAGGAAGCCAAAGGGAGCGGGGATGGAGAAAAGGGTTGGATGGATGAGTGGATGGATGCACAGGTAGAAAACTGGGGCTGGTTCAGTGCTTACTGTCACCTGGAGCAACCTGCCCAGCCTCGCTGTCACAGCTTTCCTGTCCCAACCCACCCTAAACGTACAGCTGAGAGCCACCAAACACAACCTGAGGGGCTGCACGTGGTCCTCCCCCAGCCAAAGCAGAGGGGGGGATCACTCAGATGCTGCCTGCGGAGTCTCCTCCATCGATGCTTCAGGAGACCCATCACAAGACCGTGGAGGCAGGTGGGGGCAGCAGGCACCACAAGCCGTGGCGGGAGCTGCAGCGCGGGTGGACACCCTGCCTGGCCCCGGCTCGCTTGGGCCGGGCTCCTTCAGGGAGACGGGAGCTCATCACTGAGGGAGGGAATCCAAGCACACCAGAGTGCCAGCGCCCCAAACCTGGCAACAGTGCATTTTATGAGAGCTGCAGAGGGCCAGGACAGCAGCTCTGCAGCTGTTTCACCACCCCACGGCTGTGGAGACTAAAAGCTGCGGAGAGTCAGGGGGTGGCACCAACGTGCCCACTCTTTGCCCAGGGCAGGAGCAGCCCTTGTGGCCAGAGCAGCCCTGCACGGGGAGCACTCGGCTCCTGCAGCCAGCAGGACAGCGCGTGTCCCCGCACCAGGAGCCGGGCAGCACGGCCATGCCCAGACGTCCTCGGGAGCCGTGGGGACAGCGCGGTGGCAGCCCTGCTGCCTGGGTGCCCCCTCGCCATGCACCACAGCCTGGCTCGCGGAGCTGCCTCTTCCTCAGGCCAGGCGGCTCCTCCACCTCTCCGAGGGCCGCTGGTCCCACGAGGCTCCTGCATTTCTTGGGAGGAGCACCGAGGTTCTGCAGCTGGGGCCGGGCTGAGGCAGAGCTGAGGCCACCAGAGCTGGTGGCCTGGTACCTGCCAGAGCTCCTGCTCCGGGCTCTTGGCCGCGGCAGCCGGAGCACGTGGAGCGCAGCACTGGGGAGGGCTGCGTACGGAGCTGTGGCCACCCGCCGCGCTGCCACCACCGCCCGTGTCACCTTTAGTCCCAGGCAGGAAATCAGCTCTCTGCAGCTCTAGTAAATGGGTCAGGCAAGGGCCCTGCGGGCGCGGGCAGGCTGGGGCTGGCCCTGCGCGCCTGCATCACCCTCCCGCTCGGGCCTTCTCATCCCACCTTCCCGATGCTCCTTTCTCTACCCCTCCAGGTCTTGGAGGGCCACCGTGGGCACCGAGACACCCCCGCCGCAGAGCTGGCCATGGCCTCAAGGCAGAGGCAGCTCACGCAGCCCTGCGGACAGCAGGTGGCCTGCGGGGGACACAGGACGTGTCCCACAAACGGGCCCTGGGCCCTGCGGTCACGAGCTCTGAGCCGCTGGGTGGTGCAGGTTCCCTGCGCTCCCTGGAGCACGCGAGCACCGCGCGGAGCAGCCCTCGCGCCACCCGTGCCACGTCTCCATGTCCAGCTGCCCCCGCGAGACGGGGAGGCCGGGGCACGACGGGCCCCGCAGCCCGTCCTGCCCCGTCCCAGCAGCCCGGCGCTGGGCCCTG
>VZSV01000256.1:217792-252247 GCA_013398735.1 Nothocercus julius | reverse complement strand
GGCCGGTGCCTCCCCCAGCTCTGTCCTGCCCTGCAGCGAGTCCAGAGGGCAAGCGGGGCTGCTCCCGCCTGCTGTTGCTGCTGCTGCCTGCGTCCTTCCCCTTTCACTTGAAAATCTTCCCTTTGTTGTAAAATCCAGATTTGTTCTGAGGTACCATTTTATGATTTACAATGTTCATCCTCACTAGTTCTTCAAAGCACCAGGAAACCTGGGGAGGGCACTTCTGCTGGACGGGATCCTTGAGGAGGGCTTGGTTTTGCTCTGCTTCTGTGCACGCAGAGTTGCTTCTTGCTGTCCCTAAGCCCAGCGTGGCGCAGGCTGGGAGAGCCGAGCAAGGAGCAGCGTTACCTCGGATAGCTCGGAGAAACGGAGCCGGTGCTCAGCTCCGCATCCGCTCACCTGGGGACGTGGCCCGGGGGACCCCCCCGCCTGGGGGCCGTGTGGCTCCGGCCAAGCCGTGGGGACAGGAGCTCTGCCTGGCCTGGTCTCTGGACAGACTCTGCGGGTGTTGTGCCCTTTCCAGGCTGAGCCAACGTCTCCTCCGGTGAGCTGAGCCGCTGCCCGATGCTCTGCCCAATGCGCTGCCCGATGCGCTGCCCGCTGGCCTGAGCTGGCAGCCAGCCGGCGATGTGTGACAGAGCCAGGTGGCGGTGAGGCCGTGGTGGATCCCGCCTCCCGGGGCAGTGGCCAGGGATACACCTGACCCAGGGTCCGTGGCTGTTTGCCCCCTGAGAGCCCAGCTGGACGTCCCCTGGCATGGCCTGACGGTCGGGCCGCAGGTGTCCGTGCCAGGTCTGCCCGGCGGAGCACGGCAGATGTTTGCCAGGTCTCCATCCCGCTGGGCCCAGCCCGGGCTGCCCCGCGTGGAACGGGCCCCTTCCCCCAGGGAGGAGTTGCTGGTGCCCAGTGGGGATGCTGGGGTGGATGCCCACAAACCCCAAGGTCCTCGGCCTCATTGTGCGCCAGTGCCGGGGAAGCAGCTTGTGCCTGGTCAACACGGGGGCACGGGGCTGGCTTGAAGGGCTTCCCCGAGCACCGTCCCCGTGAGCGGGGCTCGGCCCACGGCGCCGGAGGCGGCGGCGGCTCCCCGTGTGCGGGGATGCTGCGCCGGGGACCAAGGCCAAGACCTGAGGTGGTACCTTGTGTGTGGCCCCCTCTGCCACCCGACCCGGGTCCACCCGGGGTGCCTGGGGCCTGCGCTGACCCTGCAGTGACCTGGGGGGGGGCTCCCCGTACCCCCCCGTGCCTCAGTTTCCCCAGCGGTGGTGGTTCTGCAGTTGGCAGCAGGAGCAGAAACAGACCTGTGATGTTTTCTGGCTGCTCTCAGTGCGGCCTCCCCGCCAGGAGCGTTTCAGCCCTTGCTCAGCATGGGGGAACTGAGGCACCGCGCTGCACCCAGCCCAGTTGCTTGCAGGGAGTTTTGCAGCCCCGGCATTGGTGGCGGGGCAGGTTTCTTCCCGCGCTCTGGGACCCCCGGGTACCTGCCAAGCCCATGGCCAAGGCTGGGAGCTTGTTGGGGGCGGCTTCCCTGCCAGCCTTCCCCTTGCCCCCTCTGGGCATCGGGCATCGCTGGAGGCGCCCGCGCTCATGGCAAGCCCAGCGCGCTGGCTGCTGAACGTGCTTGAGGGTGTTCGTAGCCGTAGCCCGGGTGTCAGGGCGCCGAGCCCGGGCCGGGCTGTGCGTGATGTTGGGTTTGGGGATCCTGAGGGTTTGCTGGGATTCACCGTATGGGGCTGCTGGGAACCTGGGGCTGCTGGGGCCTTCTGGGCGGGCATGGAGGAGGTGCCGGGCGGAGGGCATGGCCTGGGGCAACCTTGACCTTGGCAGTCCTCTGCTCGCAGGATGGAGGAGACAGGTGTAGGCTGTGATGCCAGGTGGGAAAACAGCAAGTGTCCAAGTGGCTGGTCATAGACTTGTCCCCCTATGGCTGCTCTCTGTCCCCATGGTGGAGAGCACTGATGGGTGACAGGGCCCTTGCATCCTGTGGATGTGGCTCCGGTGACCTCGGGCTGTCCCCTCAGGGCAGGAGCACGGGATGCGCGCGCCTGCCGGCCCTCCTGGATCAGAGCTCAGCTCTGAGCGCAGGAGATGGCCGGGCTCGGCCCGACCCAGCGCCCCCCGTCCCCAGGCGTCCCCGGGATTCGCGGCGCCGCCTAACGCGGCTGCCGTGGGCCCGCACGGCTCTGCTCCTGCTCAGCTCCAGGGCCGCGTGGGATGAGCCGCAGCAGAGCCGCCGTCCCTGGGCAAACACGGCCCCCCTGCCCCAGCCAGCCCCCCGCGGCCAGAGCCCCTCCAGGGAGAGGGCAGAGGGGCCCCGGCTCCTCCGCGGTGGCCGGCTGCCCTACCAGGAGTGACGGTCCCTTCTGCTTTGTCCTCCGCAGTGGGTGTTAGCCTTTGAGATCTTCATCCCCTTGGTGCTCTTCTTCATCCTGCTGGGGCTGCGGCAGAAGAAGCCGACCATCCCTGTGAAGGAAGGTGAGCGGGAGCAGGGCTGGCGACGGGCACGGTGCCCCCCGCCCCGAGGCTGCCGGGAGCTGCTCCGGGCGCAGGGGGAAGCTCTGGCAGCCGGCAGGGACCTGGAGGGGCAGGGGCCTCCGCCGTTGAGCCCCAGGCAGTGGGTGCCGGGTGCTGCAGCGAGGGTGCTGGGTGAGAGCACCTTCCGCCTCCGCTCTGACAGGTCCACAAACGGGCAGGTTTGGGCAACCGGTATCGTTCTGAGCCCTGGGAGCCGCCCTGGGGGTGACGAGGCCCGAATAGCCTAGGGTGCCATCGGAAGGGACTTTCTCTCTACCAAAGCACTTGGGGGGAGCGGGGCCACGGGGCCCCCGGGCACGGCACCGGGTAACGGCGCTCTGAGCTTGCGTTTCAGCGGCGTGCGAGGGAGAGCCAAGCTGCAAGGAGCAGCGGGGCGCGCGCCCGTCCCCACCCTGGCTCTCATTGTGCTCTGTGTGCTGTGGGGTTTGTGTTGTTGGTTTTTTTCTTTCTTTTCTCTCATGGTTTCTTTTTCTTTCCCACCATCACCCCTGCCCGCCCGCCCTCCATGCTTCTACTGCATGCTCCAGTCTGTAAGTTGTTGGATGGGTGGGTGCCTCTTTCTCCCTCCTTTCCCCTGCCTTTGCTCATCGAGTATGTTGGGAAAATGGAGGCTCCTGGCTCCACTCGCTCTGGCCTAATCTGCACTTGGGTAACCCTGTCATCTCCTTCCTTCTCGGCTGGTGAAGATGAGCTTGGACAGCCGGGCCGCGGGGTCCCTTCCCCGCTGGGCCTGCAGGCTGTGCCCGTGGTGGTTTCCCTCACCACCGTCTGCTTTTCTTTGCCCAAAGCCACTGCCTGGGTGCTGAGGCTCCCCAGGTGCTGAGGCTGATCGTGGCAGTGACCAAGGTTGGTTGAGGCTGCAGGTGGCTTTCCAGGCTGGCTCATGCTGTCCCTTCTTTCCACTCAAGTCCTTTTGAATGCAGCCTGTGATTGCCTGGTTTTGCCTGTGGTCCCCCACACTTGTCCCCCAAGCAGCCTGCCTTCCCCTGTCCCCTCACCATCATGGGGCTCTTCCTGGCCCCATGCAGCTGGGATGGATCCGTGAGGTTGGGATACGACTAGAAAAGGCCTGGAAGACAGCCAGATGCCACCCAGTGCCACGATGTCTGGTTTGGTGGCACTGCCATCAGCGCCCAGTGCTTTCCTCGCCTGCCTGGGGCCGGGCTCTTGGCCTGTCCTGTGTCGCGCTGGGGCCCTTTGCACCCTGTTTTCTGTGCCTGGAAGCGCCTCTTCACCAGCTCCCGTCTCGCGGCTGTGCTAACAGCACTGACCTCCGTCTAACTCTGGGTCCTCCGGGGCTGCTGGCGGGGATGGGCAAGAGGAAGGTCCCGCTGCGCTGCCCTCTTGGTTGGAGATGTAGAGAACCAGCCAGCTGAGGTTTAGTCAGGCCAGCATCTCCAGGTCACGGCACCTTGCTGCCATCCAGATGTGAGGAACTGGGATAGAATGGGGCACCCAGGCCTTTTTCCCAAGGAAAAGCTGCCTTCGAGCCCTCCCAGCACCATCCCCGCTAGGAGTGAGAGGCCCCCAGTGCCTTTGCAGCCTCGCTCCAGCGATTCCCCTTGAGCTGCACCTGAGAAAGCCCTGCCAGGGGCCAGGGCTCTGCCAAGCAGGTTAGTACCTGGTACAGCCTCAGGCTGAGGGGTGAGATGCCCCTAGAAATGGCAGCACTTTGCAGGAACCTCAGTCCCCAAGAGGCATCGCCTGGTGACAACTCAGCCTGTTGGGGATGGGGAGGTGGGACTGCTGGGCTTGTCTTGGCCCAAACCCCAGGACGTACGAAGGCCTTGGTTAGGTGCATTCATCAAATCCCAGGGCTGGGGGTGAATGTTTGCTGTCTCCTTGTGGCTCCTCGTTTTATTTTTCCATCTCTCCCCACTGCCTCAGTTTTCCATTATTCCTGACCTCCTCCAGCTGCGCATCAGGGCAGCCAGGCGGGGAGGAGAATGGGTGTCGAGAAGGGGACGTAGGAGCTTGGAGAGCTATTGGTACCAACTCTTTACCCTGTCGTATTCTTTCTCTTCTTCCTCTTCCTCGGGAAATGCAGCGGTGCCTCTCTGACTTACTAACAAGAGTGGCCCGGAGGCCAGGGGAGGTTGCCGGCAGTCCTAAGGACAAGGGTCAGAAGTCCAGTGTCTTCTAGGGTGGGAGGGCCACCGTCACGCAGAGGGGAGCAGGCCGGGTGACGAGGGCAAGGATGGAGCCTCGGGGTGCCCTGGGGACAGGCAGGAGCAGCCTGCCCGGATCCCCGAGAAGCCTCCAGCCCTGGGAGACCCTTTGTGGCAATGCAACGAAATCAGCGGACTTCTGACCTTTGCCGTCCGCCCCCCTGCCTCGAGTGTAGCCTCCCACGGTGGTCTTATTGTGCAGTCCTCCTGCTTCTCTCAACTGAGCGTCTGTCTCTCCGGTGGCCCTCTCCTCCCCTGCCCCTTAACCATTCTCCTGGCTCCTGTGCCGGCTCCCTCTGGCTCCAGCTTTCTACACGGCGGCCCCGCTCACCTCAGCCGGCATCCTGCCGGTGATGCAGTCCCTGTGTCCGGATGGCCAGCGGGATGAATTCGGCTTCCTGCAGTACTCCAATTCCACGTGAGTTGGGCTCTCTCCCTGCTCGCCTCTCCTGCAGCCCCTGTCCATCCCGTGCGGCACGGGCACGCGTGTGCAGCACAGGGTTTCTCACGCTGGCAGCATCTGAAAAAATGCACCACCCTGTGTCCACCAAAGCTTTTGGGTGCAGTCTCCTTGGTCCCCAAGGTGCCGAGGCCATCCCTGGGCTTGCAGGGTCTCAGGTGTTGGGTGGAGGGGAGGGGATGGCCCCACTGGGGACTCTCTGCGATGTTGGTGCTCTCCTGCATATCGCTGGCATGCGGCAGGAAGGCAAGGGAAGCTGCCAGGGGGCAGCAGCGTGGGGACCACGTGCCTGGGTGATCGTCCCTGCTGTCCCTGCAGTGCGGCTCCGCACACGTGCAGCCCCAGGGCCCTGTCTTGGCTCTGCAGCCCCCGTCACTGATGCCCTCGTGCCGCTCTGCTCTCTGCAGGGTAACGCAGCTCCTCGAGCACCTCAGCGAAGTGGTGGAGCAAAGCAATTTGTTCGACCCCGACCACCCGGGCCTGGAAGAGGAGCTGCAGTCCCTGCGCCGGCGCCTGGAGGCCCTCAGCAGCAGCGAGCCCGGCTCCATGGAGACCCACTTCAGCAACCGGGCAGGTAGGCGCCGTGCCCCGCCAGCCGCAGCCTCCGCACACAGCGGGAAGGCAGATGTGGGCTCCGAGTTTCTCCCACGTCAAGCACTGAGCAATGTGGCAGCATGTGGCACAATGCCACTGCTTGCTTTCGTCCCTGCGGGCTCTGCATGCTCAGGTGTGAAACGTCCCCATGCCCTGTGTCCCGGCCCTATCTAGCTGCTCTCACATGGTGCTCCCTGTTTCGCTCTTTGCCAGGATCCAGCTTCACCCTGGCGTGGGCAGCCAAGGACCGGGGCGAACTGCACCGTTTCCTCACGCAGAATCTGTCCCTCCCCAACAGCACAGCCGAGCTCCTCCTGGGCTCCAGCATCGACCTCCGGGAGGTAAGTGGGCAGAACAGGGCAGGCCCCGCGTGTCGGGGTGGTGATGGAGGGGTGGGTTTTCCCAAGGACACTGAGCTACAGGAGCAGACGCGCATTTCTCGACCTAGTCCCGGCCCGGACCGCAGTGCACTCGTGGTGGGGAGGCAGCAGGCACCCCGCAGGGACACATCCTGCCCTGCAGTCCCTCTTCCCCGTGGCCCCCGTGC
This sequence comes from Nothocercus julius, assembly GCA_013398735.1. Lineage (NCBI taxonomy): Eukaryota > Metazoa > Chordata > Aves > Tinamiformes > Tinamidae > Nothocercus > Nothocercus julius. Next base: position 245,943 of record VZSV01000256.1, on the reverse strand, counting down.
CAGGGCATTGCTCCGTCCACTCTCACCATGGCTCTTCCATGCCGTGCTCACCCGCCCTGCTCACATCCTTTCTGCAGGTGTACCGCCTTTATTTTGGATCTTCTCCTTTGGCACCTGATGACACCCATGAGAGAGATCTGTGGGATCGGTTTGGCCCCGGTGAGAAGATCTTGAAAATGGAGGTGAGAAGTGTGTTGGTGCCTCAGATGAAGGACACAGTGGGATGTAGCTTGTCCTTCCCCTCCCCTCTGCGCCTGCTTACCTGGCTTTCCCCAGCCCTCCCCACCATTGCAGAGTTATTTGGGATTGTCTTTCCAGGCAGAAGGGATATGATGGGACATTATCAGGTGCGTGGATCGGGAACCAGGGATGCTGTGCTCCCTTCCTGCCACTGCCACTGTACATTGAGGAAAGCCAGTCTCTGTGCCATAGTTTCCCACTGCCATGTGGATTGCCACGTGGGTTGCACTGGCAGGAAACTGGAGGATGAGGCAAAAATTGTCAACTCCTGTGGCTGTGGAAACTAAGCCCCATGCTCTGCCAGGGGGCTGTGCTCCCTGAAATCTGCACGTCCCCTTTTTCTGCACCCTTCACTGTGAATGTGGATGCCACATTTGTACTTGAGGAAACCAAGGAACAGAGGGGAACTTGGGGGACAGCCACAGTCATAGGTGCCTCTTGCAGAAGAACCTCCCCAGCGGCTGGAGGAGCCTGCGGGAAGGGCTGATACACAAGGCCCTGCGCGACCCCTCCAGAGCCTCGCACAGACAGACCCTGCTGCGGCTGCTCTCGCAAGCTCTGGGCCTCGCCGATGCCAGCCCAGGGCCCACTGACTCCTACAACCCTCAGGCCTTCGTCACGGAGATGGAGGTGAGTAGCCTTGTGCCAGGGGAAGGCGGATTCCACAGATAGATATCCCAGAGCCTGTGCAGGGAGCAGATCCCTCCAGGGAGTTACTGGCCTCTGGTTGGGCTCTCTGCCGGGCTGGTGGTGGCACACGGCCAGTTCTTCACCCGGGGTGGGCACACGTTCCTTATCTGTCCTCTGTCTCCTGTGCGGAGCTGGGGGGACATGAGAACAGAGCAGGAGAAATTACTGGGGCTTTGGGCGTTGCTGCGATGCCGCGGCCCATCCACGGGCTCTTCGTTGCGGGGGCAGTAACCCTGCTGGCTCCCTGCCCTGCAGAATATCGTCTTCACGGCGCCGGTGCTGGAGCACCTCACCTGCGAGCAGAGCCAGGGCCGGCTGCGGCGCCTGCTCCGCGTGGCCCCGGGCCAGCAGGCCCTGCTGCGGGCCTACCGGGCGCTGCTGTGCAACGGCAGCCAGGCGGCCCGCGGCGAGCGCTTTGCCCAGCTGGCCAGCGAGCTCAGGGACCAGCTGGACACCCGGAAAATCGTCAGCAGGGTGAGTGCAAGAGCAAGACACGGATGTGTCTGGAGCTGGTTTTCCCTAGCTGCAGGTTGCTATGCAGGGCTAGGCTCTTGGATCACGGACTCTTTTTCCCAGCCCAAATTTCTGTACCAGGACATGGTCTGTCCCCTCCTGGTCACCTCCTGCCTTGTCATAGGACATGTCCCTGTTGCCCAGCACCACAAGCCCATGGGGCTGGTCTTCTCATGCCTTTCCACTCTAGTGGGATCACAGAAGATGTCCCTCTCCTGACACCCACTCTCACTACCAGCTGGATATAGCAAGGGTCAAAGCACTGCTGGGTGCTCCCAGCACCCTGTGCTCTCCCTGAAGGTCCCCTGCGGGGTCCCGTGCGGCTCCCCTCCATGTTGATGAGGCCCTCAGTTGCATGACTTCTTAAGGCCCTGCGTGGCGTCCACTTCTTCATCCCATCCTCATCTAGTATGTCCCTTTGGGTAACTACCAGGGAACATCCTGCCTGCAAGATGTGCCCCCTCTCCCTCAGCAAGGCTGTCAGTGCCTCCTACTGCCCAATTGCTGAGAATGCAACAGGGCAGGTCCTGGGGCCCAGATTAGCATGGCTCTAGCTCTTTACCGGGGAAAAAGGCCATTCCATCATTGAGAGTCCCCCTTGAATCCCTTTCTCCAGTAGCAGGTGAGTGTGCAGCTCCTTTGCACTAGTTTCCTGGAGAGGGGTAACTATCTGCTTGACTTTGCAGCTGAAGCTGGATGAGGTGAACAGCACGGCCGCCCAGCACCGGCTCCATGCCCTCCTTGAGGACCTCGTGGAGATGGAGAAGGTTCTCCGCGACATGGATATTCTCTCAGCTTTGGCCAAACTGCTGCCCAAAGGAGCTTGTGCCAGCAAGGCCCCCCCACCCACCGCCAACAGCACCGGCTGGGCCAGTGGCAACGCCACGGCGGGTGGCAACACCACAGCGGAGGAGGAGAGCGATGGCGAGGGCGGGTCAGGCGGCGAAAACCCTCAGGGACAGTTCTCAGCCTTCGTGCAGCTCTGGGCTGGGCTGCAGCCCATCCTGTGCGGCAACAACCGGTAGGAGCCCTTGGAGGGGGTGCGTGCAGAGCTTGGGCACATGGTCAATGCGGGAGCGCTTGGGTGCTCCCATCGCGACGAGGCAGTGGATGCAGGGGAGCCCACCTTGCCTCCGCTGGTGATGAAGGGAGCCCAGACCATCCCTCTTGGGTGAGACTGGTGGCACACCGAGGCCTTGTGCCCATGCTCTGCCCACGTGACCATGGGCAAGGGAAGATTTCCATGCATGGCAGCACTGCTGTCGCATCTCACCAGGTCGAGAGTTGCTGTGAAATCCTCCACCTTGGCAGCAGCCATTGAGGACAGGGAACCTGGGCTGGGACTGGGAGGCCTGGGGTGGGTTCTGTTTCCTAGCGTGGGCACTGCTAGAGGAGGTGCAGGAGAAGCATGCTGGCAGGGAGGCTCACCAGGTGCCAAGCCTGGCATGGGGCTGCTGTAGTGTCCCCTCTTTCTCCCTTGGTTTCCACAGCAGGGAGACCTGTGCTGCTGTGGCACCGAGGCATTTGGGCGCGTGCTGGGTGGGATCCTGTGCTCCCAAAGCCCCTGCGCCCAGGACTGGCCTGTGTTTGCAGGACGATCGAACCCGAGGCACTGAAGCAGGGCAACATGAGCTCTCTGGGCTTCACCAGCAAGGAGCAACGAAACCTGGGCCTCCTCGTACATCTTATGACAAGCAACCCCAAAATCCTCTATGCGCCTGTGGGCACTGAAGTAGACAAGGTCATCCTGAAGGTGAGGGCTTAGGTTCGTGATGGTACAGAGAGGTCGGGAGCTGCATCCTTCCTCTCCTACCAGCCCTGCTCCGGGAGGGACATGCTGGCCCAGACAAGCTCAGCAGGGATGGTGCACTGTGTGAGGCCATGGCTGAACCAGTGCCCTGGGAAATGTGTAGCCATTCCGGAGTGTGTTGGGATGTCAGTGCCGGCAGCGAGGTGGGCACGTCTCCCTGACTGCTAGTGGTGGAGGGCGCTGCTTTCCTGGAGAGCTGGGTGCTGTTGCCTCTTCCGACTGCATGACCTTCCTCACCTCCAGGCCAATGAGACCTTTGCTTTTGTGGGCAATGTCACCCACTATGCCAAGGCGTGGATGAACATCTCCCCTGAGATCAGGGCCTACCTGGAGGAGGGCAGGCTGCAGAGACGCATCCGCTGGCTGCAGCAGGTAGGATGGTGCTGTGGGCCTGGACCTCACTGCGTGTCACTGCCCTAGGGGCAAGAAGAGGGTCTTCTGCCCCCACCTACCTTTCAGCCTCTGCGCTAATGTGGAGAGGGAGGATACAGGAGCAGATGCTTCACATGAAGGTGCTTGGTTTGTCCCTGGGTGCCTACCCTGCCCTGGCAAGCACTGGGGTGGGTTCTTTGTGCAAGGTGGACACGTTGTCCCCAGAGGGTGTTCTGGGAAGGGTTGGTCTTGTCTGCATCCATGGGGAGTGCAGCATTGAGAGGCAGGGGTTATCTCAACTTCCTCTCCCAAATCTTCCTCCCTGTCCCAGTTCACAGCTGACCTCCACAAGCACCCAGAGATCCTGAATGTCTCTGACAGTGACCTTCTCCACAATTTCCTCAATGGCAACTTCTCTCTGCCCAACGCCAGTGTCCTCCTGCAGCAGCTGGACACCATCGACAACGCTGCCTGCGGTTGGGTCCACTTCATGGACAAGGTGAGGACGTGCCTGCCAGCGGGCACGTGGAGGCCAGAGCAGGACTCACCACCCAGAGCAGGGATGAAGAGGGGCACGAGTCTGCTTTGACCTCCTTCAGGCCACAGCTTCAGGTCACAGCATCTTCCCTGGGACACCTGGAGGAGATGGTGGCTTCTCTGGTGTAGAAGCTTTTGAGGAGATGTTGGAGGCAGAGCTGTCCATTTCTATAGTCTTATGGGTATCTAAGGGCTTTCTGCCCCGCTAGCTGGGTCTGGTGGGCTGGACTGGCCCCAGTGATGGCTGTGAAACAGGGACTTGTGGGGTGGCTGTTACTGACATGCTCCCCAGTGTGCAGGGTCTACAGCCTGGGCCCTTGAGGGCCAGTGGCATCTCACCAGTCTTCCCCTCATGCCAGGTCAGTGTGGACGTCTTCAAGGGCTTCCCGGATGAGGAGAGCATTGTCAACTACACACTGAATCAGGCCTACCAGGACAACGTCACTGTCTTTGCTAGTATGTTGCTGAGAACCAGTCCCTTCGCGGTGGAGTCCCCAAAGATGTGTCGTTTGCCACATGTGCCCCAGGCATGGAGCCAGCTCTGGGATGTTGACTGCTGTGCTGCATGTTTTGAGTGAATGGGCTTTGTGCCAACCCCCTCGCACAGGGAGAGTCCTGTCCTTTCCCTCCTGACCCCACGGCTGCTGTTCCTCAATGCTGGCCAAGCCCTGTCAGGCCCAGCCTCCTGAGACTGCCTAGCTCACGCAGCATGGATCCCTGTCACTTGTCTGCCCTGGGCTGGATCCTGTGTCGGGGCCATGCATGCCTTCCTCAGTCCCAGTAGCCATGGGCTGGCTTATTGGCTTGGCCCACGGGGCACGCATTGATCCCGGCAGTCCCAGCAGAGCTCCCATGTCCCTGTCCGTCACAGTGCATTGGCAGGTGTCACTAGGCTCCCGTGGTGCCAGCGCCCTCCCTGGCTTCCTCCCATGCTCGCAGGTGTCATCTTCCAGACCAACAGGGATGGCTCGCTGCCCCCTCATGTCCTGTACAAGATCCGGCAGAACTCCAGCTTCACGGAGAAAACCAACGAGATCCGACGGGCCTACTGGCGGCCAGGCCCCAACACTGGTGGGCGCTTCTACTTCCTCTACGGCTTTGTCTGGATCCAGGGTGAGTGCCGATCCCTCACCGGGGCTGCCCCCCATCCCCTGCCCTGCTGCTCAGCTCACTTTGGCCTCTCCTTCTCCCCAGATATGATGGAGCGTGCTCTCATCAACACGTTTGTTGGCCATGATGTGGTGGAGCCTGGCAATTACGTGCAGATGTTCCCATACCCCTGCTATACCCGGGATGAGTGAGTATTCCCACGTGCCACAGAGTGGGTAGGGGATGGAGCTTCCGTTTTCCCTTGGGGCAGTCCAGGTAGGCCAAGGCCCTTCAGCTGGGAAAAGGGACAAGTGAGGATGACCCAAGACAGTTTGGTGACATTGGGAGTGATGAGGCAATTCTTTGATTGGACCACCAATCTAAGAGGGGTCCTTCAGGCAAGGGAAAAGTTTTTTTTCCCCAGTTTATGATTCAAGTGAGGGAAAGAAGTCTTGAAGGCAAAAGACTCATGCTAGATGAATCCGTCAGTGGTTATTAAACGTGGTGGTCCAGATGAAGCATCTGGCAGATGAGGAGTCCCAGACTCACCAGCCCTCCAGGGCAGAAGGATAGAAAGCGCCTGTCTATGGCAGGGTAGGCAGGGCATTGGGCTGAGCCTGTCAGGGCTAGGGCTGTTGCTGGTCTGTCTGCTGGGGACCTGCCAGCCAGGACATCTGCATTTTGCTCTGGTCTTTGCTATGCAATTGTTAGAGAAGCACTGGAAAATACTTCCCCTTTCCCCTGCCTCAGTTTCCCCACTGGTAAAATGGTGGCAGTGGTGTCCTCTTTTAGAGCGCTAAGGAACTGTTGAACTGGAGGCCTATGGTCCTCCCTGGATGGTGGAAGAGCACTTCAGCTACACTGGGGCTCGGCTCCATGGGGCCCTCCCCCATTCCCTGTGGTGATCCCTTCTCTTCACATGCCCCACCAGTTTCCTCTTCGTCATCGAACACATGATGCCCTTGTGCATGGTGATCTCCTGGGTCTACTCAGTGGCCATGATGATCCAGCACATTGTGACAGAGAAGGAACATCGCCTGAAAGAGGTGAGGATGCTGGTAGACGCCTTGGGAGAACCCAGGATCTTCCTTGCCACGCTGCCCGGGAGAGGCCAGGCGTGAGGATCAGACCCACCTTCTGAGCTACCTGGTCCTCTCCGTCACCTCTCCCTCTTCACCCCCGTCACTATTCCTAGACAGAAGCAGCCGGGGGTCCCTCAGTGGCCTAGAGCCACTGGCAAGAGCAGAGAGCTCCCACAGTGGACAAGAACATGGTGGAGCTGCTGGCCACAGTGACTGTCTCAGGGAACACCTGCCAGTGGCCAGGGGAGTCTGCAAAGGAGAGCAAGACAAATTGCCTACAGGCCCTGCCTCATTATCCTGGGAAATGGGATGCATTTGTGGGGACACTGGACTGGGATGGGTGCAGGTCCCTCATCCTTGGGCTCTACTACGGCTTGTCTCTGGGTCAGGCCACTCATTCTGAGTGTTACCAGCATAAACGCTGCCCAGCACAGGAGGAAGCCTGGCCCATCTGCACCCTAGCAGATGGTGTTGTGGCCTGTGCGCTTCCAGCAGCCCCCAAGGGACTTCTCCATGCTGTCATTTGCTCTCCCAGCCTCAGTGAGTGAGGCAAGAAGGATGCACAAGGGATGGCCCCACTGAGAGATACTGACCTTGCAGGTGATGAAGATGATGGGTTTGAACAACGCAGTGCATTGGGTGGCTTGGTTCATCACTGGCTTCGTCCAGCTCTCCATCTCAGTCACAGCTCTCACCGCCATCCTAAAATACGGCAAGGTCCTGATGCACAGCGATGTCCTCATCATCTGGCTCTTCCTCGCCATCTATGCTGTGGCCACCATCATGTTCTGGTGAGCTGCTGGATTCGCTTGTGTGTGATTAGGGGTCACCAAGTGGCACTGATCCTTTATGGGGCCCTTGTGCCACAGGGCGAGGGTGCTGGGAGCTGGGGCCACTGGAGGAGCACAAGTTTCCACCTGCCAGGTGAACTGAGGGGAAGTTTGTTACCATGACCTGAGTGAAATCAGACTGCATAGGGGAAAGCAGCTTGCCATGCCTGCTCTGGGCACTGCAGCCAGGGTGGGCAGGATCTGGAGTTGGTTGTTGGGGCGCCCCTCTGTCCTTGGAGGGGGACATCTCTGACCCTGCCTTCCGTTGGCAGAGGGAGGTGCTGGGTACAGGAGAAGGGGGTACTTGGGTGGAGGGCACAACCCCTCTCTGGTTGGTGGGGATCTCTGATGTCTTGCTATGGGGTGGCGGGTAATGCTGTCTTCCCGGCAGTTTCCTGGTGTCAGTGCTCTACTCCAAAGCCAAGCTGGCCTCAGCCTGTGGTGGCATCATCTATTTCCTGAGCTACGTACCCTACATGTACGTCGCCATCCGGGAGGAGGTGGCGCACGACAAGATCACAGCCTTTGAGAAGTGCATTGCGGTGAGTTCATTGTGGCTGCAAGGGGAGGGTGCCTGGGCTAGGATTTGCCTTGGGCAACCCATGGCATTGGCTACGGTGGCCACCAAGCCCTGGGCAAACCTGCACAGTGCCCGTGCACGTCACAGAGCTGCAGAGGGCTTTGGACGCATCTCCAGATGGTTTGGAGCATCTCCATGGCCCTGGATGGGGCAGAGCTGGGTAGGAATTAGCCCCGAGCCGTTCCTACTGAGCTTGGCCCATGGTTCCTGCTGATAACCCCCTTCCCCTACACCCCTTCGCAGTCCCTTATGTCGACCACAGCCTTCGGTCTGGGCTCCAAGTACTTTGCCCTGTACGAGGTGGCTGGCGTGGGCATCCAGTGGCACACCTTGAGCCAGTCACCGGTGGAAGGAGACGACTTCAACCTCTTGCTGTCCATGATGATGCTGAGCATAGATGCCGTGGTGTATGGGGTGCTCACGTGGTACATCGAGGCTGTGCACCCGGGTATGTACAGGCAGTGGGACAGGGTGGGCAGAGCCTCCTGGGAGCCTCCCCGCTGAGGATGCTCCTGCTCCCTGGCTATGTTTTGCACTGACACGGGGGGATTTGTCAGCTTGGCTCCAGGCTCCCCTGCACGTGTCCCCTTGGGCACTGCTGCCCTTACGCTCTCATTCCCTATGACACCCCTATCTCCTGGTGGGATTCCTGGAGCTTCCTTGAATCAGGTGTCTCAGCTTGTTGGCTGATGAACAAAACAAGGCATCTGCCTTGTTCGATGAACAAAACAAGGCAGCTCCACAGTGTTCCCCTGAACCCAACTGGCCAGCGCATTCCGAGACTGCTACCCCACAGTGCTGTTACCAGGGACATCTCCTCAGTAGCAGTGGCCAGCTCTACCCCAACCTTCATCAGGCTTCTCTGGGAACACAGGTGTCAGGGATGGGCTTGGAGAGGCCCGGCCCTGACTCCGGAGGGGTTGTGCTTGCAGGTATGTATGGCTTGCCGCGGCCCTGGTACTTCCCTTTCCAGAAGTCCTACTGGTTGGGGAATGGGCGAGTGGAGACGTGGGAGTGGACTTGGCCCTGGTCCCGCACCACTCGCCTCAGCATCATGGAGGAAGACCAGGCCTGTGCCATGGAGAGCAGGAGACTGGGTGAGAGCAGTTGGAGGACAGTGGAAAGGCAGCCTGGGGCTGGCTGCTGGGTGCCAGGGTTTGGCTGTAGCTCTGCCCTGTGCTGTGACCATGTACCCCTTTGCCTTCCCCCATTTCCATTGTCCGGAAGGAAACCGTGTTTGTCCGGGTGGGATCCTGGGTCTGAGTCTGAGCACTGCTGCCTTGCAGGGAGCTGATCCCTACCGTTCTGGGAGAGGGAAGCTGTCAAGAAGCAGAGGGGAAGAGAGGCCAGGAGCCAAGCCGGCTACCTGGCATGGGCATGAGCAGAGCTGGGAGTGGGGATGGTTCATTCCCTGGGAGGCCCTGCTCTGAGTCGGATTCCCCTACCCACCCCTCAGCTCCTCACCATGCTGCTCTTGCAGCAGAGGAGACGCGGGGCATCGAGGAGGAGCCGTCCCACCTGCCCTTGGTTGTCTGCATTGACAAGCTCACCAAGGTCTACAAGACAGACAAGAAGCTGGCACTGAACAAGCTGAGCCTCAACCTCTATGAAAACCAGGTGGTGTCCTTCCTAGGACACAACGGTGCAGGCAAAACCACCACCATGTGAGTATCTGCCAGGGTAGCCGTGGCCCTTCTAGCCAGCTGGAGGGGGTCAGAAAGGTTCTGCATGGGTGTCCTTGCAATGGCCTGTGGCTCTGCGGGTTCCATGGCTAGAGGGAAGCGGGTGGTTGTAGGAGGGGCACAAGAGAGGAGCAGGCAGTGGGCGCGTGGCCCTGCTCTGACACAGAAACGTAGAATCATTATGGTTGGAAAAGACCTTTGAGATTGTCGAGTCCAACCATAAGCCCCTCAACACTGTACTTCTTAAACCTTGTCCCTGAGTGCCTCATCTACACGTTTCCTGAACACTGTCAGGGACAGTGGCTCTACCACTTCCTAGGCAGCCTGTTCCAATGCTTGACTACTCTTTCTGTGTAGAATTTTTTCCTGATATCTAACCTGAACCTCCGCTGGCGCAACTTGAGGCCATTTCCCCCTTGATCCTTGTTTTGTACAGTTTGCTGGGAGCAGGAGTCTTGCAGCGTGGGGCTTCCTCGCGTGGCCTTTTATTCTGTCCAGGTCATTGGCCAAGGACTATGCCCAACAGATAGCCCGGGAGATGGTGATTGGGATCAGGGTTGGATGGAGTTGAATGAGGTCCCTCACGTTGTTTTTCTCCATCAGGTCCATCCTGACTGGCTTGTTCCCTCCAACATCGGGTTCTGCTACTATCTATGGTCACGATATCCGGACAGAGATGGATGAGATCCGGAAGAACCTGGGCATGTGTCCCCAGCACAACGTGCTCTTTGACAGGCTGACGGTGGAGGAGCACCTCTGGTTCTACTCACAGCTCAAGAGTATGGCAGAGGAGGAGATCCGCAAGGAGATGGACAAGTAGGCAACCTTGCCCCAGCAGAACTGCAGCTCCCCTTGCCCCCTCCTTTCCTTTGGTATGAGCAGGTCCCTTTCCCACTGTCTATGCTGTGGTGGGTGACCCAAGACATGAGATGTCTCGAAAAGCAGCTCCACAAAGAGTTTTTTGAACCTTGGATATTGGTCTGTGAAAACCAGCGTTAAGATCCCTATATAGCTTGGCCATAGCTAGTCTGTCCCCATCTGCCAGGAGCCTCGGGCACCTGCACGGGAAAGAGGTGTGAAGTGCTGCCAGCAGGCAGCGGGCTCCGTAGCTGGAGCGGGCACGGGTGCAGGCTGGCCTCAGCATACCATGCAGCATCTCTCCCCCTGTCCCTAGGATGATTGAGGACCTGGAGCTCTCCAACAAACGGTACTCTCTGGTGCAAACCCTCTCGGGCGGCATGAAGAGGAAGCTGTCGGTGGCTATAGCCTTCGTGGGTGGATCACGGGCTGTAATCTTGGACGAGCCCACGGCTGGTGTCGACCCGTATGCGCGCAGGGCCATCTGGGACCTCATTCTCAAGTACAAGCCAGGTGAACAGAGGCAGGCAAAGCCCTGCACAGCTTTTCCCCCTTGCAGCAGCTCAGCCCCCTTGGCTGGCTGAGCTGGAGAACAGCTGACCACAGTGTGGAGAAAACTCAAACTGGATGTAGGGCCTGCCCTGGAATGGAATTAAAACCCCTTATTGCACTTCCTGAGAGCGACCACATGAGCTTTGGGACTCTTGGGCTCCCTTTTCTCTGCTCCTGCCTCGCTGCCTGAATTGTGGTATATTTTCTCACCATGCCGCTCCCCATAGCAGTCAGACTTCCCTGTGCTGGGCATGGTGGGTCCCTGGGGTGAGCTGGGACTCAGCCACTTGCTTCCCCCAGGACCCAGAAGCAGTTTACCTAGTTCAAGCAGCACCTGGTAAGACAGAGTCAGGCTGCTGTAGCCCCAGCATGGCCCTCTGCTTCACTGACGCTCTCTTTCTGCTGGGCAGGAAGGACCATCTTGCTCTCCACACATCACATGGATGAAGCTGACTTGCTGGGTGACCGCATTGCCATCATATCGCATGGCAAGCTCAAGTGCTGCGGCTCCCCACTGTTCCTCAAGAGCACCTATGGCGATGGTTACAAGCTGACGGTGGTCAAGAAGCAATCAGACACCCGAAACAGCACAGGTCTGTTGGCCCAGTATGACCCCAGGGTTTATAGCAGAGTAGATGGACCCAGCGCCTTTCCTGTCTAGAAAAGGCACAGGAGTTCAAAATCCAAATGTTCCCACTGCCAGATTTCCATAAACCATATGAAGGGCTTGGGTGGACGGGGTCAGAGATTTAGGAGTTGATAACTCTCAGGCTTGATATGCATGGAAATGTTTGTCTCCAGGTCGCTGGCTCTGGTCTTGCACTGCATCTTGAGATGTTGAGTTGCAGGTAGTGGTGACTTGTGAGGCTGGAGGGCAGAGAGTCTCTCCCAAGAGCTGGGCAGTGCAAATAGGGAGGCTAGGGAATTGCCTGGACCCTGCAGTTGAGGATGAATGAAGTCCCGAGGTCTTGGGCTGTAGCTTTGGCACTGGGGTGGTCCTGGTTGAGTGACATGCATGGAGTGATTGGTGCTGCTTCCCTGCCATAGAGTCGGGCCAGCCACACAGTCCTCCGTCCCACTCCTCTGTCAGCCCCTGCTCCGAGCCACGTGTCTCCCAGTTCATCAAGAAGTATGTGGCCTCCTGCCTTCTCATCTCGGACACCAACACTGAGCTCTCCTACATCCTGCCCAGTGAGGCTGTCAAGAAGGGCTGTTTCGAGAGGCTTTTCCAGGTACCAAATCTGTGGCGGACCCCAGGGCCAAACCTGCCGGTAGTGGGAGGAGAGTTGTCCTGGAGGGACAGGATGGACACAGATGGGTGTGTGACTCCCAGGAGACTTTTCTGGGGGAAAATAGCACAGACACCTGTGCAAGGTTAGCCCTGGAGGGACTGGACACAGTGCTGGGCTTGTTTCAGTCACATTCAAGAGCTTTGCCTGCATGTGCCTACAGCAGCTGGCTCAGGGAGAAGATCCTGCCCTGCCCTGGGTGCTCATGGGGTGAATGGGTGCCTGAGGGATCCCCCGATGTTGTGGGAGGCATGTCGGGGGGATGAGCTCCCAGCTTTACTCACGTGGTGCTTTTCCACCGCAGCATTTGGAGCAAAGCCTGGAGGAGCTGGACCTGACCAGTTTTGGGCTGATGGACACCACGCTCGAGGAGGTCTTCCTCAAGGTGTCTGAGGAGGACCAGTCTCTGGAGAACAGCGATGTTGGTATGGACCCTGAGGGGCACGCGGCAGTGTCACCAGCTCTGGGATTTGGGGAAAAGAGGGAAAAGTGCTGTGTGTCACACTTGACATGGGCTTTGTGGCTCCTCTACCTTCTCACATGGCAGCAGGAGTATCCTCCTCTCCAAATGGTCTGATAAAGGGGGCTGCCTCATGCCAGCCAAGGGCAGCCAGGTGCTTGCTCCATTCTGGGTTTACAAAACAGATTTGGGTTCCTTCTCTGCTGCAACATCACCTCGAAGGCTGGTGTGGCCAGCCCTGAGTGGCAACCCTCTTTCTCCTTCCAGATATGAAAGAATCCAAGAAGGATGCCCTACGGCCACCCGCCCCTGAGTTGGGTCCGAAGCCTGAGGCCAATGGGGAGCCCCTCGCTGAAGCAGAGGTGCCCGAGAAGCCAGAGGTGGAGCTGAGCAACCTGGTGACCTGCTCCAAGCTTGCCCAGTCGCAGGCGTCCCTGCGCTCAGCCTCCTCGGTGGGCTCCGTGCGGGGCGACGAAGGTGGGGCTTATTCGGAGTTCTTTGGGGATTACTCTCCGCTGTTTGATAATCGGCAGGACCCTGATAACATCAGTCTGCAAGGTTTGTAATACCGCATGGCAGCCCTTCGCTTTGCTAGCGGGAGCTGCAGGCCGTGCTCGCCCCACTGAGGTGCTCCAGAGGTCCGGTGCTCTCTTTGGGGATGAGGAGGGTGGATGGCACAGGCCCAGCACGGACCTTGGCCCATGCACACCCATCCTTGCTCCCAAACAGGGAGATAAACTGACCCTTCTTAGGGGACTGCAGTTCCCCTCTGTGCTGGAGATCAGGGCTGTGCCTGCTCGGGTGAGTTCCCATGTGGGGCTGAGCCCGTGTACAACAGACGGATGTGTCCAGGGACCTGTGAGGAGAGAGAAAAAGGGAACCCTCCAGTGCTGCAGGCCTCTGGACTAGCAACCTGTGGGAGATGGCTACCTGCAGGAGATTTGGGTGGGAGTTTGTCTGCAACTGGGTGCTTCAGCTGATACTTGCTGTCCCTCTGAGTGGAAGCACGTATGTGAGGAGGTCCCATACGGAGACACAAACCTAGTGGGCTTGCTGGCTTAGGTTAGGACACAGCCAGCATGAGTCCTTGGTCTGTTCTCTTTGTTCCCTTTGTCTCTCTCCAATTTTCCTGCAAACTCTCATCTTCAGCAGACTCTCTCCCACTAACACGCTCTCTCCTTGGCCTAGCAGCCGAGCGCGGTGAGCGGGCTGGCTCTGGTGTGGTGGGTGCACCAACACCTTCGCTGCAGGGCTGGATTTTTTCTTGTCTGGCAGGCCTGCCTGTGCAGCAGAGAGCAGGTTTGCTCTCCAGACTCCTGGCACAATTTCAGGACTGTATCCTTGCCTAAATGCTCAAGTCATACAAGGATACCACATACAGACAAGGGCCCAAGGGCTACTGTTTTTTTCACAGACACTTTTTTGGGGGGTTATCCTGCCAGCTCTTGTCATGATTAATTTAGAGATGTGACATCTTCTTCCTCTGCCAGGGCTGTGTATCGCCCTGAGATTTGCCCAGTTTGGGTCAGCAGGGAGGCAGAGCAGGGGCGGGTGCAGCCTCCTGAGTCCCAGCCCCAAGCTCGCTGCCTCACCGTGTCCGCGCACCCCGGACCTGTCCATCCTGCTTCCTAACAGCGCTAATCCCTCCTGTTGCTCTCAGGCTGCTCAGAGCAGCCCACTCATGTCTACCTTCCTCCCTGCTCTCTCCTTACTCCAGATCAAGAGGCTGACATGGAAGCAGAAGACAACGATCTGGCGGGACAGGGGAGCTTCAAGCTGGAGGGGTCGTGGCTGAAGCTGCGGCAGTTCCACGGGCTGATCGTCAAACGCTTCCACTGTGCCAAGCGCAACACCAAGGCCCTCTTCTCGCAGATCCTTCTGCCTGCCTTCTTCGTCTGCGTGGCCATGACCGTGGCGCTCTCCGTGCCTGAAATAGGTGCCTACAAGCCCTAGTCTCAGTGGGGCCAAGAGGAAAAGGGGATGTTTGCCCCCTGTCCCCTCTATGGTGCCCAGATTTGTACCCCAGAGCCAGGTCAAGTATCTGTCATTCTACATTTTTGGAAGCTGCTCCAGCAGCTCAGGAGCAAGTGCATCTTTCCTACTCTGCTGCTCTAACTGCCTCTGCACGAGCCAAGTCTCACCAGCTTTGCAGAGCCAAATGTTGTGGGCTCCTATTAGCTTTCTCTACCTGCTCCAGTTTGACTGGTGGTGAAGCTGCTGGGTATTGGGAGGGATCAGGGTAGAGGCTCATGGAGAGTTGGGCCAGTCTGTCTGCAAGGTGGTATTGGTGCAAACGGGTTCCTTTGCTTGACCCTGCAGGTGACCTGCCTCCACTCATCCTCTCGCCATCTCAGTACCACAACTACACGCAGCCCAAGGGAAACTTCATTCCTTATGCCAACGAGGAGCGGCGTGAGTACCGGTGAGAATCCCCTGCTCCCTGGAGAGCAGCATCCTGCGCCCCATTGTTATCCCTGTCCCCATCCCCTGCTGCAACTCCTTCCCAGGACCATGCTGGGGTGCAGGGAGGGGAGTCCACAGAGGGTCTGGCAGTGAGACTGGCTCAGGTT
This sequence comes from Nothocercus julius, assembly GCA_013398735.1. Classification (NCBI taxonomy): domain Eukaryota; kingdom Metazoa; phylum Chordata; class Aves; order Tinamiformes; family Tinamidae; genus Nothocercus; species Nothocercus julius. The sequence goes on along the minus strand of VZSV01000256.1, from coordinate 230,789 downwards.
TGAAGCACAGCCACAGCTAGTGTCATGCAAATAGCACCCACCATCCTTCCCCAGGGGAAGTCTCTAGGAGTGGTGCCTGGCATGAGCCAGGCCCAGACTACAGGGGTTTCCAGGGCTGTACAGCCAGAGTGCCTGTGCCCATACAGTCTGTAGAGGCCCCAGGGACTTGCCCAGCAGAAGAGGGCTGAAGTGGCAAGTCCCACATCTCGTTAGGGAACCTCCCTGCTTCTAGCTACTCCTCACCCATTCTTCTCTCCCGACAGCATCAGGCTCTCTCCTGATGCCAGCCCCCAGCAACTGGTGAACACCTTCCACCTGCCCTCAGGGGTGGGTGCCACATGTGTGCTCAAGACTGCCTTCAACAACACCCTGGACCAGCCCATGCAGACCCTGAACCTCAACAGCAATGAGTCCAAGATGCTGGCGGCCAAGTACTTCGATGCCATGTGCATCGACTCCTTCACACAGGGCTTGCCGCTCTCCAACTTTGTGCCACCGCCTCCATCCCCAGCCCCCTCTGACTACCCTGTCTCGGTGGATGAGGATCTGCTCCGTGCCTGGAACTCCACGACCTTCTCCTCAGCCATCAAAGGTATCACCACAGCTGGTACCTGATGTCCAGGTCTGTCCAGGCCCTGGGTGTATCCGCAGGAGAGGTGATTTATCTGTCTGCCAGGAGCAGTGCAGGGATTCCCAATGGTGCCCATCAAGGATGGTGTGGCTTGGCCCTTGCAGAGTATTGCTGCCCAGGCAATGGCACCTCTCTGCATTCAGCTGCCAGCAGTGCTGGGTGAACTCACTGGACTGATCATGTCATCCAGTGTCTCATGGCCAGCCATGAATCACCTTCACTGGACAGACAACTTGGTTCCTACCTGGAGAAATGGCTACTTAGCCTTATTCAGACTTAATTCATAACCTCTGTCTGAATTATTTACATCCTGTGTCTGCTCCAAAGTTTTCTTCATGTCTATCTCTTGGTCCCTTGCTCTCAAAAGATGGCCCTGGCCCAGCAGGACTTTGTAGATCAGAGTGATCTTCCCCTGCCCCACCAAGATCTCTTGGCTGAGTATGCAGCAGATCACCCTGGCATATCCGTCTCATCCCTTGCTGTCCTGGTGTTGCTCCAAACAGCCCCCCGTGATCAGAAGCTGATGAGGTGGATCTGGTTAGAGCTTTGCTTTCTCTGCTCCTCAGAGACCATCACCTCAGCCCCAGCCCTGCCCCGAATTATCCACGAGCCCATTAAGTGCACGTGCTCCATGCAGGGGACTGGCTTCTCCTGCCCCAGCGGTGTTGGAGGGCATCCCCCGCAGATGAAGGTGGTGACAGGGGACATTCTGGCAGACATCACTGGGCGCAACGTCTCCGAGTACCTGCTCTACACCTCAGACCGCTTCCGGCTGCACAGGCAAGAGGGAGGGTGGGAGAGATCTTTCTTGTGCCCTTGGGGTGGTGGGCATGGGGGTCCTTGTGGAGGTCCTTGTGGAGGTGGACCAGGGGACCATCTGGAGCCAGGAGAGCTGCGTGAGTCTTGCCTTGCTCCTGGACCTAGGGGAGAGTGGTCACAGCTTCTCATTCCACAGGTATGGGGCGCTCACCTTTGGCAATGTCCAGAAATCCATTCCAGCCTCTTTTGGGGCCAGGGCTCCAGCCATGGTGCGCAAGATAGCCGTCCGGAGAACAGCCCAGGTAAGACCACGCTGAGCCAAGGGCAGCCGAGGAGACCAGTAGGCGGCAGTGACTGTCGTACAGATGGGGAGGAGAAAGGGGAAGCTGTCCTGTCCTGTTCTGTCCCATTCCATCCTGCCACAACCCTGTGGTCTGACACATCTGGGAGGGGCCCAAGTCTTACGGCTGCTTCCCCCCGCTCTTCTTTGCTCCTCCAGGTCTTCTACAACAACAAAGGCTACCATAGCATGCCCACCTATCTCAACGCACTCAACAACGCCATCCTGCGGGCCAACTTGCCCAAGAGCAAAGGCAACCCTGCTGCTTATGGTGAGGGCCTGTAGGCATTTAAGAGTGGAAGCATGTCAGGAATAACTTTAGGGCATGATCTAACAAGGGTTGAAGTGAAATGTTGCTCCTCAGCCCAAGCAAGCTACTGCCTGTTTGGGATGGGTTCACACACTGCAGTTGTGTGTGGTTTGAGAGCTGGCTTAGACAGGATCTTAGTTGGTCCACTGTCTCCAAAGATGCTGTCTGTCGGCTTCTGGGCTTGCAGATATCTCTGAAAAATGCTCTGCTTCCAGCTGGTGGAAGGGAGGGCTTGGCCTCGCCTGCTCAGTTGCCTCAAGCAGCTCAGCTTCTGCACTGGGCTGCAGGGAGGGAAACCTGTCCTCAGAAGCAGGGAACAGGCAGGCCTTGGGCTGTGGGTGAAATTTTATGTCCTGGGCTGCTTTCACATTCCTATGTTTCCTCCTGGGCCTTCCTGTAGGTATCACAGTGACCAACCACCCCATGAACAAGACAAGTGCCAGCCTGTCTCTGGATTACCTGTATGTACAACCACAGCGCAGTTTGGGGATGGGGGGGTCTGTTGTGTAGAAGGGGAAGGAGCTCCCCAGCGTGATTTGCAGGGGGAAACCCAAAGTTACGGGTGTGATGTGATGGTCTCTGTACTGTACCCTTGCCCTGTGTACAGCAGCTGTCTCACGCTGGCACAGGACCTTTGTGGCCCTTGCCCAGGCAGTGATATGATCTGTGGTCTCTTCCACCTTGCTCCCCAACGCAGCCTGCAAGGCACAGACGTAGTGATTGCCATCTTCATCATCGTAGCCATGTCCTTTGTGCCAGCCAGCTTTGTGGTGTTCCTGGTCGCCGAGAAGGCCACCAAGGCCAAACATCTGCAGTTTGTGAGTGGCTGTGATCCCGTCATCTACTGGTTGGCCAACTACGTGTGGGATATGGTGAGCAGGCTAAGCGTGCCCAGCAGCTGAGTCCCCGATGGCCAGGGCAGGCCACTGGGGAATCACAGAACTTTCTCTCTTTTCCAGCTTAACTACCTGGTGCCGGCCACGTGCTGTATCATTATCCTCTTTGTGTTTGACCTCCCAGCTTACACCTCGCCCACCAACTTCCCTGCTGTCCTCTCGCTCTTTCTGCTCTATGGGTAGGTTGCTGACAGGAGGTGAGTAGGGGAGGGAGACAGCAGGTGACGTCCTGCTGGTGGGGTCCCACTGATGCCACATCTGCTCTGTAACGAAATGGGCAGGATCCAGCCCTGGGGCTGCCCGTCTGGCAGTTTTGTCCAAGTCCCAGAGCTGGTGGGCTGGAAGCTCTGGGCTGTGAGAGACCCTGGAGGGGATTGGGCTGGGAGATGGGCAATCCTGAAGTTCACTGATTGGCACTGCCATGTGGCAGCGAGTGTGTAATTAACCCAATGCCTCTCCTGCCATGCTCATGGGGACTTCTGCTACTTGTTTCCCCAGCTGGTCCATCACCCCCATCATGTATCCTGCTTCCTTCTGGTTTGAGGTGCCCAGTTCTGCCTACGTCTTTTTGATCGTCATCAACCTCTTCATTGGCATCACAGCCACAGTCGCCACATTCCTGCTGCAGCTCTTTGAACATGACAAGGTAGGAGTCTCATAGCTCCAGCTGCTTGTCCTCCCCTACTTGGAAATAAGGGGGATGCCCCAGCCAGAGCAGCAGGAGCCAGGTCATTGTGCCTGCCATGCCACGGCAAAGCCTGTGGCTCCAGCACATTGACTGGAGGGAACATTTAGGGTAATATTCAGACCCAGAGCAGGATGTCTACTTCCTATCGAGAAACCAGGCCCAGGAGGCCATGTAATGGCTTTCAGATCATAGGACAGCTCAGGTTGGATAGGTCCTCAGTGGATTTCTACTTCAAACCTCTGCTCTAAGCGGGGCCTGTTAAGAGGTCAGATGAAGTTACATCTTGTTACAGATCTTGATCCCCTCATGCACTCACAGTCCTCATGTATTTTTCTGATGGCTATGTCCTATCTGCCCGTCCCCACAGGATTTGAAAGTGGTGAACAGTTACTTGAAGAGCTGCTTCCTTGTATTTCCTAACTACAACCTGGGCCATGGCTTGATGGAGATGGCTTATAACGAGTACATCAACGAATACTATGCCAAGATTGGTATGGCCTCTTGCTCCCTCTTTCCTTCCTACACGTGTGGGCTTGCAAGGAACTGCTACCGTCCCCTCCCTGAGACTCAGACTACCTGGAGCAAAAAGCCAGGGGATGTGAAATAGATTGGGACTCAGGATAAGACACAGTTGAGGTCACTCCTCTCATGGTGCTGGATCTGACAAATCAATCAAATAGCCATTCTCAGTTGGATCACCCAACCAAAGTTGCAAAGTGGTTTAACAGCAAACAGGCTTTAAAGCAACAGCCTTATTCTGCTCAGCCCTTGTGCCAGCAGGACCAAATACCCCAAGACAGTTACAGCACCAGGCCAAGGAGGCAAAGGATGTGGATGCAAGAGCAGATCTGCCCTCCAGGCCCCTTGCCTTGCTTTCTGGGGACACTGCTGCCTCATCATGGGCCAGTTCAAGAAGTAGTGACAGTCATGTTGCACTAAGGGCTGCTCCCCTGTGCCTGTTTTGCAGCTGAGCCTCTGGCAGGAGGAGCAGTTCTCCCCAGTTTGAGTGTTTTTATTTTGGTGGATGGGGTTAAACTCAGCCCTCTGTGCTGGGAAACCCGTATTGTTTTCTATCAAGAGGCCGTGCTGGTTGTCCCACGCACATGGAGGTAGCTGTGCATGTGGCAGTGGCACTGCCCAGTGGTTAGTTGTACCCTGATTCTCCCTGCAGGGCTGGGGCACGCAGGCAAGGATGGGTTGGTGTTATTTCCAGGCACATGTTGGCAGATTCTGGGAGCCCATTCCCACCATGAAGATTTCCTGCTGCTTCAGGAAGGTTTCTTAGGCTTTGTACAGGCTGTGAGACAAGGATCCCCCATTTCACCTTGCCCAGGGGAACTGGTTTGTGTCCCTGTCCCTGTCCTCCAGAGAAGAGTTGTCACAGCCAGCCTCTGGCTCCAGCCACACCAGCAGGCAGCGTTAGCTGCACATCTTCCCTGCTAATTGTCCCTCCAACCCCTCTGTCCTCTTCATCCCACCCAGGGCAGTTTGATAAAATGAAGTCACCCTTTGAATGGGACATCGTGACACGTGGGCTGGTTGCCATGACAATTGAAGGCTTTGTCGGCTTCTTCATCACCATCATGTGCCAGTACAACTTCTTCCGGAAACCGCAGTGAGTATGGGAGCGTGGGGCAGAGTGAAGTGGGCTGATGCTGCTGGGGTGCAAACCTTGCAGCTCCTCAAAATGGGAAAAAGCTTTGCTTTCGAGATCTGTGCGTCAGGGCAGCTCTTCTGGGCAGCGTCATCTGGGGAAATGACCCGTCCCCAGCATTCACCTCCTGGAAGGGACGTGGAAACGCAGGGCCTGTGGCGTCTCTGCCAGTTCTTCATTCCCCCACTGCTCCCCACAACCTCTTGCAGGCGACTGCCCGTCTCCACCAAGCCCATTGAAGATGATATTGATGTGGCCAACGAGCGGCACCGTGTCCTGCGTGGCGACGCCGACAACGACATGCTGAAGATCGAGAACCTCACCAAGGTAAGGCAGCCTCTGGCCTGCTCAGGGCTCCCTCGTGCCTGGTGACTCTGGCAATGGAGCTGGGCAAGCTCTGGGGCCACAAAGAGAGATCTCAGAGCTTTTCACCCCCCAGGGATATGGGTTGGGGCTGGGATGCAGTGTGTTGGAACCCAGCGTTGCTCTCGCAGCAAGGTGAGGGCCTCTTCTCTTGCTGTGCAAGGTGTACAAGTCTCGCAAGATCGGGCGCATCCTGGCCGTGGACCGGCTCTGTGTGGGTGTCCGGCCCGGAGAGTGTTTTGGGCTGCTGGGTGTCAACGGCGCGGGGAAGACGACCACCTTCAAGATGCTTACGGGGGATGAGAGCACCACGGGTGGAGAGGCCTTCGTTAATGGGCACAGGTACAGGGTGCTGGTTCAGGCTGGGTGGGAGGATGGGGAGTGCCCACTATCCCCGGACCAGGATGGGGTCTGTTTTGGGGTCTCCTGGGGAAAAAAAAGCACTGTAAATCTGACCATGCAGCTCAGCAGGACTCTGCAGCCCCATATCCTGCTGGACCAACCCATTGTCTATGGGGTGGCAAGTGATGCTGGTTCTCAGCCAGTGCTGCCTGTTGTGGCTTAGGGGGTAGAAGATGCTTCAGTATAAAGGCCTGTGAAAACAGAATGAGCACGGGGGTGTTCCCAAAAGGGAAAGCAAACTGTCTCAGCAATCTCTTCTCCTCACGGTCCTTCCATCCTCTTCCAACAGCATCCTGAAAGAGCTCCTGCAGGTCCAGCAAAGCTTGGGCTATTGCCCCCAGTTTGATGCCCTCTTTGATGAGCTGACAGCCCAAGAGCACCTGGAGCTCTACACCCGCCTGCGTGGTATCCCATGGAAGGACGAGGAGCGGGTATGGCTTCAGGCAGAACTTATCTAGCAGCGTCCCCAGGGCTGCTCTGGAAATGACGTCTCACCAGGCACCAAAAGGGCCCTGAGCTGCTGCTGTCTGACCTTGCAGCAGTGCTTGCTGCTGGCCGAAGGGCAGTGCCGCCCGAGCAGCGCTCCGCCGCTGGGTGCTGGGCCTGCAAACACTTGCAGCCATGCAAGGGGCTGCCACTGGAATCCCATTACAGCATTTCTCGGACTGTGCCGGGTGCTGGATGCCCCGTAGCATCCTTGGCCCACGCGGCACGACCCAACCACTGGCCCACCACCCACTGCCACCTCTCGGGCTGCCCTGTGGCCCACAGAGGCAGTCTGGGAGCTGAGTGGGGTGACAGCAGCTCTTTGTACCCTGCAGGTGGTCAAGTGGGCACTGAAGAAGCTCGAGCTGACCAAGTACGCCGACAAACCAGCCAGCACCTACAGCGGAGGCAACAAGAGGAAGCTGTCCACGGCCATAGCACTGATAGGCTACCCATCCTTCATATTCCTGGTGAGAGCCTGGTCTTCATGGTGTCCTGGAAAAAACAACACCCCGTATTGGAGCTGGCCTGATCTCAGCACCTCTGTCAGAGCCATGCTTCTGCTCCATCACATATCCTTGGCATTCCCCCTGGCCTACTGTGGAGCTCTCCTGGGTAAAAGAGGCCCCTGGCATGGGAGCCACCCACTGTCAGCTTTGCCAGGAGAGTCCTGGAGCACCAGACTGTGTTGCAAGCCAAGGGTTGGGAAAGCAGAGCCGTGTCCGTGCGCTGGAATGGAAAGGCGTGGCCGGGTCCGCCGGGGTTGGCTGACATAGCTGAGCTACTCTCCTTCCCACAGGACGAGCCCACGACAGGGATGGACCCTAAGGCACGGCGCTTCCTTTGGAACCTCATCCTGGATGTCATCAAAACAGGCCGCTCCGTGGTGCTCACGTCCCACAGGTGCGGGGGGCTCCAGGCTGGGCCCACCACTCCTCCGTGCACCCTGTTGTGTGATGTGGGCCAGAGGCCAGGAGGGAGAAGGGCTTTCCATGCCGGGGGGCAGGCGCTAGCAAGGGATTTGGATTGCAAAGCCCCTGTGCGCAGGATGGCGGCTTGCGGAGCCCAACAACCCGTCTCCCCGCCCAGTCCTGTGCTGCATCCTCTCATGGATGAGCATTCCCTCTCTGTCCCTGCCACGGTGCTTCTTCTCACCCTGCTCAACCCTGTGCTGTCTCCCCAGCATGGAGGAGTGTGAGGCGCTCTGCACCCGCCTGGCCATCATGGTGAACGGACGACTCAAATGTCTGGGCAGCATCCAGCACTTGAAGAACAGGTAAGAGCGCGGGGAGGGTTTAGCACCCCTCTGCCCGTGCGTAGTGCAGGACAAGAGGGTGCCAGGATCCGGCGTGGCAGTAATAGTATGATTTCCCTGGCAAGATGTCAGCCTTCTGCATGGGTTCTTCAGAGGGTTGACTAGGGGACCTGGGCAGTCTCCACTGGTACTTGACCATCTTGGTAGCATCATGTATAAGTACCTTAGGGGTGAATGTAGGGAGGATGGGGCAAAACTCTTCTCGGTGGTGGCCAGTGACAGGACAAGGGGTAATGGGTGCAAGTTGAAACCCAGGAAGTTCCACCTCCATGTGAGGAAGAACTTCTTTGTTGTGAGGGTGCCAGAGCCCTGGCACAGGTTGCCCAGAGAGGTTGTGGAGGCTCCTTCCCTGGAGATCTTCAAAACCTGCCTGGATGCCACCCTGTGCCCTGTGCTCTGGGTGCCCCTGCTTGAGCAGGGGGTTGGACTAGATGATCTCTAGAGGTCCCTTCCAACCTTAACCATTTTGGGATTCTGGGATTATGTGATCTTAGAGGGTACAGTCACTGCCAGGTGTCAACAGTGTGCAGGTTTCCCTGGGGTCAGTCCTTCCCAGAGGCCCAGGTGTGGAGGCAGGTCCCCCATGGGCTCCCTTGTTTCTGCGCAGGTTTGGTGATGGCTACATGATCACCGTGCGGACCAAGTCCAGCCTCAATGTCAAGGAGGTGGTGAGGTTCTTCAACCGCAACTTCCCTGAGGCCATCCTCAAGGTGAGCTGCCTTGCAGTGCACGTGCTGCCTTCTGCCAGCCCACGGGTCGGGGTGACAGCACATTTCACCTTCCCCTAGGACTCCTTTGTGTCCCTCTCTCCCCTTGCTTTGTAATGAAATGGACTTTGGGCATGTAGGGGCTTGGACTTGACCTCACTGTGCCTTGCAGGAGCGGCACCATACGAAGACCCAGTATCAGCTCAAATCGGACCAGATCTCACTGGCACAGGTCTTCAGCAAGATGGAGCAGGTGGTTGATGTGCTGGGCATTGAAGACTATTCCGTCAGCCAGACCACCCTGGACAACGTGAGGCCTGGGACAGTGCGGGTGGCTGGGTGGCACGTGAAAGGAGGGCCAGGCCCGGAGCTCCAGTGCCAAAATGCCTGGCAGAGGGCTCCCTTGGCATCTGACCAGTACCTCGTGAGGGGATGCAACCACGGGCAATCTCCAGCAGAGATTGGCCTGAAGTTGTGGGAAAGAGATGCCAGGCAAGGAGCAGCTCAGGTTGGGGGGTCTATGTGGCATCTCTGGTAGCTGCTCACCCCATTTCCTGCCAGGTCTTTGTGAATTTTGCCAAGAAGCAAAGCGACAACTTGGAGCAGCAGGAGACGAGCCCCAGCTGCGCTCTGCAGTCCCCCCTGGAGCGGGTGCTCAGCCTGCTGCGCCCGCGGGCGGCCCCCACGGAGCTGCGGGCGCTCGTGGTGGAGGAGCAGGAGGATCTGGAGACTGACGACGAAGGCCTCATCAGCTTCGAGGAGGAGAGGGTGAGAGGCCATCCTGGCACCGGCCTTGCAGGACCAGGGAGGAAGCATCTGGGTGGCCCGTGGGCCATCGTAGCTAAGACATGGTGTCACGCTGCACAAATGGCCTGTGCCCAGGGGCTGGTCCTGGGCAAACACGGCCCTCTGGGGACAGAGACAGGCACAGGGATGCTCTCCGGGAAAGGAAGCTGGAGGGATTTCCACACCATGGCCGGCTCCTTGCCCTAGGATGACCCCCGGGACTTGTGCCCTGGGTAGGCCCGGGGGATGCCCTGACACACATTGCTGGCCCCTGAGCTCTCCCTGTCTCCCTGTCCGCAGGCTCAGCTCTCATTCAACACGGACACGCTGTGCTGAGGACCCGAGGCGGGAAGCGAGTCCCCCAGCTTTAAAGCCACCAAACCCTTTTGCCTCTGCCCTCCCTCCACTCCCGTCACACGGATGCGTCCAGGGGCCTTCTCCGCCTGCCCCGGGGGAGCCCGGGCCCTTCTGCCTGTGGCCGGAGGAGCGTGACAGGGAGGATGGACAGCGGGTGCAGTGCCAGCCTGCACGGACCCCAGGAACCGCTGCTTCCCGGGCCGGCCTTCGTCCCCTTCCGCTACGGGGCAGTGTCTCCTCGTGGCACAGGGGGGCACCGTCCTCGGCCGATTTGCCCGGCTGGCTCATGCCACGGACAGAGACTGCGAAGTGAAGGATGTGGCTTTGGGTTGGTGGCACGAACCCTGCATGTCTTGAGGCAGGGAAGAGGCCAGCGAGCGCTGCCTTCGGATACCCGTGTTTGTACCCACCCTGGGGGACTGTGGCAGCGGGGACGTCTCTACCCCCCTACCAGCCCAGGCCTGCCCGCAAGGTCAGAGAGGAAGAATTGCTGCTTTGTCCGTATCTCCGTCCCCCCTTCCTGGCTTGGCACCTCACCTGGCACCGTCCGGGGCACCCTGCCCCCACGAGGGGCAGAACCCTGCTTTGTGCTTTACCTGTGTTTGATTTCTCACCCTGGCACTGCCCACGGGATGTCACCAGTGACCTTGAACCTGCCAGAGACCGGCGTCTTGGCCCTGCCAGCCACAAACTGCCCGGACACTTTTCTGCCAGGTAGAGCGGTCTGGGCCCGCGGCGGCAGCCCGAGCCCGCGGGCGCTGTGGCTGCGCCCTGCGTCTCGGCGCGCCGGCCCCGCTGCGTGCAGTGCCCGCTCTGCGCCTTGCCCAGCGCCTGCGCCCGCCCCAGCCCGGCTCTGCATCCTGCCGCTTCCTGCGCAGGGAGGCGCCAGCTGCCCGGGCTCCCTCCTTGGACCGGGCACCGGCACCTCCCCGAGGGGCACGTGGTGGGGCAGAGGGGCATTTCACAGGGTATTTTTCACACGCTGGCACCAGCTGTTTCTCCCCTCTGCCCACAACCATGTCTCGCTCCCCTCGCGCCTGCCAGGCCACCTTTCTGGTGTCCCCCGGCTCTTTCCCTTTCTCCAGCACTCGTCTCTTGGAGCCTCAGCACCCGTCCCGGGGGCAGCTCCCTGCCCTGCTTCCCACACTGGTTTGATTTCCCGGCAGCACTGGGAGAGGGGAGAGCTCCCCCCATCCAGGATGGGCTTTGGAGCTGGGTGGCCCCAGGGGCAGCCTGGCCGGCAGGGAGCAGAGCCCAGGGGTGCTGGGGAGGGAAGGACGGGGCCCGGAGGCCGCGGTCACGCTCCTGTGACAGCAGCAGTGCCACCCGGGGCGGGCAGCAGCAGCAGGAGCCCCCCTTGCAGCCGCGTCCCTGGGCCTCTCGTGCCCGGCGGGGACCCTCCTTTCTGCAGAGGGTCCTGCTGCTGCCTGGGACAGGAGCCGGGACGGAGCCGGTGCAGCTGCCGGCGCTCGTGCCCTCTGCGGGCGCCCGGGCGCCGCTCTGCGCTTGGAGCTCTTCCCCCCGCTCGGCCCAGGGCTCAGAAAGGCGGCAGCTGAACCGGGGGGAGCCTCTGCTGTACCTGTGTCACCCCCCGCCTGGGTCTCGCCAGTCCTTTATGCCACATACTATAGATTGTGATACAATATACAGTATTTTCAATAGGGGAAAACTGGGGTGGGGGGGAAATAAGCTCTATTTTCAAACCATATATTTTTTACGGCATACTGTAAACTGGCTGATGCCCTGGCGGGGTGGTGGGATAGGCACAGTCAGAGGCACCCGCCGCGGGTGTCCCCGCGGGCGCAGGAGGGCGACTGTTGGGCCAGTCCTCTGCCACCGGCGTCACCGCGAGCCGCCCGCCATCACTGCGCAGGCGCCAGGGCCTACAGCCACCCTTGAGGTGCCACCCAAGGGCGCGGGGGTGGCCGGCCCGGGGCTCCCCGCCGCGGTGCTCCTGCCCTGCAGCCCGCTCCCCCACGCACCCGGTGCCCCCGCCGGCCTCACGCGGCACCCGGGCACCCCGCGGGCGGTGCGGGGACGGGTGCCCCGGTGCGGGTGGGGAGCTCGAAGGGGAAAGCGCTGCCCCGGGGCAGGGCTGCCCGCCCTGCGCGTGCTGCTGCCTTAACACTATTTGCTTTCTTGAGTTTGGCCCCGCTCGCTGCCTCTGCTCCGCTCTCGCACCTCCCCGGCTGCCAGCAGGGCCCCCGCGCTGCCCCGGCCGTGCCACGCACAGCCCAGGGCGCTCGGCGGGGTGGAAACGCTCTGGGGGAGCCTGTATATTGCTAGCAAATGGAAAAAAAAAAAAAGAATCCAAAAAAAAAAGGTGAAATGTGAAAATAATGATTGTTTTAAATAAAAAATAATAACTGGAGAGAGCGAGTTCTGACCAGGCAGCGTTTGCCAGGGGGACGTGGGTATGTGGCAGCACAGGGGCAGGTTGGGCCCAAGGGAGGGTCGCTGGTGCTTTGGGGGCAGGAGGAGGGGGCAGGACCTGTTGTGCCTCGGGCGTCGTGCCAGGCTCCACCGCTGCCCAGGCTGGCCCGTCCACGCTGGCACCGGCAGCCCCAGTGGGGCGTTTGCTCCGGCCAGTCCCCGCAGCGGGAGCCGGGGCCCCACGGTGGGGCCGGCTGTGGGTGGGAGGTGGGTGCACCCCGGGCAGGAATGTGGGCAGGGAGGAGCGGGGCGGCACCCGCGGCGCCACTCGCTGCGCAGCCACCGAGGTGCCAGCAGCCGCCGCCCGGCATGGCTGAGAAGCCCCAGATCCAGCTCTTCGTCAAGGTGCGCGGGGAGGCCGGGCGCCGGTGCCCAGCGCTGGCGGGTGCGCGTGGGACGAGCCTGCAGGCGCCGGGTGCCCAGCTCGCGCGGGGGGTGCCCAGGCGCGGGTGCTCCCTGCCCGGGGCAGTGCCCGGCAGCGCAGCCCCTGGCAGCAGCGCGGGACACGTCGCGGGGCTCTTTGCCAGGGGCACAGATTGTGGCTCCAGCCCTGCGGGCACTGGGGGTGCTGGCTGGGAGCGCCACCCACCCGGGGCCCTTTCCCGGGGGTAGGGGCAGGGGCCTACCCAGCCACCCAGACCGTGACAAGGGCCGCCTGGTTGTGCCAGAGGCCATGGGACACCCCCTCCCCCCTTAGCATCGCTGTTGCCTCCCCTAGGCCACCCTGGGTGGCCCTGCAGTGGCTGTGCCCAAGTCACAGCCCCTGGGCACTGCAGGGGACAGGGAATGGGGGACCGGGGCAGGAGGCAGAAGGAGCCGGCAGGTGCTCCCTGCTGCCCCGAGAGCACCGGGGGCCAGCGCCGCGCTCTG
>VZSV01000256.1:195051-209935 GCA_013398735.1 Nothocercus julius | reverse complement strand
CGGGGTGGTGATTCCCCCTTCCCCTGGGGTGGTGATTCCCCCTTCCCCTCGGGGTGGTGATTCCCCCTTCCCCTGGGGGGTTATTCCCCCTTCCCCTGGGGTGGTGATTCCCCCTTCCCCCCGGGGGGGTGATTCCCCCTTCCCCCGGGTGGTTATTCCCCCTTCCCCTGGGGTGGTGATTCCCCCTTCCCCTGGGGGGTTATTCCCCCTTCCCCCCGGGGGGGTGATTCCCCCTTTCCCCCCGGGGTGGTGATTCCCCCTTCCCCCGGGGTGGTGATTCCCCCTTCCCGCGGGGTGGTGATTCCCCCTTCCCCCGGGGTGGTGATTCCCCCTTCCCGCGGGGTGGTTATTTCCCGTCCCCCGGGGGGTTATTTCCCTGGCCTGTCGTTGTTTCCCGCGCCCCCAGGCTTGGCGCCGCTCGCAGGCGGCTGCAGCGGCTCCGGTGCTGGCGGCCGCTTTCTCTCCCCGCTGCCCTGCGCAGCCAAGGCCTTCGCTGTGGGGAAGGTGGGCGCCTCTCCTCCTCAGTTGCAGGATCCGTCGCCAGCTACACCGTAACCAGAGCTGAGACGCAGAAATGCACCGACTTCTGGGTTTTCCTGGAGACTGGCCAGTCCCTACGGGAGCGTGCCCTGGACGATGGGATATCTCAGCCCCCAGGTCCCTTTCACATCTCTCCCTGTGCTGTTTCTGCCTGTTTCTTCCCTGCTATAACTGCAGGGATGCTGGGACAGCTGTTTCTGTAGCTCTCTGCTGCTTTTTCCACTGTGTGCTTTGAGCTCTGCAGCCTGGGTTGAAGTGAAATGCTTTAAATGCTTCACCAAGGCCCTGAAGTTCTCTACCCACCCCTGGCCAATGCAAGAGGGTAGTTTGGGGGTCCAAGGAACTTACTCCTTCTTGTCTGTTGCAGAAAACCTGCCCAGCGCAGAGGACGGAGAGACTCTGGCACCACTGCTGAGGAAGAACAAGTACGGGGATGTTGTGGAGTAGTGAGCGGAGCAGGCAGCACTGTGCCTGTGCCTTTTGCAGCTCTCCTCACCCCTTGCTGTCTGCACAGCTGCCCTGGGGCATGTGGGGGTTGTACTGCTGCCCCAGGAGTTAGGGTGCAGTGAGTGTCATAGGGACGAGGTTGCCACACGTGGTGCCCAGGTACGGGTGGCCTCTGTGTGAGCATCATGCATGGAGAACACAATAAAAGTCCAGAGCTGAATGTGTGCACTGTGGATGAAGGCCTAAGATGAAAAGGTACATGCTGGGATGTGGGTGGGAAATGCTGTTTTGAGGCAGCCACTGCAGTAAACATCGGAGCAGAAAGATCCAGTCCCTCTAAGGCTGTCAGACCAGAGGCTTAATTGAGAGCACCAGGCTGTGAAATGCCTCTGGACATGGGTGGGCTTGGGCTATTCTGCGAGGGGCCAAAGCTGTTGCCATGTGCTTTCTGTTACTGCGTGCACTCCCTCAGCGTCTTCTCTGTCCTCCACAACAGCAAGGCCCTCGCTTATCTGTCCAAATGGAGATGGCCTGAGCCCTTCCTCGCTTTCAGCACACATCACCCGGGCAGAATCTCAGCCCCTCGATTCCCCTATGAACCTCAAACATCCAGAGGTGTGGGAAGATGAATATTCTTCTACTCAATTTATTCCTATTAACAAACCCCAAGCCACAGCTAAAGCCAACTGGCAACTCTTGGTGGATGGCCAGCTCTGATCCAACTGCAGCTGCATTTCTTAGACAGGGAAGTCCAGCCTGCGTTTTGAAGGGGAAGAAATAGTTTCTCAGAACAGAAAGCAGCTGTTCAGCTTCAAAGGGAGACCAGAAATGCTGCCTTTTGTTTTGGTGTTGGCTTGGGGGAGCCAGGGACAGTCCCTGATTGTAGCCACACGAGGGAGCTCCCACGCTGGGGCGAGGAGAGGCCTGGGAGGGAAACTGGTTTAAGGGGTTCAGAGCATCATTTGAGCTGGAATCACGCATCCCCTTATACAGAGAGGTGACGGAGCAACCTTGGAATAGCTAGAAGCAAAGAAAAGGGTGAGCTGATGAAGGCACAGCAGGATAGGAGCTCAGTTAGAGCAAGGATAAGGCGCAGTAAGCAAGTTAGAAGTGGAGTTTGTGCTGCCTGTAAGAGCAGGGAGGGAAGGCAGAAAACACAGAGCTCATTAAAACTGTTCTGGAGCATGTGGAAGGAGGAGGGAGGGGTGTGGAAGGCCCTGTTTCCAGGCAGGATTGACAAGTTAGGACTGGCCCCACATGGTTTTCCTGTTGTTCAATGAATCCCATGTTTGTTCTGTGAACTGCCAAGCTAGTAACTGTGTTAACAAGTTGCTGAAGCCCTTTGGGTTGTTGTTCTGCTCCATTTAGGTTTCCCTGCAGACCAGTGGTACCTTAAGTCATTTCCTTTGTGTGAGACACTGTAGTCATAAATGAAAAAGTGAATGCGAGGGACAGGCTGTCACCTGGGTGCTGCTGGCTCACGTGTTTGGGATGATTGCACCTCTAGTGCATGGAAAACATGGACTTGTCAGCCATGCTTGGCTGAAATATTCTCTTCCACTTCCATGTGGAGGTAGACCAGGGTTTTAAACCTCCCTTTTTCCATTTTGGGTGGTTCTCAAGGCTTGTAGAGCATTTATAACCTTGACAGCATCTTAGCATTGGGCTTGAGTTGAGCAAGAGGGTTAGAATGAGCATCTAGGCTGGAGTGGGATTAAGAAGAACTCAAGAGATTTTCCCCTGCTGCTCTAGTGGCAGGTGACAAAACAAGAAATTGAGGCCTTCTGGCCCAGCTCGAATAGCAGCTGTGCCAGAGCAGACCTCACAGGGTGGTGAGTCTGGGTCTGCCTGTTGCTTTGACAGACACAAAACTTTAGGGATGGTTACAAAGATTTATTTCTGATTAATAAAAAACAAAAACAACCAAAAAACACCCCCAACTCTTTGCACATTTGTGTATCCCTGCTTTTACTCATTTGGAAATGAAGGCACATCCTCCCAGCTCGCTGGCTGGGCTGGTGATACAGGGCTTAAATCCTAAAGTAACCCAAAGACCTGCTCGTGCAGCTAGTCGGCTGTCGCTGGGTTGGCTGGGCTACGAACTGGGGTACCTGGAGATCCTTTCTGCTGCAGGGAGCAACTTTTTATGCTTTACCCTGTGACAGAGGGGTGCAGACTGGCTGTGACACACGGGAGACTGGTTTAGGGCCCATCGGAATGAGGAAGACTGGTCTGTTTGCTGAACGGGGAAGCTGCCTCTTGCTGATTTATGACCTGAAGCCTCTGTGCAGAGGCAGATGGAAGTCCAGGCCCACAGTGTGGCCCTCAGCAAGGTCACCGGGGTTTGTGCATCAACCAGGAGAAGAGCCCGTTTGATGCTCCCTCACAGAGCTTGGCTGGTGCTCCAGGGAGGGGTTAGTCAGCTATAAGGACTATAGCTATATGTAGCGTTCCCTACCCACCCACATGAGAATAAGATCTTCCTGCTGTTGTGTGGACTCTGTTAGCCCAGTCCAGCCCACATCTGGTGGCAGAGAGATGCCCCACATCCGATTTTCGAAGTCTCAAGCCTGCTCTGGGATCTATCCCTGAGTAGCACTGGGAAAACCTTAAGATATTCTCCTGCAGCTCTGCAGGGTCAGCAGTCCTATTCTGTCCTCTCCTTTCTGCAATCTGAAAGCAAGGGGAAGACAAAAGGGGATAGCTTTCCTTCTGTAACAGATGGCATCAAGTGTCAGAGGAGGATATCTTCAAGCACTGACTGCATCCCAAATGTTCAAGCTGTGGAGACGCAGCAAGAGGGATGGTGCTCGGTCCTGCAAGCAAAGCCTGTCCTGTCTCCAAGGTTAGATTGCGCTGGATTTGCTGCGCCGGAGCAGGCAAACAGCAGTCACCAATGCTGTCAGAGTGGTGAACACAAACAGCAGGATGAGGATGACCCAGTTGTTGTACAATAAACTCTTGTGGGAAGCTGGTTCCTCGGCCGGAATCATGTTGGTGAGGTTCAGCATGTAGCCCAGAGCCCAGCCGATGGAGGTTTCTCCTGCCTGCAGAAACAGCACGACATGGTCACTGCCCTGGTCAGCTAAAATCCACGGGCCTCAATGGCCTCCCAGGGACCAGATCACTGCCAGCCCAGTGCAGGAGAGTTTGGGGAGTCACCTGCACCCTCTGCCTTCACTCCCCCTGCAGCCCCAGTCAACTCGGGGATGAGGCAATGACCATTCCCTGGTAGGCCAGTGTCTGCACCTCGAGCTGGGCCCATCTGATGAGAGCAGTATCTTTTCTGTTCACATTAGTCCTGACCTTCTTCACGCACATAAGAAAACTTGGCAAAGGTGGGATCCTCCACCAAAGTAACTTCCCAACAAGCCTGAGCAAAGTATGTTCAGCATGTCTAGCATCTTGAGGGAATGGTGTGCCTTCAAATTCCTTACATCATGACCACCCACCTGCAGTCTAACTCATTTTCTTCCATCTCCCAAAAATATCCCCACAAAAACTGGGATCCCATCCTGCCTGATCCCATCTTCCCTGAACTATTGCTTGGGCCTTTCTTGGTGTGGGAGCTTCTTTCCCATGTGTTGTTTTGTGTTGTTTTGTGTTGTTTTGTGTTGTTTTATTTTATTTGTCTGGTTCCAAATGAGTACTGTAGGATGGAGCTGTTCTCCTCTGCTCCTTACCTTCTTCTGAAAGGCGATGTTGGGGAAGGAGTGGTTGTTGAAGTTGTAGCCTTTGGTGGTAAGCAAATAAACGAACATGCTGATAGCGCAGTAATCTGGCAGCCTTTTCTCCATTTGGGGGGCTTTCTGGAGCAGCTGGGTAGGATACACGGAGGTAGAGAGAGAAGGGGTCAAACCAGCAGAATTACAGAATGGTTGAGGTTGGAAGGGACCTCGGGAGATTATCAAGTCCAACCCCGCCCTGCTCAAGCAGGATCACTTAAAGCATGTTGTCCAGGACTGTGTCCAGAAAGATTTGGAATGTCTCCAAGGATGGAGATGCCACCATCTCTGTGGGCAACCTGTCCCAGTGCTCTGTTACCCTCCCAGGAAGGAAGGTTTTCCTCACGTTCAGCTGGACCTTCCTGTGATTGCAACCGTGGCTGTTGCCTCTCATCCTATTGCTGGGCACCTTTGAAAAGAGTCTGTCCCCATCCTCTTCACACCTTCCCTTCACCTATTTGTACCCACAGATAAAATGCCCCCGCAGTCTTACCCGTGCTCAGCAGGTCCAACCCTCAGCCTTTCTTCATTTGAGATGCTCTAGTCCCTTGATCATCTTAGGAGCTTTTCACCGGCCTTGCTCTAGCAGACCCACAACTCTGGGGAGAACCAGAGAGCCCAGGACTGGACACAGTGCTGCAGATGTGGCCTCACAGGGGTGAGTAGAGCAGGAAGGAGAGGGCTCTGTTTCTGCTCCTGAAGCTCTGGGAGACGGCAGCTCACTGGCCAAGGCAGCATCTGAGCCTCTCCTGGTCTTCTACGGGAGCTGTCACCCACCCACTTCCCACCTCAAGGCAGGGAGGATGCCAGGATGCCCCGCCCTGCCTGCGGACGCAGAAAAGGGCTGCCCTCAGATCCATGCAAACCAGCCTTTTCCTCCCCGTCACGCCCGGGGATCCCACCTCACTCCAGCTGCTGGCACAGATGGCCTCTGCAGCATCCTTCAGGTCACTGGGTAAGCGCACAAGTCTTCCCATCACTGTCTGGATAAAGTCCACTGTGTAGAAGAAGGCAGAGAAGGCCTGAGGGAAGAAAAGAAACATCTGTAGGACAGGGTAAGGAAAACCGACCCTCTCGCTATGCATAGCCACAGATCTGCCCCAACCACTGTGCGCACAAGTGACAGTCCTTGCAGAGCCAGGGACCCTGACTTTGCCACCATGGGATGCCAGGTGGACCAAGAGACTCCTGCCAGCTGCAGCAGCCAAGTCACCGTGCTGGGCAGGGACTTACGATGAAGTTTCCTGAAACGTCAGGCTGGAAAATGCCATCAAAGGAGCAGCGGGAGTAGGGGCAAGCGGTGAAGTTGAAGAGCTTGTTGACGTACAGAAGGCAGAGGTTCCCGTTGCTGGTGCCCACCATGGTGATGGAAGTGCTGAGGGGAATGCTGGGCTTCTCCTTCTCCGTGCAGGGGGTGTCATAGATGCTGCTCAGTGACAGGTTTCTCTGGTAGCCAGTGGGCCAGCAGGGATTGGAGATGGTTGCCTGGTAGTTGCCAGCCTGCCAGGGAAGCAATGCAGAGGTTGTATCAGTCTCATTACGATCCAGGTTCTCCCCATGCTTAGGGGCGAAACCAAAGGGTTTACTGGGAAACACATGTGTAGAGGATCCAGCAGGATTGTCCTGGAGAGAACAGGTTTAGGAGAAAACTGCAGAGAAAATATGAGGCCTGGAAATGCCAGGATCTTTGCTATATTCATCCTCCTCCCACTCCAGCCCCTGAAAGTGAACGTGGGAGGGAATCCTAGGTCCAAAACTAGTGGTTTGGGAGGAGCAGGGATGTGTCTGGCCTCCCACCCATTTTAAGAGCAGGTGAGCACGCACCCAGCAGGGCAGCGAGAGCTATTTTCCCTGGGCAAGCACAGCCCAGTACCTGCAGGAGCTTCGAGAGCAGCCTCCTGAGGACCTGGTCTCTTCCATAGCAGAGGAAGCTGTGGGTGTACACTTTGTACATCTGGCCGTACAACTTCAGCATAACCTCATTTTGGGGGTTTTCGATGGTGTCCTTGGTTTCAAAGGTGATCTGTGTGGAAGCACCCCCAAGGTCCATGGCCCCCAAGGTCTTCTTCTTGGGCTGGATCCATTCCCCAAGCCAGCCACGCTGAGCAAGGAAGACAGAAGCAAAGGCATCGATGCAGTTAGCTCTGGCATGGCCTCACCGCTGCAGTCAGCCCAGTTAGCCACCATGTTCTCCTGCTCACCTTGATGAAGTTCTCCAGGAGGTAGTTTGCTGTGACCCAGCCAAACACCCCTTCTTCTTCCCCGGACAGTATCTTTGCCCCACGGAAATCAAAGGGGTATGACTTCAACGTGGCTGTCACAGCACTGAGGACAGCACCTGAGGCCTGGTGGTTTATGATGCTGCGGACCACACAAAAACACTCAACAGTGCAAGAAGGCAGAGCCACACAGTCGTCCCGGCCTCCAGGAGCTCACCCTAACAGCCTCCTCCTGCCCCCCACCAAGGGACCTAGGGAAAGCCCTGACTTAAGGCAGGTTGATTCCTCCTCCACCAGGTGTCCATAGGAAATGTCCCTTCCAAGAGGCACCCCCAAGAATGAGCGAGTTGTCCTAGTGCTGGCTCTGCTGGCCCTTCACATCCTGCTTTTCAGCCACGGGCGCAGAGGAATGGGCTGACTCGTCCTGCTGGGCTCAGCTGGGCTTTCCCTGGAGAGACTCCCCAAGCAGCCAGGCTCAACCAGGCTCAGCCAGCGGGAAGGCAGAGAAGAACTTGGGCAAAGGGGCATGTGGCAGTTTTCCTTCCCCTTCTCCTCCTCCCCATAATGGGTGACAAGACCGCAGAGTGGTGCAGCAGAACACGTCAGGACCTCCCAGGCCACACTGGAGGCTGTGGAGCCGGTACCACTGGCGCAAACACTCACCTGAGCAGGCGCATGCCAGCTGTGGCACCCAGGTAGAGTGGGGTGCTCACGTGCTTCTCGGCGGGCACATCTTTCAGAGCCTGGTTCAGGCAGTGGACTAAACTTTGCCCAGCACCCAGAGGGTTGGTGTTGTAGCTGGAGATGCCTGGACCTGCAGGGAAGGAAACAGCAGTGCAGTGCAGCCATACACATAGCAGGGAGATGGCAAGTGAGCTGCATTGCCCCCGGGCACCCTTGGGTGCCTGGGCCAGCTCAGCAGCCTCTCAGGCTGTTTGAAAGGCAGGTACCAAGGACTCCTTGCTTGGGTCTCTGCAACTGTTCGCAAGGGCAAGGAAACATCCTGATGACCAAAGCTCAGTCACATCTCCTCAACTCATGCCATATTCTCCACCAGCTGATAGCCTAGGAAAGCTTAGTTGAACAGATGGTTGAAATCCATCCCTTGCTCTTTGCTGGGATATTAGTGAGCCAAATTGATTATCGAGGGTTTGGGTTTGGTGCCTGTCAGGCATAAGACAAACTGCAGGCATGAACAGCTGCAAACCTGGGAGGAGGAAACGCAATTGGTGTTGGGAGCAGAACAGGACTCCCTTCTAACACCCCAGAGAGCTTGGTGAAAATGCAGCCTTAGCAGGCAAAACATTCACTGAAGATCCCGTGCCAGGCCACCTGGGCAATGCTGGCCCCAAAGGCCAGGGTGACCCTTACCTTCTACGTCGCACATGCTGTGCTCGCTGACCACCCCGGTGTCGTTCTCCTTGTCTGCTGGCCACTTGTAGACGAACATGGCTGTGTGGGAGGACCCAGCATCCAGCACAATGCCGTACTGCAGGCAAACAGGGAGATGATCAGGCCTGGAGGACCAGAGAGTCACTCCAACAGCCTCAAATCAGTCATTTCAAAGGAAGGTGAAAGATGTGCTGGTTCCTGTCCAAGAAATGGTGCAAGTTTGAGGAGCATCATCCTGCATCGCTCCAGCCCCGGGCTGGCAAGATCTCAGACCCAACCTGCCCTCTTGGCACCCATACCCACCTTGCTCTTACCCTGCCTGCGACATGGCTGGGAGTGTGTTGCTCTCCTTGGCCGTGGCCACCAGACACCCTGGGGCAGTGCTCGGCCCAACACGGGCACTCTGACTTACTGGGCCTGGGGACCCTCTCGCCTCCTTGCCCACGGAGGAAGGAGATACTTTTCTTCCCATCGCTTGCTCTGGTGTCCCTCCTTCCAGCATCCCTCCACGCCAGCCGGTCCCTCTGGGCAAGCGAATGAGAGAGTCACCTGGGCTACGGCTCTCCAAAGATGGGCAACCGGCCGCCTCATCCCTCTCTGCCCATGTAAGGCTCGCGGTTCGCCTGCTATAAATAACCCCGCTCCCTCCTGCCAAACAAGGTTTCCAGAGCTCCCGGCGGAGCTGCCTCCGCTCTGTCCCCAGACGCCTGGCCCCAAGGTGGCAGCCCCCGCTTGCCTCCCGCCACCCTGCCTTTTGAGTGGCCCTTCCCACCAGGCCTCTCCAGCCTGGTCCTTTCCATCTCCCAAAAGGAGCAGCTTGTCCACTGAACAGGAGGCCCCTCATTTTTTAGGATCAAAATAAGGCACATTTCAACATTTCCCCAGTGGAGCATCTCTCTGGGGTGAAGCCACTTAAACCTGGTGCAAAAAGTGGCCTTTGCTGCATGCGATAAAACCCTGCCAAATGTCCATGATGGGCCCCTTGGGCCAGCGGCAAGTCGCTCTTCTCCCTGCAAGGCTGCCCCATGCAGCACCAGGGAGCACCCAGAGCCCCCCTGGCACCCATAGGTGCCCACACCACTCCCTGCCCATGCTACCAATGCAAGAAATCCCTGGACATCGCTATAGGGCAACCCAGCCTTATAGGCAATCAGGGCACATCCCCTTTCACCCTAATGAGGCTAATTAGTAACCATCCTGGGTTTTCCCAGATAATTCCCTGGGTTTTCCTGGTAATCATCCTGCAAGTTCTGCAGCCACCTGGGGACTGTCTAGGGCATCTCTGGTAGATACGCAGGATGCTCAAGCCAAAAGCTGGGCCCCATGCCATGGAAAACTCCGTCTGGATGGATAATCCCACGCACAATGTAATTAGCAGGTGATAAAAGAGCCCTGGCATCCCTAGGAGCTGCCTGTCCCCAGCTGAGGCTGGCTGGCAGTTGAGGGATGCCCACAGGCATTTTGGGAAGCAGCCAGGACGGGCAGAACTGCAACGAGCACCTCTGCAAGGCTGCCCAGGGCTTTGGGGACGGACCTCCGGCACCCCACACCATGGCTCAACCTCCAGTCCCTCTATCCACCCCGGGACCAGGCAGCCCTGCAGTGGGACTGCCTCTGTAGGGGTGGGCCAGACGCGTCCTCCTGGCACGTCCCCGTCCCCATTACTGCGGGCGGATGGATGGACGTTCTCAGTGCAGCTGCTGTCTTGTCCTCCAGGCTCTGCGGCACCCAGGGCGTCTCAAGAGGTTCAAATCCAGGCACTGTCTGGCCTGGGGATGCCCCGGTGGCACCCACCATGCGTGCGCCCACGAGCCCTGCAGCCACCACGCGTGTGCCCAGGAGCCCTTCAGCTGCCACGTGTGTCCTCAAGCCCTGCACCAACCACATATGTACCCCGGCCCTGCAGCCACCACACACGTGCCCACGGCTGCTGCTGGTGGTGGAACAGGGCAAGGCCAACAAGCAGAGCAGATTCTGGCAAAACCCCTTGGTGGCTGCCACGGTCACAAAGTGCCACCTTCGTGTCACCCCCAGCACGTCAGCCCAAACACAGCCCCAGCGAGGGGCAGGCAGGGCCCAGCGGAGGCTTAGCCAGGCTCTGAGCAAGCTGACGCTCACCCTGCGTGTCTCTAGTATTACGAGGTGAGAAAGCTGTCCCGGAAGGCAAAGCAGCACTAAGTCGCTGGCAAGCAAGAGTGCCGAGCTGGGAGGGCAGGATGTGCTGCGAGTGCCTACAGCAACCCTGGGGTGACACAAGGGGAGAAACCTGTCAAATTTGTAGGCCCAGTGCTGCGGGAGGCAGGAGCCCACCAAAGGGGCATGAGGGCTGGAAATGGGGATAATGAATGGGGGAAATGGGCTGAAGAGCGCCAAAGTGGGAGGCAGCAAGGACGAGCACTTGCAGAATGGGCAGCAACCAGTGCTACATACCAGCGATGTGAACAAGAGTGGCCCTGTGGGAGCAGTGCTACAGGGCTGGGGATACGGGATTGACCTCACAGCGCAGGCAGATGTGGCCCACGCACACTTGGAGGAGCAGCCACATCATGGAAGGATGAGGGAAGTCCCATGTGTCCCCAATGGAGACGGAAACATCCCCAACGGAGGGCTCCTCCAGAGGATTTCTGCTCCAGGACTGACTTTGCTGCGCTGTCCTTGCAGCCACACGGAGAGCAGATGTGCACGGGGCCTGCAAGCAGCAATAGGGGTGAGCGTGGGCCCGCGTGTGCACGTGCAGGTGCCTGGGGACAGCCCCATTGCCTGCTGAGCCCTGCAGGGAGCAGAGTAGCCACAGCTCTAACCTAGGGCAAGGTGACCAGGCGGGAGAAGCAACTCCAAGCTGCTGCGCTGAGCCAGGATGGAGTTTTGCAGGAACAAAGGAGACAGGGGCTGGCTGCACCGGGAACGGCTCCCACCTGCCGTCACCGTGCTGAACTTGCTGGTTATGCTGGCAGATTTGCACCGCCGCTGTCTGCTGGGGAGCCCGGCTGCCCCAAGGCTCATGTCCCCTTGCAGAACCAGGAACTTGTATCTTGGGGCATTGCTGACCCTGGCCAGAGGCTGGAGAGTGGTTCTCCTACCAGGAGGCTCCTGCACCTCCCAGACTGGCTGTTTGCAGAACAAGCCACTCTCAAGGGGACAAATCCCCCCTGTAAACGCCTTTGGGATCTGGATTTGTCCCCAGAGGTTTATAAGAGACCAGTCTTCATCTCTGCTGGTCCCTAAGGACTCATGGGCAACAGACAGTGCGCAGGAACCTGCCAACCCACAGTGGGGACCCATGCCAAGCCTAAGCGCTGCAGGAAGCGGGTGGCAGGGCGAGAGGAGGTAACGGACGTGCGGGAACATGACGGGCCGCAGAGCGAGGTTGGCCCCGGACGCGGTGCTGGTGGGTGAGGGAGCGCCCGGCGCAGAGCCAAGGTGCAGCGGCGGCAGCCCCGGGGCCTCCGCGCTCCCGCCCGGCCATCCCCGCGGGGTGGGAAAGGCCCTCGGGAAGCACCACGTGCACCCACACACCTCCCAGGGCCTGGGGCTGAGCGCGGGCACCTAACGGCAACGCAGCCCAGGAGTGTAGAGCGTCTGGTGGGTTCCCTGCGAAAGCCTTGTGCACACAAGAAGCTTTTGGGGGAAGAAAGGTTGCTCTGAAGCACCTCTCCTTAGTGATTTACAGCACAAGCTCCGTGCTGAGCTGTTCCAAAGGAGGTTTCCTGCTCCTGCCAACAAAAAAAAAAGCTGGAAGGGCCACAGAAACATCTTGGCAGCTTCCCATGCAGGCGCCTGGCTCGCATCACTCCCCGCATCGGCCGGGTCCCACTCGGCTGCTGGAGCCCAGGACTTGATGGGGGCCTCACACGCATATTGGCCCCCACACTGTCCTGCAATGCCAGCATTTCACAGAGCACAGGTTTTCTAACGATGAGACCCCACTGCCTGTCCCGGGTGATTGCACAGGGCCAGCTGGAGCGGGAGAGCACCCTGGTCCTACATAGCGGTTCCCACAGCCCCACAGGGGACGAGCCGCGGGGACACAGGACCTGCATTGCTCAGGGCTGTGCTGCACATCAGGTCACCTGGACACCAGCAGCCCTGGCCCCGGTGGGCTCTGCCCTGCTCAGCAGCCTAATCCTTGCCCAGCACCCCGGTTTGCACCAGTCCAAAGCACTTCCATGCGGCCCAATGTTCTCCCTACAGAGAAGGATTAGGAGGGCAGTGACATCCCTAAAAATGTTGAGGGCGCAAGGTTAAGGGTAGCGGCTCCGGTTCCTGCTGGTGCATGCATGGCTCTAAGCAGAAATCAAGCCCACCCCACAGCCGCCCACTAGTCCTGTGGCCTTCCCTGGCTCTTGGAATGCCCAGCGAGATGCACGTGGGGACTCCGTTGCCCTCTCCCAGCTCGCCAAGGGCTCAGCCTGGTGGCGCCCGGCTGGGGGCCTCATCCCGGGGGTGTGGCTGGAGCCGCCCGTGATGCCGCCTGGCTCCACTCACCCTCAGACCCCCAGTGGGTGCAGGGACAGCTGCTGCCCTCACTGCTCCCAGCCCTTCATCTGCCCCAGCAGCCCGAGGCTCCTCTCCCCATCCCTGTCCAAGATCCGCCTGGCCACCCAGCCTGTCCGCAGGAGCCAGGGCAGGACCGAATGCTGCTGTGGCCCAACTCCAGATGCCAGCCCTAAATCCCACAGGATGCCACTGCCCCTGTGTCACTGAGCTTGCTGACACCCCTGCCAGATGGGTGCTGCCACACCTGGTCATAGTGCAGGTTGAGCAGCTCCACGGGGGTTCCCCTGGGGACCCAGCATGGCAGGAGAAGACTGGACAAAAAGGAGTGGAAGTAGCAATCCCCAACACGGTGCTGAGCCTGGGGCTTCCTTCCACCGGGGCTAGGTGAGGAGCCAGGTCTGCACCAAACCCGGCACAGCTCCTGGGCTGGCCAGGATTTCAGCCAAGTGCAAAACCAGTTCTTCATCTCATGTCTCTCACCTAAATGGCCTCAGCACCTTTTTGGTTGAGTCAGAAGACGACATAGTTTTGCATCTCCCCAAGCTCCGTGCCAAACCCAATGCCCCTGCGCCCGTTCACTGCCAACCCTGCAGGAAAAGGCACGGCGGAGATAAGCACCCCAAATGCCAAGGGGCAGAAAGCACCCCCGCCTTCGTCCCGCCAGGCTCGCGTGTTCTTGCCACGTCCCGCAGTGGTGCAAAACCTCGGGTGCCCAGTTGGGGCTGCTCGTGCGGGCGGCAGCCAGGCCAAGGCTGCCCAGACCCCAGCGGCAGGAGATCCTCCTGCGGCATCACCCCGAGAGAGCACAAAAACATATGCAATACATGCCGGTGAATATAACTCATTTAAAAGCAAAGGTCCAGATAATACTTAATGGCAGGAAAATATGAAGCTTCCCAAATTGATGGAAGTGTGGCAAATACAGGTATATTTTACCAAGATTCAATCAAATACCCTTATATCCAAAGACACGCCAGGCTTGATGCAATCTCTGTCTGTAGCCCAGCAGGCCACTGCATGCAGCTGTGGGCAGCAAATGAAGGAGTTAAGTACTAGTTATAATGCCAACCAGAAAGTTAATCCAGACTATGGCCAATCCAGACCATTTTCTGAAGTCCAACCTTCACTGCATCTCAGAAATCCTGGGAGAAGGCAATGCATCTGGCTCCCAAGTTCCCAAGCTAGTTATTATTATTAATTTTTTTAATGAGAAAATGGGGGTTTGGGACAAACCATTTGCCGAGTCAAGGGCCCGTTCCCCCTGGAATAGTTTAGTTGGTTGCCAAAAATATGACCTTTCTAAAAACAAAGACCTGAGCTGCAAAAGATCCTATTTGGGGACTTTTCAGAAGGAATTATTTGGAACTCTTTTTCTTTTCTCTCTCTGTTTGTTTGTTTGTTTGAAGTGCTTTGCTTTTCCTCCAACACTAACTAAGGCAATGCAGCATGAGTCTGAAAACACTTGGTAATGCTGGGCGGTCAGAAGGTGTCCCTGATCTGCAGAAAAAGCCACCAGGGCTCCTGCTGACAGAGCTGTCCTGGCCCGGGGTGACTGCATCCCAAGGAGACACTGCAGTTTTCCTTTCTGAAGACTTTGCTTTGCAAAATAAGGCCCTGACCTTAGGTGAGAGAGGCGAGGCGGCAGGACGGAGCTCTGCCTCGCTTTCCGGCCAAGGACGCTGGGCAATGTCCCCCTGCGGCATCCCAGGCAAGGGCTGGATGATGAGGACATCATCCCGCTTCTGCCTTAGCTCTGGGGTTCCCAGCTGTGCGAGCCCCTTCCTGGCACTGGTGGCCCCCAAATCCCAGTACCTGGGGGTTCCCGGGTATCCTGCTGTCCTCTGGGGGTTCCCCAGAGCCTGGTACCTCCCCAGGCTCTGGGGGACCCCCGGCTCTCCGTCGGCGCTCGCCGATGTCCCAGTGTCCCCATGCCCCGGCACCCACTGTCGCCCGTTTCCTGCAGCCTCCCTGGGCGCCGCCGGTGCCTGGTGCCCCTGCCCCGCTCCGCACCCCGGCGCCGCTCACCTTGAAGCCCGGCGGGCCGCGCGTGTCGCCGGAGCCCAG
>VZSV01000256.1:160868-194619 GCA_013398735.1 Nothocercus julius | reverse complement strand
TCCCCCTTCCTCGTCGCCCTCCTCCCTCGCCGCATCATTCTTGTCCCTTCTTGCCCCGAGGCTCAACCCTGTCCTGCTGCCCAAGACTTCACTCCTGTCCTGGGGCATCTCCCCTGTTCTGTCCCTGTCCTGGGTCTCAGTCCTTCCCTATTCCCCCGGGGCATCATCCTTGTCCCATCCCTGCACTGGAGCTCAGCCCTTTCCTATTCCCCTAGGGCATCATCCTTGTCCCATCCCTGCCCTGGGGCTCAGTCCTTCCCTATTCCCCCAGGCATCATCCTTGTCCCATCCCTGCCCTGGGGCTCAATCCTTTCCTATTCCCCTGGGGCATCATCCTTGTCCCATCGCTGCCCTGGGGCTCAGCTCTGTCCTGTTCCTCTTGGGCATTACTCTTGGTCCAAGCTCAGACGCATCTTCCCCACACAGGCATCACTCCTGCCCCTGTCTGGGCTCAGCCCAGCCCAGTCTTGCTGCCCTCTTGCAGTCATCACCCCTTCCCTGGGCTCAGCCCTGCTCCCGTGAGTGTCACCTACCCCACACTTAGTCTTGCCCTGCCCCTCTGCACATCACCCCTACCCCATGCTCAGCACCATCCTGATGCCCCGAGCATGTCCTCTGCTCCTGCCTCAGGGTTAGCCCTATCCCGTCCCACTGTGGGCATCACCCCTGTGCCAGCCAGGGACTGGGAGGTTGTAGGCTTGGCAGGACTGCGGGCTATGAGCCCACAAGTAGGGCCTGGGGACTCTCACCTGCTTTGAGCTGTGGCCTCTCTAGTACTGAGTGCCCTAAGATGGGTTTGGTGAGAGGCAAGGACACCTTGAACAACGGGAAAGCTCCAATAAAGCATCTCACCTTCCAAGATCAAATGTAACAAATATCCTGCTGCTTTTAATCATCACAAGGAGTTTATGATGGCCCTGAGGAGCCTGGACATTATATATAGAGAGGTTGTTTTTAGTGGAGTCACAAGTGAATAATGTAATGTGTTTCCTCATGCAGCACAGTGCCAAGGAAGGTTGGGCCCCTGGCTCTGCGAGCAGGACATTTTCTTACACAGAGGGATAAAACAGTGAACAAAATAATAAACATGGAGATATCACCAAGGAGTTTGAAGGAGGACATGGCTTCCAGCCCGGCTGGGTTGCAGGCTGGAGGGTCACACATTTCTAAGCAACTTGCAGCTTGACTCCCTTTTTGAGCATTTTTTCCTGAGCAAGGTGTTTTTACTGTAGCCCCCATCTCGGCACGCCATC
This sequence comes from Nothocercus julius, assembly GCA_013398735.1. Classification (NCBI taxonomy): domain Eukaryota; kingdom Metazoa; phylum Chordata; class Aves; order Tinamiformes; family Tinamidae; genus Nothocercus; species Nothocercus julius. The sequence goes on along the minus strand of VZSV01000256.1, from coordinate 193,366 downwards.
ACCCTAGCGCTCAGGTTTCTTCCGAGCTTCCTACCCATCGCTGTGGTGTCTGCACACAGGGCATTTAAAGAAACCTAGCCTGCAATAAGTCTTTGTGGTTCTCCTACCCTGTCTTGTGCTCCTTGCTTACGCTCTCCGTGGGCTTCTGCGTTATGGTGGCTCTGGGGCTGGGGAGCACCAGCCCAGAATGTGCCCCCAGCTCTCCTCCAAACACAGTGTTTTTGCCTGGGCTGAAACAGGCTTTTGTATACAGAAGCATGAGGATGTGCACAAGCAGCTCGCTGGAAACCTCCACCCTTCGTGTTCTCTCTGACTAAAATTCGGAGGTTTCTCTCATAGCCTGCACAAGGACCGGAGAGCCCACAGTGCTGCGGAGGAGGAGGAGACACCTCCAGCTCTGCCACATGCAGCAGCAGCCCATGGTGGCTGCTCTCTGAGTCCTCCCAAGATGGCAAAAGGCCTCCCCTGTGCAGAGAGCTCAGCATAAGACCCCGATGCCCTCCAAAACTCAGCAGACCCACAGGAGCCTCGCACTGGTCCTTCGGGATGCAGAGCGGAAGCATCAGATGAATCTCTGCTCTCCTCTCTGTCTGCAGGTGTGACTGGCAGCAGAAGACAGTGGAGGGAAATGAAGAAACTGGACACAGAGTGATCCTCACCAAATTAGCATCTGCTTATGTGAAAAAAAAGAAAAAATCCTCTTTTCTTTGTTTTGAGTCTGCTGCTGATAATACCAAGGTCCTGGGGGTTAGCAGAGCACAATTTCCCTCTGCTTCCTTTCATCAGGGATGATTTTACAGACTTTTCTCAAGTTTCCAAAGAGAAATATCTGACTATTCTTCACTCCTCACCATTCTCCTCATTTGTCTAGTATTTTCGAGATGTGCTCCTACAACTATCACAGGTGTCATCGTGCTTGGTAATTCACAGAAGCAGAAAGATCTTTTTTTTTTCTCTATCACTGAATTCCTTTCCTAATATTTTCCAAGCCTCTTATTTTCCTTTTATGTTGGACAAGTAGCAAGAAGGGGTCTTCAAAAACTGCTTGAAAGGGAACCTTAGGGCGGTTACTGCTTCACTAACCTGGCGTTGTGTTTGCCACTTTCTATTTGCGCCCCTGAGGGGCACAAGGGCTTGAGCTGAGGTCTGCTTGGTCCTGGACATTCACTGCAGCGATTCCTGCTTCATTTCCAAGCAACCACGCAGGGAGGCAGCCTAGTGGTGCCAGGCCGCTCTGCCATGCCCACGGCTTCCCAGACGTCCCGAGACGCTGCTCCAAGGATGTGCCTCATTGTCCTAGTGCTATACAGCACAGCAGGGGTGGGGGAGAGTGGCACTGGTGTCTTTGGACCCTCTGCCCCAGGAGATCCAACACCTCCAGACTCTCACTCTTCTCACACCCTCTGTGCCACTCTTGGCCTTCAGCTATTCGAACATAGGGGTTTAGGAAGTCCAAAGACAAGAGTTTCCAAGCGGCGGCAGCCCAGTCAGACAAAAACCCCACTCAGTGCACCACAGCCGAATCTTGAAGACACCTCTGACCTTAAAAGCATGAGCTGAGGAGTTCCTGGAGGAAGGTGCTGGCCCTGTCCTCTCTACATCTCATCATCACTTTACCAGCCCCACGGACTCCTTGGGGCTTGGAGAGCCAAGGCTTAGCTGCACGCTGGCAATAAGAGCCCCATGATTTAGTATGAATTCTAAGGCTCCTAACCTGGATAAATACTGGGAGTTTTGTCCCAGGGAAATCTCATTTGGGACTTGGCACCAGCACACCTGACACACTGCAGACTCAGCATGTCTCTCTAAATCACCTACAGCAAAGGTGGACCCAACACCTCGACTTGTGCTGAGCTCAGCTGTACCAAGGAAGACAGAGATTTTCCTAAGCTTCAATTTGTCAAGCTGTGGATGAGATACTAGGCACAGATTCACAATAAAAGGCTCTTGGGATGTGTTTGCCCAGTGACCCCCTGCTATAGCTTTGCTACATGCTGAACAAAGCCTATCCTCACTCCAAAGGACACACAGACTAAATATTAGCTACAGACAAAGAGACGGGTGGGCAAAAATCCTTGAGAAGATGAATAGATGCATTATTGCCATAATCACACAGAAATTTATTTTATTTGATTTCCCAGACAAAGGCAAGATTTTTTTTTTAATCCATCTCTTCCAAAAATGGATCTGCTTTGGGATCACCTGGTAAAGTACCAGCTAGGCTGAATAAGTGATTAGCAGAGAAACTGGAAGTAATGAAAGGTATAAAACCAAGGCAGGGAGAGACTAAAATGCTGTTGTGATGGGTGACGACAGTGGGATTTATTATTGGTGAAACTCAGGGAGCAGGGCTGAGCTTCACAACACCCTCAGTCAATTGGAAAGAACTGACAGAACATCTGGAAGCCAAAGGTGGGAAGTCCAGATGTGCTCGGAAAATAACAGGAAGGATGGGGTGAGCCTGGAGTCACTGGAATGGGCCAAGATCCAAGGGGAGGAGGGATTAGCTCTGGGAATTCCTGCTCCAATCTGGGAGCTCATCAGCTGGCGAGAGTACGGAGAAGCATCTGGGAGCATTTGATAATCTTGGGATGAGGATGAGCCACCAACATGGCCTGGCCATGAGCAAAGCAGAAGCCATTCCACAAGGCATCCAAGAGTCATTATTGGAAAAACACTGATCTTGGCCCTCATGAGAGCCCCATAGTGGCCTTCACCTGCTCCTGGGTGGCTATATGGGAGGGCAGTGCAGGGTTAAGTTGTAGAGACATCTAGGGTGAGAAACACGAGGCAGAGAGAGGTGCTGGTTAGAGGACAACGCTGTCCCAGGCCTGTCCAGGAATAAACTAAGGATGGAAATTGGCCGCAGGTCTCTGACTCCCAGAGCCAGGATTTCCTCAAGTTGTCTACCAGCAGAAGAACAGCCTTCATCTGCCTCATAGGTGGCTCTTGACTGTTTGCAAATTGGGGACCGGGCAAAGACCAGACTGCCTGATCAGGGCCGCCCGCTGCTCAATCAAGGGGTGAACAGAGGCTGCTGTCCTGGAGGTAGCAGAGCAATGTGCTTTGAGGCCATGAGAGAGGCTCTCCCAAGCCCAGCTCCAGCCTTAACTCTAACCCCAGTCCGAACTCCAATCCTGTCCAAGAGCAGCATGTGAGCAATAGTCAGCTCAGGAGAACGGTAACCTGCTCCTGTTAACTGTGGCCTGGGGTCTCCAGGGACATGTGAATCCTGGGCAAGGTCTGTGGATCCTGCTGGAGTCACGACTGGGGCTAACTCAGCTCCAGCTGAGAAACCAGCGGTGTTTTTTGGAGAGCGGTGTTTTTTGGAGAGCGCATTCCGAGGGAAGGGCTGGAATGGAGCTGCTTCCACCCAACAAGTGCAGAGTAGTCTCCTACCCCTGGGGACGTCAGCACAAACCAGAGGACTTGAGTATCTGGCCTTCCCAAATGGCTGCCGTTCGTGCTGACCTTCTCTCCAGTGTCTCTTTCCTTTGGATAGAGGTGTTCAAAGTTGCAGGAGGTACTGAAAAGCCTGAGATCTGCATGGCTGGGAGGAAGAAGGACCCCCCTCACTCCTTATTCATGTCCAGAGTGAGGCTTTTTTCTTTCCTGATCTGCCCACAGAAGAAAGATTTCGCCTTGCTGTACTGAAGTTTCACTTCTCAGCCCAAAGTTTTCTTCTTACAGGAACGGAAGCACCCAGGTACTGGAACGATACCAGTGCATCCAAGGCTAAAGTCCCCTCTTGGCAAAGAGGCAAGCCGGGAAGGGGCAGAACAAAGCCAAGTACAAGTCTCCATTCTTGCCTTAGTTTCTAAAACCTTTTGTATCCCCGGTTTCCCAGGCCTGTGTGTGCAATGCTTCCCACAGATGGTTCCCTGGCGCAGGTCGGTGCCAGGACCACGGGCCTTTCAGCAGGTTTGCGGGGCTTGTGTGCTTTGGGGAGCTGCTCCTCGTGTCCCCAGGGCTTTGGAAGTGCACGTCAAGCTTTGCACGCTGATGTCAGGAAACAGCTGGTGCTTCTCTGAAAAACCACCAGCAGTTTCACAGAAGGCAGATTGCTTCACGGAGAACCTGCCCGTGACGCTGGAGCGAGGGCGAGCGCGCAGGAAGCCATCCAGCCGCAGGGCTCTCACTCGCACGTTTTGCAGGTTACAGAAAGAAGTCTGGGGACCTCTGCACTCTTTTGGGAAGGTGTCCTGCTTTCAGCTCTGGAGCAGCAAGGTGAGAGCTGTCACACAGGGCCCAGTAAAGACCCGTTTCCCTGGTTAGGAGACCTTGAATCCCACTGCAAGGCCTGGGACCCACGGGCCCGGCAAACCTCCCCCGCGTTGTGGTTCAGGATGGGGCCCTCATTTGGCGACCCAGGAGAGCATTTGCAGCCTGGCAGCTCTGTGCAGCCTCTGCATCCCCTGCCCCGATGTCCCCTCTCGCCGCTGTGTGCCTGGGGAAGAGGCTCCCACAGGAGCATCCTGCCGCAGGGTGAAAGGGGCACCTGGGGTGCAGAAATACCCCAGCGTCCTTCCTCTCCCTGTGTCTTGCGGATTCATATTTACAAGCTGGCATGGGCAGAAGGGGCCTCCCAAGTCCCCAGCATGGACCAGGCAAGTGCTGTGATCCGGGAGGGACCCCACAGCTGGTTCTGAGATGGGGCAGCACTTGCCTCCCTCCTGCGGCTGCACCAGTGGAGCTTTCTCACAATAACAGCTCCTCACTGAGATCTGTCCAAAACCACAGCAGGTTTCGGACAACAGCTTAACAGTTTTTTGGACACTCCAGGTCTCTGGATCCGGGTCAACCCAGCCAAGCGTCTGCTTGGGTGGAAGCACTGTGGGGTTCCCCAGCCACCGCCTTCCTCGGCTCACACGTCCCTAAACCTCTCAGATGGGACATGTGGACAAGAGGAAACCACACAGTTTAAAGGGAAGGTGAGCAACCCCATAGCGGGGAGCAAGCAGATGCCACCTACTCACAGTTGCAGCTTTGCACACTGCATTAGCAAGGAAATAGTAGCTATCCTCCATCCTCAGTATGGTCCCAGGGATCGGATGGCTGCAGCAGAGAGCAAGATGGAGATGGAAACTACATTTTACTAGGAATAAGGCAGGCTGCTGTTACCTATTTTTCTTAAAATGGCCTATCCTACCCAGGGCCTTCAATCACAAGTAAGAAAATCACATTTCGAGTATCCACGCTCATCACCAATAGCCCAAGCGTACGTTGTTGGCAGCATGAGCGAGCCATTGCATGACGCAGAAGGTGAGCGATGTAGCAGGGTCTTGGGGGTAGCAAGGCTCCCTGGAGCAGCGCACAAGGTGACATACGGCACCCCACAACGACCACCCACCACCCACAGAGCCATGGCAAGTGGATAGCAAGGGCAGGTTCCCCTGGGGACCACCCCCCCGTAGGATGACAAATATACCCCAGCCTGGCATGTTCCTAAGTGCTGGACTGAGCAAGAAAGAGCAAATCAGCGCCAAAGCATCGGCGGGGCTTCAGCTGGGGATGGGACTGTCAAGGGACTGCTGCGTGCAGCAGCACCTACGAAGCAGGACCTGCAGAAGTGCTCATGGTGGCAGAGGAACGGTGCCCATAGGGGTGCCTTCTCCACTTGGAAGATGTTGGAGTGGGAGGGAACCCAGCAGCCCACTCTTCCCTCATCCTTACAGCAGTTTCTGACCTAAAGCAGTCTTTTATCCCACTCTTTAACCCAATTCCAAGAGGAATTTTGCCCTTTGGAAATCTGAAATGGTTTTTTCTCCATTCATAGTCTTTGCATTGAGCTGCAAGGAGATTTTGACAGCCTGGAGAGGCATGGTTTGTGTTAGCCCCTCTCCATCAGCACCTGCATGTGGTCTTTTATCATTGTTGCTGCCCACAGCAGAGAAAGTCTCTATTCCAAGATTCCCTTGGGTTCTTAAAAGTGTTTAGGAAACAAATTGTTATTTTACTCAATTTCCATTTGAACACCTCAAATGAGGGCCTCATGTTCATTGTCCTCCCAGGACACCACTGTAGTCAGAGACAGGAGTCAGGAGCATCTTTGGAGCACCTTAGCCACTTTCCCATCATGAGCCTACAGGTATTTGGGCAACATACTCCAAGCCCAGCTACATGATGTTGCTCCAGAACTTCTTTACGTAGTTCTAAGAAAACCTGCAGGAAAGCATCAGCCCAATCCCATTTTGAGATGATACTGGCAAGGCCAAGCTGTGTCCCTCCAATGTGTGTGATTAGGTTCTCAGATCCACAGCCTCCCTTGGAGAGTTCCCACTAGCCAGATGCATATTCAGGTCTCTAGATTCTGGTGTGAAGCACTATGGCTGGAAAGCGGTCCTGCCCCAGGAGGCCATTCAAGTCTTTGGCATGAAACTTCACGTGGTTAATCCAAGCTCTCTCCCTGAGAAAACAATCCAAGGGAAAGGAGGGGGTCTCTCCTCTTCTTTGGCAGCACTCTAATAGAAACCGGGTTTAAAATGCAGCCTGGGGCTTCCTGGCGAGAGCCAGCAGAGCTGCCTCATGGCAGCCCATTTCCTTCCCATGCTACAGCCAGCGAGTCCTTCTGAGGGATCCTCCTTACTGGTGAGGGATCTTCTCTGGACTTCGACCTGCAGCATTCCCTTTTTCCATCCTTTTCCAACACACGCAGGGAAAACAGCATCTAATCATCTCACATAGCTGGATACTGAGCACAGTCCAGACTGTGGGGCTCAAAAAAGGAGCAGAACCACGAGCCAGTTGGCCCGGAGGTCCACATGGGCAAGAAGCAGCCCCTTCTTGGCGCTGCTGTGCAATTTCACAATGGTTAAATTTAAGTGTATGGTGTGATATACAAGCCAATGTCTATCTCAGCACTCTGACCTCAGTATTGTGGTTTGTCACCCTCATAACAATTTCTTTCTGATAGATGGCTATTGTCTCTATTTAAAGGGACACTGCCCCAGGGACAAGAAGGTTCATTTCCAGTCCTTCCCACATCCTAAAGCAGAAGACGACCCTTGAGTGCAGTTTCCTTTGTTGGATCTGTAGCACCAGGGCTCCAGCTCCAGAGAAGCAGGAAATGCTTTGTCTTCCCACCCTTAGTCCAAATGGCTTTTTCCTATCACCCCCCTTGCAAACTGGTGCGTGGGCAGCCAGATCTCTCCCCAACCCTCGAGCTTCTATCACACAGCCTTGGCCCGTTTCCTGAGGGCAGCAGAGGGGCAGAAGGTGACATGAAGTCACCCATGCTGATCCACACCGTGGCAGCGCATCCTTTCCCAGTAGCAGGGAGCCACATATGTCCATTGCTTGGCTCTGGAGGAGCCCAGCGAGGCTGCTCCCATCCTTTGGAGGCATCTCCATGGAGCAGAACCAAAGGAGTCCACAGCGCTGCAGCACATGGCTCCACTGAGCCCAGCCTGCCCCTTGCAGCCCAAATTCAGCCTGAAAACCATGATTTTTTTTTTTTTTTTTTAAAGAGAAAATTAATGAAGTGGAGAGATTTTCATTGTTGTGTTTATTGTTTAGGGGTGTAATTGCAAAGACTTTGTTCTTGCTTTAGTGAGAAGTGAGAAGTGATCATAGGACACCAGCAGCTGCGGTTTGAGGAAATCATGTGCTGTGGAGCATTCAAAAAGCTCTTGAGAGTCTCATTTATTATCTCTTAGTCCAGATGCTACAAAGCAGGATGATTTAGAAGCAGCTGGACACTTCTGAGGATGTTCTGTGGCACAGGGATTTCTTCAGCTGTGGATGGATAACCTCAGATGCACCCCAGTGGTGCAGGTTATCCTGCTGCCAAACAGAGATCTGTGAGGGCTTTCCCTAAGACATTCCAGGAAAGTCAGCTGGCTTCATGCAAACCTCCTGCTTTAAACAACATAGCATGGATAGCAGGCTTCCTGGACTGCTGTGGGTATTTGCCTGTGAGTCCCTGTGCACAGCTCCCTGGAAGGGATGCAGAATTTCTCCTTCACTAACTTCTGCAGAATTTTTTGGAAGAGACAACGTCCATCGAGAGAGTCTACCTGGTGCAGAACAGCAGCAAGTAGACCCCAGCTTGGGGGTGGTGACCCCTGTTAAAAATATGCCTTTTACACAGGAGCACGTTGCAGAAGTGATGGATGGATTAGAGGAAAGGAGATGGAGAATAGCTGTGCCCTGAGACCGTCTCTGAGTGTCTCTGCTTCATCTGCGCAATTTCAGGTTTCCTGCACTGCCATTGCCTGAGATGGCCCTACCCTTTTTAGATATGTTCATGCTTTGTAACTGAGATAAAAGAAGAATAACTCATCCAGGTCATTTATGGCAACCTGGCAAGGCGTTACGGGCTGGGATATGACATCCAGGTGTTCCTCCCTGCCTGCGGGGATGGGGCCATGCCAGCACAGGCTACGGAGCAGATGCTCATCCCACCTTCAACTTCACCTCTGGTTCTTAGGTTTCAGCACCTGGCTTGGATAAAACTATTGAGTCCAATTTTCCCCAGCCTCCATTGGATTTTACACACCTGTGGCATTCTTCCCTCTGACTATGGGGTGGAAAAGCAACTGTTACTTCACCTGCTACTGATGGGAGCTGCCTCAGAGACACCAACTACCAGCTCTGGAGCAGGGAAAATCATGCTATGCTGGAATTATTTTTTTGCAGCCTGAAGCCTGAAGTTTGAGAAGAAAAATAACAGTTTTCATTGGGGATGTCCTTGGTGGCGGAAGGCTTGCCAGAGCCTTCTGCAGCCAGCCAGTCTTTGTCATCTCCTTTCAGAGGCAAGGATGGAGCTTCTGAACCACACACCGTGGTGCTGGGTGTCCCACAAGAAATGACCTTGATGGGCTTGTGTGATGGCTGAGCATGGGTAAAGGAGCCAGCCAGGGACAGAGGTGTGCAGAGGAGCCAGGGAGCCTGGGCATCCAAAGGAGAAAACCAGACTTGCTGAAGAGTGGAAGATCTGCTGCAACAGTAGCCTTCAGGAGAACAGAAAATGGTCCAGGCTTCAGGGAAGCTGCTTTCAGTCTAGAAAATATCCCTGCTCAGTGCATGCAATGGGAGCTAAACAGGAGCTGGGCAAAATGAGCGACTACACACAGCCCATTCCCTGGGCATCCCACCTCCTGGTCCAGCACAGTCTTCCTGCGTGCTGTTGGGGACGTCACCCTCCCCGCCAAAGTGCAGGCTCGCTCTCCCCCTCCACCATCCTGCTCCCTTAGGGCAGGTAGTCCAGCCAAACGCAGCCCAGGGAAAGGTCCCTGGCTGCTGAGGACACACATGGGGGGATGTTTGACAGGGGCTCCTGGCTCCCGTGTCGGCAGTCTGCACTGCTGTTGGATATGCGCATGGCTCTGCACCCAGGGCCACCATGGCAACTCGTCTGCATCCTGCTAATGCCTGCAGCCGGGCTCTCAGCTCCTTCTTCCCTCTCCTAGTTGTGTGCAAAGGCTTATAGCTGCTAAATGATTCAGCTTCCCTTTCCAACATCCTACACGTGCCCTTTGCTGAAATTGGCCTCAGGGATCTGGACTTTCAGTTCTCCTGTGGCTATGTGGGCGCTAACCGCAACAGCACTTCTACAAACAGTGGCAAAACACAGTTGCCAGGCGGCTCTCACATGCTGGCCAGTGCCAGCCAAGGGCACGCGGGACCAGGACAGGGGGGTTGAGCTCCGTGCCATTCTTCAGATGGACCTCTGCCTCTTCCAGTCATTCTGCGAGGATCGTCGCATCTGCGCGGCTGGAGGGCAGATCAGAGAGGAGAGGGTGGATTTTACAACTGCTAGTTTCAACCCTGGAGTAACTGGAGTCCCCCGAGAACCACTGGGCAGCGCGTGGTGAGGAGCTCGCCTGGAAACCAGGCACTTGCTCAGACCCTTGCAAGTGGGTTTATACATTCACAGAATCACAGAATGATTGAGGTTGGCACAGATCTCTAGCGATCATCTAGTCCAACCCACCCTGCTCAAACAGGGTCACCTAGAGCACATTGCACCGGATTGCATCCAGGTGGGTTTTGGCTATAGGTTTCAGGGGTTTAAAAGCTAAGGTTTCCCGGGCCCGGCAGAGGCTGGCAGGGTGTTCACAGCAGGCAGGCGCTGCTCTGGCCAAGCCATCCTGGGGGCAGCTGACAGGTAAAACAGCCAGCGTGTCCCCAGATTCATTCTCCTCCTGTCCTCCGGCAGCACAGGGGCCTAGTCAGCCCAGTTTTCAGTACCAAATGTTGAGGCATAAGAGCACAGTGCATGTCCATGATACCTCCCTTGAGCATCCTTCCAGTCTCCAGCTGTCTTTGGCTTGGGGAATTTCCTGAATCTGAAGGGATTTCTCTGTATTTACAGCTTTTAATATAGTCCTCTTCCGTAGTTTTATCCATTCTCCCTTTGGGCTCACATCAGCAGAATCCTTCAACAAGCACCTTCTGCTAGGCTGGGATGAAGAACTGCCTTCGTTAGGTTGCTTTGGGCCTGGCTCCCACGTGCTTCATCCAACACCCCTTGTTCTGCCAGGCGAGACGGTGACTCAGTCTCTCTTGTGCCTTTGCAAGACAGTCCTGCGTATGCAGAGACCCCTCAGTTCTGTCTTTTCCAGGTGGAAGATCTCAGTCTGTTCTGCCATTCCTCATGGAGGTCCCTTCTAGCCTGAATTACCCCGAGGTCCTGTGGTGTGACAATGACAGAAGACATGGCACTGCTTGGGGACAGCACTGGGGAATGTCTCCCAGGTAGTTCCCCCTCTTCGCTGCGTGTGTCCCCAGATGCCACCCCAACTGCCCACTTCGTTGTCACCCCCATACAAGTCGTTTCCTTAGTCATGGGCAGTGGTTTCACCCCCTGCCTCCCAGCCTGGAGCAGAAGAGCAGGGAGGTCACAGTGTTACAGGTCAAACTCGGGTCCCACTTCCCTGTTGAGTGCAGCCTGTGGCCTGAAGGATCCTTCCGGCCTCATGGAGGCTTGGAGGTTGGAGAGAGAACACGTTAACCACGTCCCATGGTCCCCATAGAGCTGGTTACTCCTTATGCAGAACTGGGCCACCATGCCCATCGCTCCAGGGGCAAGCCCTGCTCCTGCAGGCAGAGTTGGCTGGGACTCAAGCCCCATGCAGGTGTTTTAAGCCGGGATGAAACCTGAGCACCAGCTCTGGGGACTGGCTAGAAGGGAAGCGACTGCTGCTTCCAAGACGCTCGCAGCAGCGCGCCATGCATCAGCCACCCCTGCGGACACTGAGCGCGCCGGCCTGCGTACTCGAGTACGTCCTGCCCTCAGATGCCCTGTGGGCCTCCTTGGTATGCCCAGGGCATCCCAGGGCTCAAAGGTCAGGCCTGCTCCTAGGGCATTGCCAGGAAAGGCCAGGGATTTGCTCCTGGTTGTCCCAAGGAGGTGCCGTGACTGCTCTGCAGCTCCAGGACGCACCTCCTTTCTCCGAGGAGTGAGCAGGGCACCGGCTGTCGGGATCTAGGTATGCTGCTTCAGTCCCATGGGCCACGTCGACAGGCCCAGGCTTCTTTGTTTTTCTGTATGTATTTTCCACTGAATTTAAAAATAAAATCAGGTTGGTGAAAACACCAGCTAATTTTACACCCGGCCTTATTTCCCCAGGCTCCTGCAGGATGAGGCGGCTCCTCACAGCCTCATAGCCAGAAAGATGCGTCCCAGTTCTCCATGAACACAGCGCCCACCCAGCCGGGGTGGGCACGGTGACATGATACGTCCTACGTGGCAGTGAGTGAGAGGGACCAGGAGGAAGATTGCAAAACCCTGGTAGTTTATTGCACTTTCCTCTTCACGTTGCCAAGCAATGGAGTGGTGGAGGTGCAGGCACATGGCGTGCAGGGCAGGGGAAGAGCCTGGCATGGGCTGAGCGTGGTCCTGCATGCAGCACTGGGAAGACGCTTGGCCAAGCGGGGGCCTGGGTGCACCTTCACAGGGGCGCTGCATTGCCAGGGCAGGAGAGCTTCACCCCTCTGGCACCCACATTCCCAGGGCTCCATGCAGACTGTGTCAGTGAACAGTGACACACCAATGTCTGTGCTGGCATCTTCCCGCAGGCAGACCCTGCAAGCCGCCCTGGGGGAATCTGTGAACTCATGGGATGACCCTGTAGGTCTCCAACACCCGCTGCGGTCCATAGGGACATGGAGACTGCTGGCTGGGCTGAGAACAGGGCTGTCTCCATCCTGTGCATCCTCAGCTGCTGCAGGGAGATGGGTGCCAGCCTGGCTTGCCAGGTCTGCCTGCAGTGGGTCCAGCACAGGAGCACAGGCTCAGCAGGCACAGAGATCCCGGCAGGGCACCTGCAGGAACAGGTCCCATCCTACAGCCCCGCATCCTGGAGCATATAACCAAGAGAGGAAATCATCCCGGCCCCAGTAAACAGGGAAAAGCAACTGGGAAATTTCCTGCAGGCCTAGCAGTGCTGGGAAGCTGAGGGCAGTGTGCTGGGTAAGCTCATACCTCCCCAAGAGTGGAGAAGAGCCCATGGACATACAAGACAAATCCGCTGGAGACCTGCTGATGGACCAGAGCTGGCCACGCTCTAGCAGGTGGCACCAACCTGCTGAGGTCATTTCCATTCACGGCAGATCCCTTCTGGAGAGCTGCTCCCAACCAGGCAGCCGTGACCACCCAGTGGCCTTGCCCATCTTCTCAGCTGAAATTCTTGCGCCATATTTTGTGGTTTGTGGGCTCCTTGGGTTATCTAAGCCTGAATATCTTTTTAAAAAGCTACATTTCCAGTCCCACTGGCTGCAGGGGAAAACTAGGAGATGGCATCGGTAAAGGCTTTAGATCCCGGAGGGAAATAGAAGTCTTCTCCAAAATGGTGTACAGGAATCACTTTTGTTTTCTTCTTCTTTTTATTATTTATTTATGTATTTATATTTCATGCTTTTAGGAGGCCCGGGGAGATTTATGACTTTCTGAGACTTGGCAACAGTGCCACAGCCTACGCAGCAGAGGAAAATGTTAAATATGCCTCAGCTGGAAAATCCCCTTAGGATTTTGGGCAGAGAAGCAAAAACAAGCCCAGATAATCCCAGGTGAGCAGCCCGGATGGTGCCAACTGGGGAAATCCGTGAGAGAAAGAAGTTGTCCCTCTGCTTGAGTCTGGCTGGCAAATGTCACGGCCTGGCCAAAATCAGCGGGTGGCCGATGTCCTCCTGGAGGCTGCGGGGAGGCTGGAGTTGAACCTTTGACGGAGGGGGTTTCCTGACCCGCCGGCGCGGAGCAAAGGCTGCCGCCTTCTGCTGGTGCCTCCGATCAGCCCCTGGGCACACTCTGGCAGGCAATTCCAGCTGCATCAGCGCTGAGATGCCCCTCTGAGCTCGGCTTACTCACTTGCTGAACCATCAAGATTAAACATTTAGTGCTTAAATTGTTATATTGTTATAGTACTCAATGTCTAAAGCAGCTGGGGCATCTCCAAGCTGGCACTGTCCTACTCCGCTCTTATGGAGCTTCCAGTAGAAGACCAAGTGCTAACGGAAGGCTGGGCAGATTTTAAGCTCTAATGTGGCTTTTGGAAGCTTTCCCCAAAAGTCAGTGTCTCCCACAGGGAAGAGATCCTTCCAGGAGTGCTGGAATAGGGCCCTTCCCCTGCATGTCACTGGGGAATGGCCTCTTCATTTGAAGCCGCCTGAGAGGCAGCAAAAAAAATAAATAAATAAAAAGGAAAGTGCTTTGCAAAAAAAAGCCAGACACAAATGCAAAACAATACAAAGCATTTTCATGTGGGGCTAAACAAAAGCTCAGGGACCAAGGCGGTGTCTTTGGTTTCTTAAGCCAATCGGAAAAGAAAATCGCATTTCCAGTTTGACCAGAACAGAGTTGTTATTTCTCAAAAAGAAATGACTTGGCTTGACTGGCATCAATAAAGGCCCATGGAAGCCAAGCTGTGCTAAAATGAGGGTGCTCTGCCAAGAGGCACCACTTGCTGTCTGCTGGGTCCTGCAGCTCCCCCCAGATTCATGTGACACTGAGGACCAGGGACACTGGCGCTTGGGTGTCCCCCAGCTTCCCCCTTGCTGGTGACAATGACTCAGTTGATGGCAGATTTTTAGTCCCTTGCGATGGTTAAGCTGCTGGTAGGGAGGGCATCTGCCTGAATCGCTCCACATGGTGGCTGCCCAGCGCTGGTGGCCTGAGTTTGGGTGTCCCTTGCTCCGGCTGGCAGCCTGGGGGTGCCGGGGAAGGGCAGGGCCCCGCACGCTGTCTGTGTCCCCCGCCGTGGAGGCAGCCTCAGCGTGTCCCTGGGGGGTCCCTGCTGCGCCTGGCACGTCCCCTTCATTACACGGCCCGTCCTTCCCACCCCTGCAGCCGCCCACACGTCCCCAGCTCGCCATGCCCCACGCTAACACGCTCAGGCTGGGTGCAACTCATGACACCAGTGAAACAACGGTGCGGTGGGGCGGTGCAGGGGGCTGGAGCACCCAGCTGCTCGTCACAGCACTGATGCAGACGGATGCCACTCTTCCATCCTCTGGCTCGAAACACGGGGCTGCGGAACCCCCCTGAGAAAACATCCTGGTGCTTCCAAAGCTCCTTGGTGCCACGAGCAAGGCCTGGGCCAGGGCATCCCACCAGCAGCCTGGCCAAGCTGGGCTTCCTCATGGCAGCGAGAGAGCACTGGGTCAGTGAATAAATGAAGGGAAATGACTTGTTTGTTCAGATAACCTCGAGGTGAAGTGGCCCAGCCACATCTGCACACCCAGCCCTCTTTTACAGCCTGGGAAACCGAGGCGGAGCAGGTGTGTAGTGTCATCGCGCAGGTGGAGTTTGATCTCCGTCTGGGAGGTGGCTGCAGCCCCTCCTTGGGGCCGGCTCGCTTGCTGCTGACGCGCCCGTATCGCCACCGCTGACGCTCGGCCGCGCTCGGCAGCCCCGCGCTGCTCGGGGCACCGAGGCAGCCCCGCTCCTACGAAGGGCCGGCAGAGCAGGAGGGAGGCACCTCCACAGGCTGCCTCTGCCATCACCGGTGAGCACGGCCGGCGTGCGGGATTCGTCTGGTTGCTCAGCGTCACGCTCGTTGGGTTGGTACGAGAAGAGCTGGTCTGGGCACCCAAGGGTCTCGGTGCTGCTCCTGCAGAGCAGCATCCAAGCTGCAGCGCCAGGACGTCTTGTGACACGACCCCTTGGGCCGAGGGAGGCCGGAAGGTTACAGGCCACCCCAGGGCCCTGCCACGCTCTTGGTGAGCCCGATCCCTGCTCCACAGGCACCTTCCAAAGGAGCAGTGAGGCCCGCTCTGGTTCTTGACAGCTGCTCTTCACGAGGGGAGAAACACGATGTGGACATCTGCCAAGTGCAGCTGCTTCTTTATGTAACGGGGAGAATAAAGTCACAGTCCCCACGGCATGCAGCAGCGGAGCCAACCAGGAATTTCAGGAACCCCACCCTCTCTTCTTCCCATCACTCCAGGTTTCTCCAGGGAGGGAGCATCTGGCTTCAATAAACTGTCCCTTGGAAAGGGCTAAGCTGCAAGGCAGGGGGGAGCACAGGGGTCAGACCGGGCTTTGCAGCCCCAGCAGGATCCATCAGACCCGCTAGGGAGCTGGAGGGGTTTGGAGTGGAGCCCAGGACAGTTGTCACTGGTGCTTGATGCCACCACGCGGGCACCTGGCATGGGGGCAGCAGGGCCCATGGGCTGACTGGTGTGGAGTGAACTGGGATGGGGAGTGTGGAATGGGGATATGGGATGGGGATACAAAGCCGTCCTATGTTGGCAGGCAGCAAGGAGAGTTAAGAGGCACCTATTGCACCTACGCCTGGCCAGCCGGAGCCTGCGATACAGGCAGGGCAGGAACGTGCAGCCATAGCAAGGCACAGAGATGATTTAGGAAACACCTTACAAAGAGGGCGAGGAGAGGAGTGAGAAGTGACCACAGGCCAGCTTGCAGGTCTGTCCAGCTGGACAGACACAGGTCACTGAGAAGCTCTTGAGCTGCTCAAAGAGGGAACAAGCAGAGAGCAGCCAGGCACTCACCGCACAGCCCGGCGATGTCCTGGGCCAGCTCTGGGGATTGGGGTCAGTGCAGGGTGCGAACTCCCTGTCCTGGGAACTAGGGGCTTCTCCAGAGCTCCATATCCTCAGCTCTTCTCCAAGGGCTACATTTTAGCCAGGGCCTGGATGGGGGCAGGACAAGAGACGCAAAGCGCGGGCAGGGCAACAGCTCCGGCACGGATGCCGCCGTGCTGCTGCAAACTGCCCAGGGCGGCAGGGATGGTCTTTGGGCAAAGAACAGCTGTTTGTCAGGACAGAAAAACAAAAGTACAAAATGTACAGGCTGGGGGCCTGCAAAGGGCCCCTGGCTGCTGGCATTTCAAATAATTGCTCTGCTGGGAGCACGGCCCATCTCCGAGGGGGCTGAGCTGGGCGCCCAGCCCAGGCTTGGAGGGCATGAGAAGGGCATGGGAGCGGGCAGAAGACGAGACTACAAATAGACCTGAGCGTCTGGATGCTTCGCAAACCACATGGCTGAGAGCAAGAGGATGAGAGCCCAGATGCCCAGGGTGCAGCTCAGGAGCCAGACGCATCTCCCTGCAGGCCTGGCCACAGGCCAAGCGCTCCGTTCGGCAGGCGCCCCTCTCCCCGTGACGGTGTCCAGGGCTCCAGCGTAGGGATGAAGTGGTCTCACCCCAGGGCACGCAGCACCGAGACTCTAGGGCTTGTGACACACGCACTGAGACTTGAGTGTTGACTACCTGTTGTTGCACCATGACCTTCCCACCCTACAGCATGAAGGGGCTGAATTCAGGTGGTTCAGGAGCTGCCATAGATAGAGGCAGCTGAGAACTGCTCTGGATGATTCAGAGGCTGCATTGGAGAACACACAGTGATTTTCAGATGAGATCAGAGCCCCTGGACGTGCTTGCACTAGATTCTGTGCAAACCCAGCAAGATTATAAAGGGAATAGGGTCTAATCAGAAGGGAAGATGTTCACACCATCTTGTGAATTGCTTACAGACCTTGAGGTAAAACCCAGGTCTCGTGGCTCCTAGCACAGTAACTGTATTTCTAAACTGCAAAGAAACCTCTGAAAACCTCAAACGGCAGTGAAGAGGACCTGGCCCCAGGTAAGCCGGTGAGCACTAGGCAGGACCAGGCTGCTCAGGGGAGCCAGGAGCAACGTGAGCAGCGTGTGCTGCTGCACAGACTCGGCAAAGCCTTGACCTGCAGCTCCCAGCTCCGCTTCCCTGCGGGACGAGCCCAATCCGTGGCGAGGAGAGCCGCATCCTCAGGAGGACGAGGCCGCTGCTGGAGCGCTCAGGCAGCAGCAGCCTCGCAGGGAAACGGGCCTGGGACCAGCACTGCCCTGGGCTGTGGACAGGCCACAGCGCAAGGGCGGAGTGGCTCGGGGCTCTGTGCACAGAGGGGCATTGAGCAGGGACAACGAACCTCTCTTTCCTTTAGAGAGACCTCACAAACGCCACATCAAAGGAGAAGCCTGAACCCGGGTAACTGCAAGCAATTAATACCCCTCTTTTCACCCCCTCTGGGACTTCAAAGCAACCGCTGCAAATATCCCTCTCCGGAGCCCTGGAGGCTTGGCACGGGCATCCCTGCGCCTTCCATACCGCGAGGAGGGGAGTCGCAATGGGAGGAAGTTCGGGCAGCCACAGAGATGCTCGGGGCGCTGGCATCCGCTCCCCCCAGCCGCACAGCGCTGTGCCCGGGTGCTGAGCACTAACGCAGCAGTGCACAGGGCCTGGGCAGTCTCCACAGTGTGCAAGGGGATCCGAGACCATCCGGAAGCTCTCATGTCCCTAAGAGACTAAATAGTCACCTCCTGCCTCGCTTTGCCCAGCGTGGGTGCCTGGTGCTCTCTGCCAGACGTGTGTCCCCTCAGGTACTACAGAGCTACTACCTGGCACCACCGGCTGCGCACGGCCACAAGTACCACCTCCGGTGTGGTCTGCTTGAAAACAAATGGTGCTAAGGGCATCAAAATTTGGGAACTAACCCAGCATCACCTGAGAAGCATGAACCCCTGGCACATTTTCTGGAAGAATGGCCTACTAGATGCAGGATAAGGCAGGTCCAAAACTGGAAAGAGGGTACAGGGTGCTTCACAATCCCATCTGCCAGCAGGAAGGACATAGAGAGAAACCCAGAGCTCCAGGCTGGAAGCAGAGGTCTCAGGCGAGTCCCAAGAGGAAGGGGAAGGACATGGGAACGCAGCCTACAATAGGGGCCCACTGGGTTCTTTACATGCAGGCTGAGATTGGACAACCTCAGCTCTCTTCTCCCATTCCTCAGGATAGGACTGTGATAAACATCAAGGATCACAGGCCAAGTTAGACAGAGACAGACAGATAAATTAAATAATTCATCTCACTTTATTATCCTTAAAGAAAGGTTATGAGCAGGGTCACTTTTATTAAGCCTCAGACAAAACAGGCACTGGACTTCCGTCACGAATGAGAGGGAGGAAACTGAAGCCGAACGGATAAATAACATCCTACTCCCATAGCCATAGGGGACACAACTTACCCTGGTCTGGCCTTTCCTCTCTCTCCCTCGCGCTCTATTGATGCCCATTCTGGCAGAAATAGCAGCCACCAGGGAAGACCAAGGCCTGCACACCTTGCAGTCAGACACAGGTCAAGATCAGCTTAGAGAGGAGCTGGATGAGCCAGCTGGACTGTACAGGCAACAGCATCTTCCCCAAAATGGGAAAGGAGCTGATCTGCACAGCGCCCAGGCTGTCAGAGTTGAGTCTGTTGGAACAGAGAAGGTTCAGTATCCTCTGCTCAGATCAGTGCATTGTGCTAAGAGAGTCAGAGCATGAAAAACCCTGCAGAGAAAAAAATATCCTGGGCCAGGTCAGGATACAAAGGACCAGGCCTGTGCTACATAGGGATGCACAAGGACTTCCTATGCAAGTACCATAAATATAAACTACCCAGACAAAGTGGAAGACACCATTCAAGTCCCAGCCCCAGCCCCTGAGCTGGGTGGGAAGGAGGAATTAGCTCAGGATACACCAGTACAACAAGGACACGTTTAAACTACCACCATCACTCCAACAGATCTGGAGAGGGGTGAAGCTCACACCTAGGATGTCACCAGGGGACTCTGGGTCCAACACCAGGACGGGCAAATCTGCCATTTCTCCACTTGGAGATGTGCAAAGGAAAGAGCCCACCAGTCTCCTCTCCATCACCCATGTTCAGTTAGATAAGAACCCTACTTCTAAAGCCCCCCTGTGAAATCAGGTTTCTGTCAGTAGTCCTCAAGCTGTAGGACATTATCTCTCCTTTTAAAGTAATCACAAAAATATAATCCTAGCAGTCATAAGGAAACATTTACCAGGTCAAACAAAATTGATTCCTAAGTGTCTGCTTGAATACGCAAACAGCCTGAAACAATAACTTAGGGATACATGTAATCTCATTTGGGTCTACGGCTCATTAACTACAGGAGCCTCCAGATGTGTAAACAACTTCATCAACACTCCTCCAAAACGGAGGGAGAGATTATCCTAAGAGGAGCAGCAGCTCAAGTATTGCTCTAATCCAGTTTGGTTGCAGTGGCAGGCAGAACTCAGGCAGCAGAGAGAGGCCACGCTTGCCTCATGACCGATTTTCACTCTCATCCTTGTGTCATAAGCAAGGGACAAGCAGTCCATAAGTGGCCAGGCTTGGTTGGAGACGCCAAGTGGAGTGTTAAAGATAACCTTTTTTTCAGAGAGCAGCCAGAATTCAGCCTAAATCAGGCCAAGGGTACAGTAGGCGCCCATCCCAACCCCACACAGTGCAGGTAGCACCCAGCACAGAGGACACAAGGTAGGAGGTACAGTCTCTGCAGTCAGTTTTAAAGGCAGAAAAGGAGCAGCTTGCAACTGGTGCAGCTGACCAAGCCCAGCAGCACAGCAAAGAGGGGAGATTCCTCAGGCCTGCCCACGCAGGATCAGGAAAGTGCTTTCCTCTGGCTTCCTTATGCAGACATACCACGGTCAGTTCTGGATCTCCACAGGCCCTGAGATACACCACCAGCAGTCATGGATGCAGTGAGATTCAGGCAAGATTCCTAGCTCCAACAAACCACGGGGGAGAGCTCGAGTGTGGGGCCAGCAGGAGCTCCAGGAGGTGGACACTAGATGAAGGTGGAGTCCAGCTGGCTCGTTTCGTGGTTATTGAGAGCCCGCGCCTCGAAGAGCTGCTTGATCAGGGCGGATTTCTCCTGCTCCAGCTGGGTGATGCGTTCGCTCTTGTCAGTCACTTCCTGCACCGGATAGAGAAGGGAAACGCCTGCTCAGAGCTGTCTTCCTCCTGGGACATCCAGTGAGCAGTGCAAGTTCTCACTGTCAGGCCCAGCTGCTGCTCTCACCACCCCTGATACACACGTCCACCCCGCTCCGAAAGAGCTGCCTGCAAGCCACAGGTGCACAGTTTTGCTGCAGGTGTGAAGACTTGCCTAGCGAGCCCGGCCTGGCACAGCTGTGAGGGGCATGTGCAACCATTCCCTGATAGCCCTGAAGAACAGCCCTGGCCCATGCAGACTGTGCCTCCTGAGCTGCAGCATCTGCACCCTCTTGTGGCTGAATTTGCCATGAAGGCTTTTTCCTACAGCAAAGATGAGCCCTTCAGATCTATCGGCCCTCACCCACCTGGACGCAAGACACCTCCTCCGAACGCCACTCACCTTGGTGAGAAGCCGGTTTTGCTCCTTCAGCATACTGATGGCTTGCTGGGACCCTGCTGAGGCTGGGGACACCACAGGGCCTGCAGGGCCTGGCCTGGTCAGAGCTGAGGAGGGGTTTGCTGGCTGAAGAGGGGATGAAGGGAAAAGATAAGACATGAAATCTTCTTTCTGGAGACCCTCCTCAGCCTGTCTGCAAAGCCAGAAGGGATTAACTACAATAGTTTCTAAAGGAGGCTGGGGGCTGATGGGCCAGGCACTGAGAAGTCCAGCACAAGAATAAGACCCTGCTGGTGCAATTAGCACAGGCCACCGCAGGAGGTCTCCAGCGAGGCTTTTCTGGGTAGAGACAAGATGCGTTCCTGTTAACATGCCCTACCCTACACCTGCCAGGAGCTCTTGTGGCCTGGCATTCAAGATGCCCAGCTCCAGGAAGACCAGCTCAGTACCTCAGCAGGATATTTTCCCTATTCACACAATAATGTCAACTCCTTTCGGCCCCACAAATGTCCTGAGCATCCTCTAGCCCAGCCTGGGGCCAGCTGCACTCTCCTCTTGGCTGTCTGCCATCCTTTTTCTTGTCAACAGGGCCAAATCCTCTCCCCAGAGCCGGGGGGAGCTCAGGCAGCTCCAGCGTCAGCCCTCCAGCAGGGTAAGGGGGGAACGGGGAGGGCCCCCAAGCTCAGCCAGACAACAGCAAGCTGCTGATCTCCCTCTCACCTTGCCCACCGCAGAAAGGAGGTCACTGAGGCAGCGGTTCACCTCCTGCAGCTTGGGGAGCAGGCGCCCCAGGTGGCTCGGGCT
Organism: Nothocercus julius; assembly: GCA_013398735.1. Classification (NCBI taxonomy): domain Eukaryota; kingdom Metazoa; phylum Chordata; class Aves; order Tinamiformes; family Tinamidae; genus Nothocercus; species Nothocercus julius. The sequence continues at coordinate 171,951 of VZSV01000256.1, read as the reverse complement.
GCCATCAGGGAGGAAGTCCTGGAGATGAGGAAGAAGAGGCTGGGAGCTGTTATGGGGAATCAGGCTGCCCTGCAGAGGACTTACTATCTTATTGTCTTCCAGTCCCCTCCGCAGACTTCTGTCAGAGCTTGGGTCTCAATCTGCCACGGACACCCCAGTTAGCCCAGTATACTCAGCAGAGCCAAGCTCATGCAGACCATGGAACATGCCCTTTATTTATTCAGTGAGATGGAGACAGGGGAAATCCCTGGTTGACATCTGGAGTTACAGCACAATCAACACAGAGACCAACGTCATGGCTGTCCTGCCCAAAAGGCGATCCTGATCCGGTCTGTGGCCTAACAGCAGGAGAGCAGGGAACGCGTGAGCGCAGGCAGCCAGGCCGAGGGCACATATGTATCCACACGTGTGTGGCTACGTAAGAGTATGTCTAAGGGGAGAGTTTCAAGGCTGGCAAGTGAACAGGAAGATTTGGGCACAATAGGTCCTGGATGGACTCTATCCCCAGGAGCGAGGGTGAGCAAAGTCAGACCAACATTGAGCACACTAAGTCCCAGCTGAGTTCTCCCAACCCACAACACAGCCCAGACCCTCCAAGCAGATCAGCACCCACAGAACAAGCTCCAGACTCACGGCACTGGTTTTGTTTTTCCCCAGGAGTCTCTGGCGTTCCTGCATAAACTGGATGTGCTGGTGATACCACTCCCGGGCACGTTCTACCATCTCCAGACCCTGGAGCAGAAAGTCTTTCTCCTGTTCCAGCTCCTTCATATGCTTCAGCTGCAAGACAGTACACAGATACATCATGCCCTTTCCTCATCCAGGTCCAACCCAGGCAGACTGGGTCTCCCATCCTGGAAATGAAGTGCCCAGGATTATACTTGGAGGGGGCTGAAGACAACCATGAGAAACACTGTCCTACCACCCCTTTCTGAAGGCCTCCAAGAGTGACCTAACTCACAACCCAGGCAATTCAGTCCAGCCCAAGATCTTGTCAAGCCCAAGGAGCTGCTTTCTTCATGAGGCACAAAGGAACCTGGCTACCAGCAGGTGTCTCAGCCTCTCTCCCCATGACCAGCTAAGGAGGGGTGTGATGATGCACACTGCATCATCCTGGTTTGAGGGAGAGCTCTCCAGTCTGGGAGACGAAGTGCAACAGCCGAAGGACAGTGAAATCATCTCCATCCCCCCCGTCTGGACAGCCAGCTCTGCTGCCCACCAGCTCTCACTACAGGAGAAGCAGGTTTCTTTGTCACTTATTCAAGGATGCACTAAGACTATGGCCAGCACCCACTCTCTACATGCTCTTGAGGCTGTAGGCTTCAGTCAGCAGCTTGAATACAAATGGTGAACAGAAAGCAGCAAAGTTGAACACACAAGTTGGACATCTGGACAATATCTGTGGCCATGTTCTTCCCAGATCCCTGCTCTGTCCCTTACTTTGTTCACCAAGGTTTTTCTGAAGATAGCATAGGACACCTTTCCTATGAGTACGTAGAATCATAATGGTTGGAAAAGACCTTCAAGATCATCGAGTCCAACTATAAACCCTTCAACACCGTACCTGCTAAACCACGTCCCCAAGTGCCTCATCTACACCGTTCTTCAACACTGCCAGGGACGGTGACTCCACCATTTCCCCGGGCAGCTGATTCCAATGCTTGACTACTCTTTCCATGTAGAAATTCTTCCTAATGTCTAACCTGCACCTCCCCTGATGCAACCTGAGGTCATTTCCTCTTGCCCTATCGGTAGTTATTCAGGAGAAGAGATCGACGCCTGCCTCACTACAACCTCCTTTCAGGTAGTTGTAGAACTACCTGGTGTAGAACATCTGAATGTTTCAGGTTCAAGCACTAGAGTAATCTGGAGGTGGACATGGGTGGGTATCCTTGGCATATGTGGAAGGCAACTGCAAGAAGCAGAGCTCTAGCCCCCAAGCCAACTCTCTGGGATATGCGCAGCATCATAACCCTGCATCTGGAGTCAGGTTGTGACCCAGCCAGTGAGATTGCTGCAGCATGGGCTGCTTGGCCCCTCTGCCAGGGAGAGGGACTGCACTGGCAGCAGGAGCAGGAGGTCTCCCTGCTCTGTTGTCACCCTTTTCTCTCAAGGGCCCTAGACGCTGCACTGCTAACAGGAAATCATTGAGGCAGCTTAAGGAAAAGAGAAAACATCCCTGGAGAACAAAGAGTGACCACAGCACAGTGACTTTTTGATCAACCCTCACCCAAGGAGCCCAGGGCTTACAGTCTCCTTCCCCTCAGCTCTATCAGTCCATTCCCCTGACTTAACGCCTTTCCTGGGCTACCCCAGCAGCTACTCTGCCAGGGAGAGGTGCTAAGCCCCCAGTCTGAGAGCAAGAGCTGTGCCCTGCACCCCCTGAAGCAAAGGACTGTCCACCTGTGCTTCTGCCTGACAGACATGCTGGACAACGAGGCCACAATGTGGCCTCAACTCCGCAGCCTATGGCAGTCTGGGCACCGGGAGAGCCTGTGGTCACCAGGAAGAGAAAACAGCGTTCCAGACACCATTAGCGTTTTCCATCATGCAAGCAGGCAAGTTCAGAAGCTGCTGGGCACTGAGCAACCTCTCCTGCTGGTTTGGAGAGTGTCTGGAAGGAAAGGATTCGGCTCAGAATGACCTGCACAGATCTCCTCCCACCTCCCTGTTGGGAACAAGCAGGAATGTTCCAGCATCTTCTCCATGCTGCCAGCACTTCTCTGTCCCTGCTTCCACCCCAACACCTCCCAACTGTCACTTGCCAGTCACTTCTTACCCCAGAGCTGCTCATGTCTCCCACTGCTTCTGGAAGTACTGTTTGCAATACAGCAGCAGCCACCCACATGCACGCTTGGATGGAAAGCGGACAGAAGGTGACATACCCACAGGAAGAACTGCAGAGCCTTGGTGCTACGCATACTATTGCTGAGGGGCATGAAGATGATGCTGTACGATGTCAGGACCCCCATCCAGCTCTGGCTGCAGCCTGTGACCGCCTGTCCTGCCTTAGTCCCTCCAGGCTTACCAGTGAGCACGGTGGCTGGAGGAAGAGGCAGCATCACACAGAGTGGTGGGACATCACCAGCTCTGCTGGGTGAGGGGACAGACGGCATCTTGCTAAGGGTTGAGCAGGGGACACAGCTGGTGGCAAAGGCGGCTTCTGGCATGGTAGGAGGAAGACAGAGGTGGAATGGGCGGGTGTTGGCTGGGGCTGCCTGCGGTGTAAGGGGAGGGGATAGTGCCATATCTGAGACCGCCTGCAAATGAAAGAAGAGCTCAGCCTCTCACAGAAAGTCTCAGCCCAGCTGCCCTGTAGCTGTGCGGAAATTGGGCCGATTGATCAATGGACTTGGAAAAAAATGAGCCAGGCAGACACCAGCTGTCATGGTGCAAAGGGCCCAGGCACCACAGCACAGCCCCACAACTTTGCTCTGCCAATTAAGGGCTGAACACATCCTAGCGCACGCACATGGGATGCAGAAGGGACATCAGTGCCTGCTGACACCTCTTGAGTTTAAGGCATGCCTTGCCTTTTCAGCACCTATCATCCTTCCAGCATCACAGGAAAGGAAGAGTAAGAGATAACTACGCTACTCTGCACAAGGACTCAATCCTGGCTGGATTCAAACCTTTTCTAACTGTCTCTGGATGCTCTGAAGTGGGATTAATAGCCAAATGCTTCTCTAGAGCTGCCTTGGTGCTGAGGGGAGCGGGATGCTTCCTAGATGGCGGACAGGGACAGACACCCCTTCTCAGAGAGGAGAAACACATTATGGACAGTGAGACACTCAGATATAATTGTGGGACAGAGGGGAAAATTCCTGCATCCCATCCCTCCCACTATAAATATATAACTTTAGAAAACTAGGTCAAGGGCAACAGTTGCCCAAAACTATAGCACTTGTTGCAGTGCTGGGAAGAGAAACCAGGCCCCTGCGAGGCAGACCCTGGCTGCCAGCCTTACCTCTGCAGGACCAGCTGGCACTCTGTACTCATGACTGCGATGCCACCTCTGCTGGGCTCCAGGTGGGAGTTGTGTGTATGTTTAGAGCCCTGCCAAGAAAGAGAGGAACCTTCCTCTCTCCAGAGCAGTGACACCCGGCCACCAAAGCCTTGAGGACCGGAGGGACCTCATTCCCCCTCCCTAGACCAGCACCTCTCCAGAGAGAGACCCTCTGAGCTGAGGGAGGGCCCCAGCTCCTGCAGCCCAGGCAACCTGGTACTATGCATGCAACCCCCCCCTTCCAGGCTGGGAAGGGCAGGAGCCCGAGAGCCCGTTATGTCACTCAGGGCCAACACAAAGTCACAATCAATGCTGCACAGAGACTGCCCATGTGGCCTGTCAGCTTCGCTCACGTCAGGCAGCAGGGTGACACCAGCATGCCAGAAGTGGAAGTGCTGATGGGCGAGTCACAGCTTCCCAAACGGCTCAAACTACAAACGGTGCTCACACCGCAAGACAAAGCAAGGAAGGTCAAGAGATTGTCACGTGTAGGCAGGGTTCTGGCTCACTTCCCAGGAAAATTTAGTTCAAGTCTGTGGGCAACATGTCCAGGCAACCTCTGCAATCCACTTGGGAGCAGGGCAGATCCCTTGCTCTGGGCAAGCCTCTCCACTCAGGAACGGTGAGAAGGAAGCAGATCCTTAGATCCCACACTCCCCAGTTAAATTAAATGCACAGAAACCAGCACTACTGGAAAAAAATTCTCTCAGAGCCCACAGAGCTCCTCCACCATGTCCATGCCTTAGTGGAAGTGACAATGTGTGGTTAGCCCTGACCATTCAGGGTCCCCATGCTGACATGCCACATGCTTTGGCACAGCCACTCAGCAGCCCTGAGCGCACATGACTTCTGTTGGCGTGCCTGAAGGCCCCAGAGATTCATCTGCAGAGACCACTGCAGGACTGGGGCCACCATCTATACCGCGAGGGGAAATGTTTGCTTTTCCTTGCCCAAGTTTGTTTGCCAACGGAGAAGGCACCTGCGCAGTAAAACACCAACTTCCCACACATGGATCCCACTCTCTGTCAGAGGGGACACATACTTTCTCCCAGTCCTGCACACTTCAGGACAGAAGGGACTTTGGAAGCAACTTACAGAACTCCAAAAGAAATACCAGGATGTCTGTAATACCCAAAGCCCCTAGAGTTCACACTGCTGGGGTGGGCAGGACAGAGCCGTGGCTCAAACAGAGCTAGTATCAGCAAAGAGGGACCTCTGCCATCTACCTTGTCCCAGTGTCCCCTACAGGACATGTAGGCCCTTCCCTGGCCACCCATGACAGGGCTGTTCTTACCACGCTGAAGTCCACGCCGTTGGTGATGGTGTGTCTCCGGTGCTCTGCGCGTCCCCTCTGGAGCCTCCGAGCATCTCCAGCTGCTGAATGGCTGCCATCTCCCTGGGGCTGCCCAGCAGACTTGGCATCAGGGCCTGTAACAGAGGAAAGCATGAGGACACCAGTCACTTGCAATGAAAACCTCCCAGTGGCCATCACGGTGGGGAATTCATTAGCCATTTTGCGTATCCGAGGTTTCAGCTCCTCTTCCAGCTGACAGCTATGCCTAGCAAATTCAGAAAAAAACCCTGAGATCCAGTCTCAGCTTGGCAACCCCTCTCCAGCCCAAATTCCCTGATTCCTTTCTGGAATCAGTTTACTGGCAAGCTCAGGCAACGGGCATGTGAAAGGATTTGCAGGGTAGATTAAAGAGTGGATTTGACATGGAACAGCTGAACAAAGCACCGAATCCTTCCAGGAGCACCTGCTCAGGTCCTTGCATGGGCAGGATAGACTTCAGTAACAGCTTACATGGCTTTGCCAGGCTAGCAATAGATCTTGGTCACCATCATTTGCAAAGAGCAAACTGCTTCCAATGCTGTTTCACTCCCAGCACAGACAACTAGATTATCACTAATACTGCCCACCCTTGTCCTGTCCTCATGGGATCCATGGTTCCCACCTAGGCTACATACACTCTGCCAGGAGTTCATTTCCTCCTGAATGCAGGTCAAGGACCTGCTCCTTCTCCACACATGTGGTGGGTGTCTCACAAGGAGCTTCCTCAGGAGGAGGAAGCCACTTAGCGCAGCTCTGGAGATGGCCATGGAGATCAGTCCAACTCATTTTGGAGCAGACACACTTTCCTTTCGCACCCAGAGATGTGTGTGGTGTTGAAGGGGGTAACCAACTCCAAGAGCCCTGTGCCTGTGGCCTAAACCATACAGTGTCTCAGGCTATAGGGTTTTCCAAAAATATATTAAAATCTGACAGCCTGTTCTGCAGCAGGTACAAACACGTGGTGCTGGTTCAAATCCATCCATAACCTATTTTTACAGATTAATTTTATGCTGGGAAGTTTTAGGCTGAATCAGACCCCCTTTGTCCACACTGTCTGACCAAAGCAGCTATTGCCTGAGCATCTGCAGCTGCCAAAAATTCAGCTCAGCTCCTAGACTGCATGTCCTGGCTAATTCACCAGAAACACAGCCCTGCAGCCACATCCAAGTGGAATGATTTCTGTGCTTCTGGATGATCTGGCAGAGTGAGTGTCCTGCTGCCAAGAAGCAGGCACCACGGCAGCCGGAGGTGCTCCAGACATGCCCAGGCAGCAGGTAGGCAGCACCTCCCTTCTTGCGCCAGTCGTCCGCCGAGTCCCCAGCAGGTCCTGCCTTGTGTTTGCCCCATCTCCCTTCAGCTGCCCACCTTTGTCTTTGCAGACTGTTCTCCTCAAGAGTTTCTTTCCTGGCTTGACTTTCCAGCAAGACCCACAAGATAACAGCAGAGATGCAGTCAAGGACAGGTGGCGATGCAGCTGTGGAAAGAAATCTCCTACTAGGAACATCTCCCCATCCATCAGCCATCTCCACATCCTTCTCCCACGCACCAGGCACTAGCTAGCTCCCAGAGGAATCTCCCACGAGTTTAGCATACTCTCTGGTGCTAGACTTGAAGGACTGGAAGTGCCAGGGCAGGATGCAAAGAGCTGGCAGTATAATTCTGGAAATTAACTAGAATTCTGGAAATTAAATTAGTAATTCCCAGCCTGGAATGCCACCTCCTGCACAAGTCTCCTAAGCAGGACAAGCTGGGCATTAAGAATGAGGGCTATGGGGCCTGCAGGAAAGGGGCTGAGGCTGCAAGCACCTCACACAATGCCGAGGATGAGCCCAGCTCGCAGGAGCGAGCTGAAAGGCCACAAGGTCAGGGAGGATTGCTCAGCACCAGGACTCTCCATGTTGCTAAATTTGCTAACCTAGCAAGACCGGTAAAACTGCACTCATTCTCCTCACCGACCTCGAGCACAACCTCTGTGGGAAGCAGAAGAACAGTCCCAAAACTGGAGGTCATAAGCAGGATCTCAAAGCAAAGCCAGCAGCACCCCTGGGAAGAGCTGCAAAGTGGAGATAAAAAAAAAATTAAAAAATCACATTAAAAAGCTTTACGCTGCTGTCGCCAGAAAGCACCAGCATTAAGTCAGCACAGGAAAAGCACAGCCTCCAGACACTGATCTGACCCGAGCATCTGATTAGAGGGTGTCCCCTGGCCGACCAGCGGAGCTCTGTGCACTTGAGCTTAAAATATAGCTGCCAAGGGATCAACCCTTGCTAAGGAAAGAGCAGAACCCCCTCATGGAGATAAAAGAGATCCTGCCATAAAATATAGGCCTCTTCCTACCTAGAGCCCCTCTGCTCCCCATAAGCCCAACAGAACAGGAGCCTAGGACCAGATACCTGGTGGTTGTTTTACACAGCTCCCTGGCCCTGGCAGTGGCTTAGGCAAGCGAATCTCCAAACAAAACGACCGCCTTTCTTGTTCCAGTGCCATCAGCTCCCCAGGTAGCTGCTAAAGCCAGCCCACCCTGGGAGCGAAAGCAAGCGCTGAGCTGGGGAGGAAGCGGAGCGCATCTCCCCTGTGCCGCAGATCCCCGCGATCACGGATCACTCCCTGCCTCAGTTTCCCCACCTCTCAGCAGGAATGAAAACTCGCTCACAGGGGAAGCACAGGGGAACAGATGTCTAACACAGAGGCACTTGGACACCGTGGTGATAGCACCAGCAGCAGGGAGCTGCCCCAGTGACTTCTGTCCAAGAATCAGCCTTGCTGTCCTTGCTGGGCAGCTGCTGTGAGCACCCCAGATGCCGTTGCTGACACCCAGAGAAGAGCCTTCTTCAGAAGCCGTCTACTATTTGAGAACAGACTTCCTGGGCCCAGTTAATTTCCATAGACAATCTTCATCACACGGCACCAGCCCCAGCTGTGCCCAGTGTAAAAGTCTTGCCACGTTAATGCCCGGCTCTTCCACAACCAGTTGCAGCGAACACCCACTGGTTGGATTACAATGCAGGAAATTATCCTGTGATGGAAGACAACACTGAACAGATGTGCAGAAATGAAGACTAAAACCGGTAACTCTAACTTATAGCTTTCACTAAGCATCCAAAGTCAACCTAAAATTGAGGCTGGTTGTTAGAATACCACCCCGATATCTGGAAAGAGAGCAGCATGGGCTTAGGCACTAAATGTGCCTGCAGATTCAGACTATCACTGTAATCTTAGACTGTAACGACCCTCTGTTGCCAGAAAGTTGTGCTCTGCAGTAGTTGTCTGGCTGGTCCCTTCTGAAGGAAAACTTTCCATTTAATACCGATTTATCATGCAGAATTTTTTTCAAGTTTTTCAGGATTTATATCCTTGATGATAGAGCAACTAGTCTGCATACTAATATTCACCTAAATGAAGTTCCAGTTATTAGTCTGGAGGCAAAATGGAAAGCAGAGAATCTTAACGATATTTAAAATTTCTTCTCCACCCTACAGAAGCAGGGGTGGGAGAGGAGAGGAAGGCAAACCTGGTCAGACAGGAGTACTTTACTGAGGCGAAGGAAGGCATTGTGCTCAGAGGTGTCATGAGAAGGAACATCAAGATCTCTCACAGAGCTTTGCATCAGTAAACCTCAAATCATTGAACAAGTAGATAAAGAAAATACTACCTGCCGGCAATGGAGAAATACAGAATTTCTGTATTTCTTCTAGCTTCTGCTTACCAGCAACAAGTGAAGATGTCAGTGACATCTGGTTGAGGAAGTGTCCCCCCTGGCCAAACCGAGCTTCTGCTTGGCACGACACCCAAAGGGTGAGATACAGGCAGGCGGTTTCTGAAAGCAGGGTGCTCCCTCTCCCGCCTTCATCAGCTCTGCAGCCCTCTAGTCCTGTCAAACTGAACGATCACACAGCTGACAGGAAATAAATACATATGTTTATATTTGCATATGAACCTATACACTGGTGAGGCCGCTCCTCGAATCCTGTGCTCAGTTTTGGGCCTCTCACTACAAGGACATTGAGGTGCTGCAGTGCGTCCAAAGAAGAGCAACGAAGCCGGTGAAGGGGCTGGAGCACAGACCTTACGAGGAGTGGCTGAGGGAGCTTCGGTTATTTAGTGTGGAGAAGAAGAGGCTCAGGAGAGACCTTGTCTCTCTCTACAGCTACCTGAAAGGGGGTTGTAGAGGCAGGGGTCGATCTCTTCTCCAGAATAACTACTGAAAACAGGACAAGAGGAAAGTTGCACCACGGAAGGTTCAGGTTAGACGTTAGGGAAAGTTTCGACATGGAAAGAGTAGTCAAGCACCGGAACGGGCTCTTCAGGGAAGTGGTGAAATCACCATTCCTGGCAGTGTTCAAGAAACATGTAGATAAGCTTAGGGATATGGTTACCAGGTATCGTGTTGAAGGGCTTACGGTTGGACTCAATGATCTCGAAGGTCTTTTCCAACCATAACGATTCTATGATACTATGATACTGTACACATAATATTTTTTTACTCATTCAGTTCATGGAGTCAACTCACTTCATGACTTCCCAGTCACTTAATCTAAGACAGGGGAAGGAGGCCAACCTGCTGGGAGCTGTACATCAGCATGCGGTGGCACCAGAGGAGATGTCACCCAGGCTGCAGCCGCGGGACAAAGTTAAGAGGACAGCTCAAGCCAACATCTCCCTGATACAGGAGCATCGGCAGACACTGGCACTGCAGCACGGGCATCCCCTTAGCTCCTGAGGAAGGGACATGGTTAGAAGTGATTACTGATTAGGGAAACTCTGTAGATGAAGCTGGCCCAGCTGCCCAAATGGCATTTGGAGACACAGAAACACATCTCCCTGATGTTGCTTTCCCATTTGAGTGCTTGTTGTAATAGTGCCAGATATTCAAACACAGAAATTTGGGCAGATTTCCCTACTTTAAGGGTTTTTTTTTTGGCAGAAACATCCATGACAGCACAAAACAAGCCCTTCTGACAAAGCAAAACATATCTGAGTTCGTGACAGGTACATGCCTGCATCTGCTGCACCAGTAAAGCAGCTCGATTTTCAGAGCATTTCCCCACTCCCAAGATCTGGTGACCCTCAGAGACAATAAGCTCTGTTACCTACCCCAGAAGGAAGGTCACCTACAGCCTCTGCACCAGGGGACAACTACAGACATGTTAGTGTAAAGCCCTTAATTCTTCTTGTCACCACTATAAACAGACAAGCACCCACACGAGGAGAAATGTAAAGGAAAGGAGGAACCTGAGACACACCAGGATTTGCAAACAACGTGCTCTCCATGCCGGTTTATCAAGGGCGTCCATCAAAGCCAACAGAAGCTAAAAATAACAATAAAGAAAAACACAGACTTCCCAGAGTTTTGCATCAGGCCTGTGGGAGGAATGGGCTGCTGTTTTAAATCCCAAAGCAGGAGCAGGTCTGTGCTGCCGGATAACCGGGCGCGGATCCCAAGCTGCCGTGCCTGCTCAGCTCTCCAGCCGCAGCGCTGCTAAAACCTCGAGCCCCGAACGCCCGAGGAAACGCGCGCCCGAAGTCAGCCGGGCTCCCCTCTCTGTAGCCTGCAACAGCCCCTGTCCAGGTGCTCCTGGTTTAGCAGACGGGGGGAATAAAAACGGAGGAGCCCCCCAGGGAGCCCTTCCCAGCAACAAGGGCTGGGCAGGGCCCGCGGGCACCCCGGGCCAGGGGCTGCTGCCGGGGGAGGCCGGAAGGTGCCGCGGGACGGACCCCGTGTCCCCCCCGCCGCCGCTCACCTC
>VZSV01000256.1:133772-151930 GCA_013398735.1 Nothocercus julius | reverse complement strand
TTTTTTTTTTTTTTTTTTTTTTAATAATGCAGTTCAGTGCTGAAAATGAGAAACCACCCTCAATTTTATTTCATTCAAGAGAACTGCTGTGATGCTGAGCTGGCCCCTTATGCCAGGATCTGCGCTGCTCTTTAGTCAACTCTCCTTGGCTTCTCGGTCTTCCTGAGTGCACCAGTACCCCTGTGCTCCCGAGAGGATTGGTGTCACCCCTGAGCTGGGCTTCTTGTGCTTTGCAAATGGGCATCTGAATTCCCAGCAATTCACACCAGCAGTGTGTATGTCAGCCCAAAGGCAGATAAAGACTGAAGAGATAAATTTCTTCTCCTTTCCCTTTTTCTTTTCTGTGTTAAAAAGTGATTAACATTGTCAAGCAGTGCAAAACTTGGGAATACTCCAGATATTTTTAGGTGATTAGAAACAATGCAAATATTAAGAGATTCCACTTTCTAAGCAGCGTTATGGAGGTTTGTGTGAATCAAGCACAGTCACTTTTACATTCTGCAAACATTTTTATCGGTGAAAACTCAATCTCGGGCATGGACCTCTGTATAGCTCCTGTTTAATGAAAAGGTCTGATGATCTGTTCTGGGAGCTTTGTGTGGCTGTGCTACAGAATTAAGGATTTTGTTTATTTTTCCCTTTTTGCTTCTCTCATTGGTGCTGTAGTAATCAGGTTAGTGAAGTCCGTTCAGCAGGAGAATTCAATCTGGTCTTGCAAGATCAATTTGTTCTTCCTCTGAAATCTGTTTTTGTTTCACTTTATATGCAAAATAAGGCTTGCTGCAGTATTTGTGTATAACTGCTAGCCAAGACATCTTCCCTTTTTGCTTTGGTTGAGCTTTTCATATGTTTTTGTTATTGTTCTCTCTTGTTTTTGAGTGATAAATACTTCCGTTTTCTGCAGGAATGCACAGCAAAGCGAGGCAGTTTGTATGAGCTTTAGTCATGAAAGTTATTATTTTTACAGTTGGGAAGCCAGAACAGACTTGGTTCTTATTTATTTATTTATTATATTCATGGCAATCTAAAATCAGGAACCTGAAATGCTCCCTTGTAGTTGTTAGGTTGCCCATCAATACATGATGGGAAAGACAGTCTTGTTCTTTATCTGCCTGCAGTCAGAGAAGATTGTTCATTTGGGCCAAGAAATGCACCATGGACAAATCTCTCCTAGGAAAAAGGTCACCCTGCTGGAAATGAGGACCAAACTTCTTATGGCATTGGTAGCACCAGCGTCTGCCTTACCAAGCCCTGCAGTGTGGTCATCTGCTAGGAGTCCTGGTCAGTCTACTGGATTTTGGAAAAAAAAGGGAAAAATAAAGAATGGATCCCAGTGAGTTTCTCAGTGGCACTGCTTTGGACTCAGATACATCCCACGTGTGTCTTGGTTCCTCAGCTCTGTCTCTACTCAGTGCAGGAGGAGGCAGATGTAGGGGGGTAGTTGCTAGAAGCCAAATCATCATGTGGCAGCCTCTGTTGTTCTCCATTCGAACATGTGAAGTTCATGTGAGCTACTCTCTTCTCTTAGACATCCTGATTTAAAGGAGGTGACTCCAGCCCTGGTACCTTTGAGCCTTGGATCACAGATAAGTTGGCTTTAGGCTTTTCTTGATACAGCGTTACATCAAGATTTGAAGTGATTGATTGATTCCCCTTGCTCATTGTCTGTTTCCCCACATAAACCTGTTGTTTGAGGTAAGGGCGCTTGGAAGCTGAGTAGAGTGGCCTTACGTTTCAGGACCAGAATCTGTGTGTGGATGCTTGAGTTCAAGAGATGCCAATACCGGAGCAGATAATGCAGCAGGGATGGAGTTGGGAAATCACCGACTTGGTCGTGTTTTGGTGGCTAAATTGGAGAGATGCTGCTTTGGTTGAATTGAAAGCAGCAAATGCCAAGTTAAGCCTTCAGGAAGCTTTATTTTAAACCAATATGAAATACTTTGGCTTAACTAATTTGTGTTCTAGATGATTTAGCTTTTTGTGATTAGCTTGTAATTTTTGTTGCCTTTTTGAAACAGTTCTTGATACAACTGTTTCAACATAAAAGTTGAAACAATTCAAACAAAAGTATTTTATGGAGGATCTTCTTTTAGAACTTCTTCTGTAAATTTTTCCCTCTTCTCGTTTTCCTGCTGGAAACTCTTGTGTCAACTTCAGCTGGAAGGAGCCTGCCAGCCAGGAACTGCACTGCTTCAGTGCAATGTGCATGCAAGTTAGGTCAAACTGAGAGCTGTTACCCATTCTACTCCAGCAGTAACACATGGCTGAGGTAAGGAATTACGGATACTGCAATTTGGAGCCCAAGGAAGCAATGAGTCAAGACAGGGCTGGGATGGAAGCAGCCCATGGAGCAGGCTATAGACACGTGCACTCGAGTTGCGCTGTGGCTCCGTGGGCTGCTCTGTCTGGTGAGCGTTATGCAAGTAACATCAAAGCCACCCTGGTGTGGGTTGATGTGGCTGAGCAGACTGATTTTTACTAACCCAATGTATTAGTCTTGAATTTCAGCCCAAAGCTGTTCAGACTGTTGGAAAGTTGCAGGCCTGCTTTCCTGGGTGACTGGATTGCCTTGGTGCAGCGAGGAAGGATTTGTGCTTCCTTGCATCCTGCTGCCCTTGTAGCTGCCTCTCCAAGCTGGGACTGTGTGGCAGTGGTGTGGCACAAGTGGTGCAATTGTAAATGAGCTAACATCTGCATCCAAAGCAGCAAGCACCTGGAGCCAATGGATGGGGATGCATGTATTCCGCCTTCTTACCTTCTCCTTCCTGCTCTTGCTCTGGGGCACTTGTTTGCTCATGGAACAAATGCGGCATGATGACATTCAGAGCCCTTCTTGCCATGGAAGGGCTCTGGGCCCATGTCCATCTGCTATCGTTTTTTAATATGGTTGTGCATAATTGGGGAGTGACTCATCCAGCCTCATCCTTAATCGCCGAAGTGACAACAAATATGTTCCTGCCAGTGTTAATGGTCAAGGGCTTTTCTTCACTTGGACGTTGCTATTTATCTTGCTGTATGAGAGGCTTATTGCTGTGGAGAGGCCAAGATTAAATCCATTCAGGGATGGACTGGCAAAGGGAGAGACTTTTCCTTGCAGCCTGGTGAATCAGCTCCGTGTTCTGGTTGAACTCAGCAGGACCATAGCACTTTCCACCTCTTTTCCTGTGATAAAGGGGAAAAGCAAACAGACAGAATCTGTGTAACTGCTTCTCCACTTACTGTGACACCCACTTATTTCAGTTACAGCTGTAACTTTTTCACATTTTCCCTGCTCTAGGACAGTGGAGCAGCTGCTAAAACAGTGTGTGACTCAAACTGAAGAGTTCGACTTTGGTTTCTAACTGCAGTTGGTTTTCCTTCCTCTCCCTATTGGTAATTTTGTCATCCCTACTGACCCCTCAACTGCCTTTAACTCCTCTCCTGTCAATCCCTGGGGGTTAAGTTGGGGGCTTTCCCCAAAGGAGGGAAGCCAGTGCTCCTTATACGAGCCCCATGACGTAGCTGGCTCTGCTTTCCTTCCATGAAGCTTCCACTTAAAAAAAGGCATCTCCTTTGCAGTCCCTTCTCTTTATGCAGACCAGGAAACAAATGCAAGTAGCCCCCAGCTCCTATAACGTTGTGCTGGATGCTGTTGGCTGGGTTATACATGACCCAGGCTGTGTGCAGAGCTCCCCAAGGCTTTTCTGAAGTTCTCCAAGAAGTAGCAGTGTTATGGGCTGGGACACAAGCAGGGTGCCAAGTAGTAAGTAAGACTGTTGTAACGAATACCTTTGACCCCCTGTTCTATGTCTGGGTTGGCTTTTGCATTGAGGAATTCAGGGATGATGCAAAGGAACCGTTAATTGCTTGTGGTTTATTATGCAATAAAGTCAAGCTTATTTTAATTGCATCAGGGCGATGGAGAGTTGATGCTTTAGAGCTTTGTGCTAGTGTAGCTATGTATCTTGCAATACAGTTCACCCAGTGCTGTGGCCTGCCACGCTTAAGTCTGTACAAGCTTCCTTTCCTGTCCTAGGGCTGCTGGAAGCTTTGAAGTCCTGAATCTTTCACGTTCAGGGCAGTTTTTTCCTCTAGAAATCTCTCATAGCCCCACTAAAGTGGGGAGGTGTGACTAGAGGTCCCAGAGGTCACTTCCAGCAATATTTCTGTGATGCATTCAATTACTTCGAGGGTCTGCTCTGCAGCAAAGTAACGACACTGTTGTGTACCTGGTTTTCTTAAGTGTGCTTCAGCAGGCATTATTAGTGTTTTTAGAAGCCGTATATTTAAACTGAAACATGATGTTACTGCTGTGGTGAGTCTGAAAGGTGTCAGCTTGGGGATGTCAATACCATTGCAATGTCCTGGATGATTGAAGTCTATTCCTTGCTGAAAGCTAGACATTTGAACAGAATTGAAACCATGTCAGGTTGTCAAAGCGGCAAGTGATATTTTACATCTCACTGTTCAATCTGACAGCTCATTATTTAAAGGTAAACTTAAAGACCCATGGCTGCTTCTAATTCTGTGGTTTTGGTCCCAGTGTCTTCCAGTCCAAATGACATTTTTTTTTTATTGTATATACTTTTTTTTTTTTAGTCCTTGACAGAGTTAAAATGATGCAAATCTGGGTGTTTTTTCTCTCCTTGGAAGCTGGGGAGGAACACGAACCCCTCGAACGGTGGGGAGCAATGACAGGCTGTATGTGCTGTAGACTTGTGTGAGTTTGCAGGAGGCTCTGATTGCTACCGTAATCCATCAGAGCTGTTGCTTCTTCCCTTTGTCCCAGTTGAACATGGTGGTTGCTGTGGTTCTGGCTGGAGGGAAGGCAGAGAACAGTCAAAGAGCGAGTGGAGTGGATGTTTATAACGTGGACTGGTTATTCTCCAAGCTTGGACTTCTCTGGCTGTCATTAGTCCTGACTGTGTCCTAATAGCAATGGAAACCGTTCAGAAAGTTCAGTAAGATTCCAGAAATCCCCATGCTTTCCTCAAGATGATGAGATGGTTCCAGAATGTAGAAATATTAATGGTGAGGGACCACTAGTCCAGCCTCCTGTTTGGAGCAGAACCGTACCCAACACTAAATCAGGTCAGTTATAGCTTTTCTCAAGCCAAATATTGAAAACCTCAAAGGATGGAGGTCTCCCACCTCTCTGGGGTCCTATTCCAGAGCTGCACCCCCGCACGGTAAATTAGGAATTTTTATCTTGATTTCCAGTTTGAGCCTCCAAAGCTGCATCTTGTCGCAGTTACCCATTATTATACCGTGTCTCATCTTAAATGAGGAAACGGAGGCATTAAAGAAGTGAAACGATTTTTTCCTGTGCAACATCACCTTTCTCTTCCAGCAGTGGGCATCAAGTTGTCAACTATGGCTGTTGCCTGAGCTCTGTAGAAAGCCTCAAGAGTGCAAGGTGTTGATTGCCTTTAGCCTTGTGGCTCTTATGTTCCTCTTGGCTTCTTTCTCCTCAGGTTTCCACCAGATCTCACAGAACAAGGTGGCAGTGCTGCTTCTGGCTGGTGGGCAAGGAACTCGCCTGGGAGTGAGCTACCCGAAGGGCATGTACAACGTGGGCTTGCCTAGTGGCAAGACCCTGTATCAGATCCAGGCAGAACGAATCCGCAAAGTCGAGCAGCTCGCTGGCCAGAGATACCACCGGAGGTGTGTCATCCCTTGGTAAGTGACCTGGAGCCACAAGCCACCGCACAGGGCCTTTGCCTTGCAGCCATGCCTGTGTTGTCTTCTAGCAGTGCTCTGCTCAGCGCTCTACGCAGAGTCTGCTCTGCAGGGTTTGCAATCCCCGCAGCTGGCGGTGGAGTGAGAAGGAGAGGGAAGTGTGACCTGAGGAAACAAGTCCTGTTTAAAAGACGCCAGTGCTGTCTTTTAAAGCGCACACCCTAAGGACATCACAAACGACACTTCAGTGCCTGTTTCACATTCTTTGAAAGGGATTCATTTGTATCATACTTTCTCAGACCTATGCGTGGAGTGATCGCTGAGTGCTCACCTTCCAAGCCCTTCACCCTGCTCTTACGTCTTATTTCTGCCACAACAAAGAGCTCAGTTCACAAGGGTAAATGCCTGTTGTGCTCCATTTTTAGGCCACCTCTTGCTGTTGTTGCAAATGGAAAATGCCATCAAATGTCACTTAATTCTAAAGTGTCTTATTTAGAGCTGACTGCCTGTTCTCCTGGCTGTGCCTTGCTTTCAAAAGCCTCCGGGCTTCAGGAGATATTAAATCTGTGCAAGGTGCTAAATGCGAGTTCCTTGAGGCATGTGAGGGTGAGAGAGAAGACGACACTGCAGCTTAGTCCTGAGAATGTCTTGCTGCTCGCTGTTCACCTCCCAGATGGAAAAATTTCTTTACGAAATCACCAGCCTGTCTGTCTGAGATGGGGTGTGGGCAGAGCATAAGAGCACACGTGCCTGGCATCTTCAGGGTAGCCCATCGTCTTTTACAATTTGATAACTAAAGGTGATTTGACTCCAGGTTGTGCATCTCTGAAGTTGTGTATATGACCTGAATTGCAGATATTCCCATCTCTGATACTGCTGGGAGCTAGGATGGATTATTTGCAGCATACAAACTCTGTTGATACCTTGTAGATCTTGTCCTCCCGGGCCGAGGAGACAGTTGGCTGCTACAGTGTGCCAGAGGCCAGTACAGGCTGTGCTGCAAAGATGTAAATCGGTGTGTTCAGGAGGCCTAAGTTCTCATCTTCAGGGTGCAGATACCATAGAATGCTGGCAGAGGACCCTATAATCCTATAGCAATAGTCGTTGGAAAAGTGCTTGATGGGGAACCGGCAAATATGACTCTTAGCCATTGCTGAAGAGCAATGCCCCCTTTTATATTATGTAGTTCTGCCTTTTGCTTGTGTTTTTCTTTTGGCTTGGTCATTCAGCATCTGCTCTTGCCCAGGTACATTATGACAAGCGAATTTACCTTGGGGCCAACAGAAGAGTTTTTTGCAGAACACAACTACTTCAACCTGGATAAGTCCAACGTGATCATGTTTGAACAGAGGATGCTGCCAGCGGTAACCTTTGATGGGAAGGCCATCTTAGAGGAGAAAGGGAAAATTGCGATGGCTCCAGGTACCCGACTTTTCACATTCAATTGGCACAGTAACGTAAAACGTGTTGGTAATTACTAGCTATCACCAGCCTTGGTACACAGGAGCCTTCTTTGGAGGTCAGTGTTAATGCTTTTGATTAGCGTGGGAGGGTTCAGTTAAATGTCTTCAAGCTCTTAATCAAGAGTATAGCAGTTTCTGTTTAGTTCTTGCTGGACATTTGACCACGTCATGCATTTTTTTTTTTTTTTTATCAAAGCCTGGGAACATGGGCAGGATTAGAAGGACCAGGGCAGCAGCACGTTAGGAAAGACATACGTTGGCAGGTCTGTGTATACGCAGGATGAAGTTGCTGGGTAAAAGCCCCTGGGGAAGTGACTCCATGAAGCTGCCAGGGGAGCAGTGTGTGCTCCTCACTGCGCATCCTGCTGGCTCGGGGCTTCTGGTCCCTCAGCCGAGCTAGGGAGAAAGGTCACCTGGTTGAAGGCTCCCATTCAAGGCTGATAGCTGAAAATGTCAAACAATTTAGCAAGAAGACAAACTTTTTTCAAAATGATTGAAATGTCTTATCTTGAAAAGTAGCTCTCTGTTTCTTTCAACCTGGCCTCGATAACAGAAGCAGTCGAGGCAGCCCAGTCAAGGCTCTGTTGTAGTGATGTGGTTTGGGGCTGCACGATGGTTTTCCTGAGCTGACAGGAGTGTCAAAGATCTGTGTTTGCTGAACAGATGTGCAGGTGTCTCTTCTGCAGCTGGAGTTCAAGTGTTAAGAAAGGTACTAGGTTGGGATGAGAGGGAATCCATAGAAAATAAATTTATGTTAGTCTTTCTCCCCCAGTCTGAATTTTAAATGCATTTTTGTTCAGCACTGGATGACAAGAAATGTAATAATTCTCTGCCATGCTCTGTGTAATACTTTTCAGTGTTTTTCCTCTAAAGATTTTGCAACGCTTCACAGAGTCTCATACTATTTCTCTGTGAGGTTGATGTACACAGTCCCACTTTACAGATGAGAAAACTGGGGTATGGAGGGGAACTAGGTTGCGTGAACTGAGACGGTGGCAACACTGGGAATAAAATCCAGTAGCATTGACTCTTGGCCTGGGCATTTGCTACTAGAAAACGCATTCCTTGCTCTGCAGCTTTTGCTCTGACAACGTTAGTCACAAAAAAACACACTGGTACTAATGAAACAGGGCCTCCCTTTTTCCTCTTGCCTTATAGATGGCAACGGTGGTTTATATCGTGCTTTGATGGATAATAAGATCTTGGATGACATGAAAGAGCGTGGTGTCCAGTATGTCCACGTATACTGTGTGGACAATATCCTCGTGAAAATGGCAGATCCCGTCTTCATAGGCTTCTGTGTTTCCAAAGGAGCTGACTGCGGTGCTAAGGTGAGGCAGTGCTAATGGGCCATCTCCCCTCTGGGAACTAAGGTCCATTTGAGTTTGGAAGCTGTTGTGTAGGGATGTACCAGGATATTAAACCTCTGACAAAGATGTCTGGAAAAGAGCAAATTTAGACATGATAGCCTGAACTGCAAGTAGTAAGTACTTGGCTGTCAGTGCTATATGCAGAGTACATCCCTGTAGGTTAGCAGCTTTACTGGCCTAGGGCATGTTTATAGATGCACATTTTAGTTTAATCCAAGCACGGAAAAAGGGGAAAACCAAAGCAACCTGAGCTGAGACTCTAAAGTGCCAGGCTGTCAATGCTTATAAGGAAAGATTTATCTTGCAATAATCATTAACACTGCTCATGCAGAGAGGGAGCTGAAGGTTAAGAACTGTAAAGAATTTTTCATTTAATGCTGGATCCCAATTAAAAGTCCTTGATCATAGAACTGCCCTCAAGTATGGTGCTTTCTTTACACTGTGGTCTGCCCCATGAGAAACTGCTTAATTAAGTGCTTGAGTATGGTTCTTAGGCCAGGTTTTGGGGACAAAACATGCTTCCAGGCTACACTCGGTGCTATCTGATTTGTGCTGCTGAGGCACTGGAGGAGCAGCCTGTAGCAGAGTCTTATAGGTGGTTTGTATGTGGGAGTTGGGTACTGTTTTTTTCTTCCTCTTTGTCATCACCTTGTGCCCTGTGGCTGCAGGTGGTGGAGAAGGCCTATCCGACGGAGCCCGTCGGGGTCGTGTGCCTTGTGGATGGGCTCTACCAGGTGGTGGAGTACAGCGAGATCAGCCCGGAGACCGCGCAGCAGCAAAGCCCCGACGGGAGGCTCATGTACAGCACGGGCAATATCTGCAACCATTTCTTCACAGTTGACTTCCTGCAGACAGTGGCCCAGTAAGTTCGAGCAGACCTGCCAGACAGCTGTGCGGCCCCAAAACACCTTCAAGAGCGGGGAGTGTGTTTGGTTTCCCACTCGCTTGGTTTCCTACTTTCAGTCGTGGGTAGGCTTTCAATAAGTAGCTCTCTGCCCTTAGATCTGATATATTCAGGACATGTTGGGGATACCGGTCTGCTGTGTGAATTGTCCCTGTGGGAGGATACAGAACTGATGTAGCTTAAAATGTGGGGATAGTTATGGGGGGACCTAACTTCACTTCTGTCTAGTCTTGAGCCAGACAACAGTCTTGAAGAGCCTGGTCCCTCTTTGTGTGAGGATCTGCTCTGGTACGCTGCCATCCTGATCAGATAACGCCTTTTTTTCTTTTACCTGTGGTTTCAACTGGGCACAGGGTCCTTGTTCACCTCCTGCTTTACCTGATTATATCACATTGTAGTGGGTGTGGAGTGGCCACTGCTCCCCACCGCACAGATGACTGGACTGCTCTGGTTAGTGGAATGTTTCCTGCATGTATTTTATATACATTTGGAAAGAACAATATCCAAAACAGTTGAGATATTACCAAGAGCAGTAATAAGCTGTCTGTTTTCCATTAAAAAAAAAAATTACTTCTTCTCTCAAAGCATGAAGCAAATGAATTCGTTTCTCCTCCTTTTGCTCTGGCAGGAAATTTGAGCCCCAGCTGAAGCATCATGTAGCCATAAAGAAGGTGCCCTACATTGACGAGGAGGGAAATCTGGTAAAGCCGCTAAAACCGAACGGGATAAAGCTGGAGAAGTTTGTGTTTGATGTGTTCCAGTTCTCTAAGTTAGTGGCAGATGTGAATCTTTTTTTTCTTTCTTTTACTGTTTTTTCTTTCTCAATGTTTGTTTGAATGACTGTCCGTTGTAACAGGTCTTGACGGGGAGCACATGGTTTGTGGGTGGCTTGTTAAGAAGCTGTTGCATCTACCAACATTCTCCAGCATGAGAGTAACTCCACAGGCTCTGAAAGGTGCATTTGCAGAGACCTAGCAGCCAGGCTTGCTCTGACTGTGCTCCAAGAACTGCTTGTCCTAAGGAGGGTGGCTTGTCTGGCTGAGCCTCTGCTAGTTGCACAAACTGAGAAGAAAAGAAATTATACATATAGTGCAAAGCCAACATTTAATATGAGCGCATGTTTGAGTATTTCAACCTGCTGAAATCAGGTCTTTGAGAATTGTGGCTTCCATGGCAACTGCAGCTCTTGTTACATTTTTAGGGCATATTAAGCCGCAGCTCAGTTCACAGCCTTTGTGCTGGGGAAAACAGGTTGCTTAAGCACCATGGGGCCGAGTTACTGTTGCTGTGGGAACTGTGAGTGTTGACTTGCCAGGCTCTTTACATGTAGCAGAGATCGTTTGTCCCATAGCGGTAACACAGTCGGAGATGCTTTGTTTTTAGAGGACGTGGGATTTTAGTAGTTTAGGGATCTCACGTATTATGTTGGGTATAGTTATTTTTGCTTTTAGAGTGATTTGTTTTAGAATTGGGCAGCTCAGGACTTGAGCTCTAGTCTCTGTTTCCTGATATGGATCGAGTAGTGGAATAGCACAATAAATTATTATAATAAATTATAAAAATTACTGTGATGAAAACAGACCTGATTTCTGAGTTTTAAAGGGGCTCATTTGCGAACAGTGATTTCTCTGTGTGCTTTGTTAATAATAATGCAAAAGCAGCTTGGCAGATGATCTTCACCCTTGGAATGCTGAAACATGCAGATGTTGCTGTGGTTTTTATTTGCATTCCCACTTGACTGTAACTTGTGCAAAGTTGCTAGCTAATTCATACCCAGAAACTGGTGTCCTTGGTTCTTCCTTGCCCACAGACTCTTACTTGGAGCGACCACTTCTTGTAGCAGGGAGGTGGCTGCATATTTTGTTTCAGAGCAAAATTATTCCAAAGATTGACCACCTGCAGTGCAACCTGCATCCTAGCTTCAGATATCACTACTTTCTCCACCCTGTCTTGCTTATTATCCTCTTAGCTGAGGCTTTTTGTCAATAAAAAGCCGCCTAGGCTCTGGAAAGGTTTCTGTGGGAACTCTGAACCCCTCTTGAGAGTCAGATGTTATGTTCTCTGGGAGCCTGAGCCTCTAGGTGGGTGTTTCTGTCATCAAGCTCTCATAGTCTTTTGCTCTACAGGTGGGTGGTGGGCTTTTCTTAGCTTAAATCTGCCAGGAGCAGTATGTATGAGCCTTTCCCTGTTAAAGTTGTTGTTGATGGGTTTCTTTTCTTTTTTTTTTGGAGAACAGGATTGATGGCTAGCATTGTTTTTCATTATTATTGTCTCCTTCCCTTTGCTGGTAGGAATTTCGTGGCATTTGAAGTTGTGAGAGAAGAGGAGTTCTCACCATTAAAAAACGCAGACACAGCTGAGAAAGACACTCCTACCACAGTTCGGCAATCCCTCCTGGCCCAACATTACCGCTGGGCTCTCAATGCTGGCGCCAAATTTGTGGATGAAAATGGCTGCAGGATACCGGAGAAATTCAGGTGTGAACCTCTGTGCACTGCTTTGTAGCTTCTCTTTCTGTGGTTGCCTGCCCACTGCAGTTGTGTGCACTGTGCTCCGCAAAACTGGGCATCACATGGTGCCTTGGCATGACTTTTATTAAGCTAGGCTTTTCCGGAGATCGATGTCTATTACCACTCCTGCTTCACTACTAATTATAAATACAATAACAAATATGCAAGTAACTCAGTGCTGTGACTCTGACACATTCCTGCCTTTGGTAGTGAGCTGACTCCTCTTACAGCAACTCCTGCACAGAAAGACCATAGCCCTAGCTAGAGGCAATCCCTTTTAATGTTCAGGATTTAGCCAGCCCAAGCAATGGGAATTTGTAGCCATCGCCAGCTTTTCTGAATATAGCCCCAGGACTCATAGTTAAACAGCAGTCTCAGGTGGACATAAATATCAGCTATTATATAGCAGTTACCACCTCAGATACATTCTGTATGTAAATGTAAAGCTTTGTTTACTCTATGGGTTGTTACTTCATCAGCTTATCATTTAATAAACCCGTAAGCTGTTTGTATTATTTGAAAAGCACTTCTTCAAAAATCACATACTTGCTTTAATGAGAAATCATTGGCAGCTGCTTGTTCCTTTTTATTTCCACCGCTTTGGTTGAAATAATGTCTGATGCTTGTGAACTTAGCTTCTCTTATCCTACTGCATGTCCTGTTCTTGCTGAACTGTCAAAGAAAACATGTTATTTTATTAGCCTAGCAAAAAGTTGAAATCCTGTTTTCTCTTCTTTTAGTCTCTCAGGAACTGAAGATCCTCCTGCTGTGTGTGAGATTTCTCCATTAGTGTCCTACTTTGGAGAGGTGAGGATAACTATCTATGGAGGTATTTTTAAGAGAGGGCACATATGTATCTGTTTTCCTGCCAAACACAAGGGGTTTCTTTAGCCTGTGTTTGTCAAGAAATGGTAAGATCAAGAGAGCCAGGAGTAGAGCTCTGTGGTCCAGTCTTGGTTCCACCATGGTTTACTCTTTGGCAGTTTGCTCCCTCTTGGTTTATCTGTTTTAACCATCTATAAAACTAAATTTGTAATGAAGCTGCACAGTTTCATTAAGGCTCACAAGTACTTTGTGATCCTCTAAATGCAAAGGACTAGAGAAGTGCAAATATTCATGTTATAAAATGCAGACGGTTCCTATATATGCCTGCAAGCTAATTTATGCTAGTGATCTCTCCCAGTGTCTGCATACCAAACAAGAAAGCATGGTGTGTGCATCATCTTGGGAGACAGCACATTCAGAACACATTTCTGAACTTTGTATCCCTAAATTAATTGGTCCCAAGAAAGCTACTTCCATTTAACAATGCAAAGAGAAGCCTTTGGATTTTGGGCAGACAGACTGAGAAATAGTGGATGACAGAAGGATAAGTGGGGGATAGTGGGAAAGGTGTTCATAAAGTTTTGACTGTTATCTTTGCTGGCTTTTTTTTGCCTACAGGGAGCTAACTGATTCCAATCAATGCATTATAAAAACAAAATGAAGAGAATGCAACTTAAGTTGACCCTTCTAGGACTGTTCTTTAATGGGACTTAAGGAGAGCAATTATAACTTAAGACCATGCCTTGCTCGCTTTTGCCCTCCCCAACCTGGGAGGAGTTGTTTCCAAGATCCCTTGTTTTATGTTCATCTGTGTCTCTCCTTCGTGAACTCCAGTCATGTGGTTAAAACCCTTTCCATCTCTGTTATGCTGTAATGCGTCACTAAGGAAACTGTTGCTGTTGTCTGTCCCTTCCATGACCTCTTCATTTTAGGTAGTCAGTCATTCCTTGAGAACTTAAAAATAGTGCAGGTAACCAGTGTGATGTGTTTGAAATGTTAACTGTGTTGTTTTTGCACATTCTCAGGGTCTGGAGGTGTACATGAAGAATAAAGATTTCTGTTCTCCCTTTATACTTGATGAAAACAAAGCAGAAATGCTAAGAAATTATTAAATTCTCCAATCTGATGCATATTCGTCATGAGAACTGACAAGACTAAAATGTCAGCTGTTATTGTGCTATGAGAAATTGCTTTGTGTTACTGGATGGATGCCAAATCCTTGTAGCAGCTGTGTTTACACATGCTCCTATCCGCTCCAGTGCTGTTTGGTAACTTTGAAGTCTACAGAAGAGATCGAGGCCTTTTTACCTCCATCTGTTTTGGAGACTTAGATATGAGTGAAGATTAAAGCCTTCCAGATACCAAACAGATTTTGTATTTCTTTTTCTTTTGGTATTGTTGTTGTTGCATGTACAAATATATAAATCAGCCAATCAGGACCTAATCGGTTTGTTTTGCATTCAAGAAGATTAAATCTCTGTAGTGCCTTGCTAGGTATCTTATTCATGCTGTTCTTTTGTTCTTTTTTTTAAGTTGTGAGCAGAGGGTAAGCGGGATCAATGTGAGGCCTTACCTTGAAGAGCACTGAATATCTTGGTGCTTAGGGGCATTTCATCTCTTTCCTAACCCTGTGCAGGTTAGAAGATTCAATTCAGCAGTACCATCCTGTAACCTGATTTCAAAGAGGTGTTTGATGTAGGTAGGGATGCTGCCATACAAAGTGTTGCTTGAGATAGAGACTCTAAAGCAGGACAGATAGGTTTGCACTGCTAAAGTTCAGGGCTGGCACTCCAAGAAAACAAAATAAATATACAGCTTAGAAGGATTGCCCTTTACAGCTGTAATAACCTGTTTATTTTAAAACAGGATGATAACAACTACTTTTGGGGCAGCCCTCTGCTCTTCTAGTCTTATGCCAAAAATTAATTATGCTTTGCATTTTTTTTCGATGCTATACATGGAATCCCTAACAGGGGAACACTCTATAAGTGCCTGACAATAGTAAGATCCAGATGGTAAAATTCAGTGCTTAACCAAAAGACAAGACAAGAGAGGAGGAGGAGGTAAAAAAAAAAAAAAAAACTTAATCCCAGCACAAGCAGTGTAAATGGCACAAGCATGAGCCTCTGCATTTATAGTTTCTGGGCTGGTAGTTTTCCAGCACTCTTTCACCTATGCAAATACTTCTTTAGATGCCTTCTTTTTAAAAGATTTTTGCTAACCCTAACATAAGAAGCAGGTAACTGAGAATGCTAATTGCCAGAACATATGAGCAACAGCCTGCCTGAGGGATCCCGGGATAGCCATGGTGTGCAAATTGATTCTTCATGTCTACTCCCAGGATGCTGCCTCTGGTAGACCTGTTGTATGAGTAGCTGCTCCTGCAGAACCTGGGCTGAATGTAGCTCATGGGCTCGCAAAACTCTTCAGGTGTGTTGCTGGAGAGGTTTAAGACGTGATCCAGAAAGTCAGGGTATTTATCTGGTCTCCAGTACTTCAGCCAAGCCCACTGCTCTATAAAAGGGGACAAGTACTGTGCCCAGGTCTGGGCTCCCCAGTTCAAGAGGGATGTGGAGCTACTGGAGTCCAGCGCAGGGCTACGAGGATCATCCTCTCCTCTGGAGATCTTCCAAACCCTCTTGGACGCAGTCCTGAGCCACATGCTGTAGGTGACCCTGCGTGTGCAGGGGGGGTTGGACTAGATGATCTCTAGAGGTCCCTTCCAACCTTAAGCATTCTATGGTTCTATCATTTGGTTGATGAGCATGCTATACTCCTTCCAGAAAATCAGGCATTAAAGAAGGCAGTGAGGAAGCTGCCTCTTCTGGATAGCTGTGCTTCATGCATCTGCTTCTGCTGAGAAATTGATGTTCCTATTATGAGACGTAAATATTTTAAATAACTTGTAGTTTTCTGCAATTCTTCATATGAAGCCACATTCCATATGTTGGTGAAGTTCAAAAATAGCTTTGTGAGTAATTGTAACTTACAAGTAGGCTCCAGTTTTCTAAGGAAAGCATCTAAATGTCAGTGGCAGGATTTTCAAGTATAAGCTATATCTGCTTGTATAGAAGTACATAGTCTTTTGTACCTGCAGATCAGCTTATTGCAGTTCTGATTACCTCATTGTATGTGCAATGGTTGCATG
The DNA here is from genome assembly GCA_013398735.1 of Nothocercus julius. NCBI lineage: Eukaryota > Metazoa > Chordata > Aves > Tinamiformes > Tinamidae > Nothocercus > Nothocercus julius. The sequence continues at coordinate 136,052 of VZSV01000256.1, read as the reverse complement.
TGTAACCAGTAAGTCTGATTTTTAGTATAAATTAAGCCTTTGCATTTCACACTCAGTTCTGTAATTTCTGTTGCACAATCTTGCTATGGTCATTCCATTCCAGTCAGTCAAGTTTTACTTATGAGAAGAAATCGCATTGTATCTTTGTTGCTATTGCTTGTCAATTCAGGAACAGAATTGTTTTAAATTGCGCTGTGCTATAAAAAAGCATATTTCTTCTGTTCTTGCTAAAATGCTTTCTCGTTTGGGACTGAATTACAATACAGCCTTGCATGCTTTGATCATGTGAACACTGAGCGGCTGACATGATTTTTAGGGGTTGTTTTTCAAGGAGGAGCTGAATTAGAATGTAAAATGTCCTTTGGGGATTTTTAAACGACTCCTCACGTTTTAAACTGGAACATTAAACAAATTTTTTTGTTCAGAGACCTGAGAATAAAAAATGTCATATATATATATATAATAAAATACTTCTGGCATGTATTGTGAAAAGAAGAAAAACTTACCTGAAACAAAGGGAAGTCCCACACTATTCCAGCAACTTTTGGAGATTTAAGCTTTTTTATAATAAAGATATTACTGTGATTTCTACCAGGTGTCTATCTGTTTCTTGTTTGTGAAGAAAGTACCCTTGTTGTGTTTGTCCCTGCGTGGGTGTTGTGACCACAGCCACAGAACACTGTCATTGATGGCATGGCTGGGTGGTGTAATGTGGTGTAATGCCGATGTTTCAAACTTACAGCGTGACGTGGAATCCAGGAGACTATATACTAGAAGAAGTTTGTTTTTTGTGATTTTTTTTTTTTAATGAGAATACTGTGTTTTATCTCCTGCAGACTTTTTTTTTTTTTTTTTCCCTTTAACCCAGTTTATGGTGGAATGACATTTCTATGGGGGAGGGAGTTTAGTGGTGGGTAGTGTGCCAGCTGCTTTTATTTAAAGACAACCTGAGCAGGATATGGTTCTGAGTCAGGCTTTCATAGATGTTGTTTAGCTAATGAGATACGTTGAGCATAAAGCGTAATAACACATCTGCTCTGTTTCCCATTGATAGGCCCTTTTTTAAAAGGTCTCTCCATATAGAACATCAATAAGGGGAAATTTAGTAATTTTTCCTTAGTGACAGATCATCTTCTGCCTTCTTGGGGTTTAGAGCTGTTTATGACCCAGCAAAGTTCAGAAGGGCATATTCCTCCTTTCTTATCCACTTCATCTATACTTCTCTCTTAGCCTCCATATGAAGGTTGCTGGAGACCCTTTGTTTTTAGGCATTTTAAGCTAACTGAATTGGTAGTCCCTGTGACAGGAAAATAAATACTTTAAAAAAAAATCTTTTAGAAATCTTTTAAGTTGTTACTCTACTTGTTTATGCAACATTTTTCATACCTACCAAATATTTTGTTTGCATTTTTTTTCTTTTTAAATCATGAAATGCTTCCCACCTCTCCCCCCAGTTTTTGGTTTAATCTGGAAATCCAGTGCAAAGTGGATTCTCCGTTTACAGACTCAGGAGATCTATATTAAACACATCCTTACGTACAGCTGAAGGTGAATTTAGCGCCAGCATGACCACAGTGCTCCAGACCAATGCTCCATGACCACTGTTGCTCCAGAGCAACTGCCCACGGCTGCACCAATATTTTCTTTTTCCCTGTTGGACTTCAAACTTGATATAGAAGGAATGTGAGATTGCAATAGATATTACAAAATGGCAACCATAGTGGGGTTTGTGCTGAGTCTCAGATGGCCCCAGGGAAATCGCATGTTCCCAAACGCAGCTAAGGGGTGACATTTTATCAGCCCAGGCCTTTCTCTTCATCCGTGTTGTGCTGCTTTTTTTTCTGATGGCCTCACGTGTTCACCTTTCCATTTGGGCATCCTCCATGCCAACCCCAGCCTTTCTGGGACTAGTCTCTACAGCGTGGTCTTGTGACATGGAGGAATAGAGAGGGATCCCACCGTTGCTCCCTGTTTTCTGCCACGGTGGCTGCAGGCCTTGGAGGACGGGGGCTGTCTGGCTATGGGGGGAGAGCACCTAGGAAGCTGGCGCCAGGCAGGGGAGAGGGAAAGAAACTCCCAGGGCAACCAGTGCTGTTGTATAAAATGGCAGAGGAAAGAAATGTGGCTAAGGGGGGCAGCCGCCAATAACCTGCTCGCCGTGGGGCCCGGGGGCTCCTGACGCCTCCCGCGGAACCGCCCGCCCGCCACCCCGGCCGTTGCTAGGGTGCGGCGGCGCGTTGCTAGGGCGCCATAGAGCCGCGGCCGTGCGCTCGGCCTAGA
>VZSV01000256.1:79592-125045 GCA_013398735.1 Nothocercus julius | reverse complement strand
TTTCTCTCTAAAATAATTCCGTATTATCTATTCAGACAGGATGTTCAGATCTCTTTGAAGAGAACACCGATTACGTGTTGGTGATGAATTTAGTTTTCCTATGAGAGCAAATATGTACTGTGTATAAAAGAACCCAACCATGCTCAAGCATGCTCAAGTTGGATAAGAGTTTGAGCCACAAACAAAATATATATGAGTGTGGATATCTCTGCTAGAAATTGAGGTGTGGACTAGCAGGCCACCTGAGTTTGTTTCTGTACTAAATCCCTGGAGTTATCTTTGTGGCATTATACAGCCACCATAGGTTCTCTACCAATCACTCTTATGTTGTTAGCCTGGACTCCCCTGCTTTTGTTTTGTGACATCTAAGAATAATATTCACTTTCTAGATTTAAGAGATTAGAGCCTCTAAGGAGTCAGTGAAGGGAGAAGGAGAGTTTCAGTACTTCCTTCCTGAACTGTTGTGCTGTGAGTATTTTCTCACATTTTGTTCTGAAGGTGACTGTGTTCTGAGAAAGCTTTTAGCAGATTTTAAAAACTAGGCCAAGAATTCTGCAATTCTCTTGCAGTAAACAAGCTTAAATCATCTTCCAGAAGGGTTCCTCCCCTCCTTTTTTTTTTTTTTTTTTTTTTTCCAAGCAGTATTTAAAAATTTCTGGAGTTGGGTCTGTCTAACCTTGATAGACAGCCTTAGTGTCATTTTAGGAAAGATGCATCTCTTTTCCATCAAGAGAAAGATCAGAGCTGCAAGGAAGGACACAATGCACAGTAGAAGTTTTTCCCACTTCTTTCTTTTTTACCTTTGAAGTTTGTGTTTATGTAAAATACTAAATCAAACAAATGCCATCACATCAGTCACTGTCTCTAGCCTTAAGCAGGCTATCTTGAAGTGTCATCAAGTTGACAGGGTGCTGCTTTTCTAATAAAAAATTAATTGTGAACTGTATAGAGCTTTTAAAATAAATTATTAGTGATTTAGATGTGTGAAGAATGGATTCTATTGAAGGCTTTTTCATATTTTACAGCAGTTCTTCATTTAGTGATCGCTTTAGAAAGCTCTTGGGGTTTCTTCTGAATATCAGATGCTATATGAGTGGAAGTTGTGTTTGAGGTTGCTGATCTTTCTTACAAGCTGGTGCATACTAGAGCTCTTGTGAAAGAGGACCTTGTACTTTTCTGTCAAATACATTGCTGCTAGATAGTGATAAAGTCTAGCAAAGCAGATTTTCTCCTGTGGCTTGTCTCAGTAGACTTACCATATTTACCTAACATCTAAGAAAACTCAGAATTTACAAAGCTGTGTAAATATTCCAGACTGGCTGGTGTAGCTAAAACAGTCTGTTCAATTTGGGATAAGCTATCACAGATTTTATTCTTAAAACACACTACATGGGTGTTGCAGTTTTTTCCTTATGAGGATGTGGAAGCATCCCCTCACTGACAGCTAGTTTCCTGGGCAATATCTTGTATTTCTGTGGAACTGCTTGTTCTTCCTTGACCACTTGCAGGGGGCTTTTCTCTCTGGCAGGCATGAAACAGTTTGAAGTAGCTGCTTAGCCCTCAGTGGTAGAGGCATCCACTAACACACCAGAGCCTGTGAAAAAGCAGTTGGTGAGAGATGCTGCTGCTTGCTGTCAAATCCGAAGTGTATTTTCCTTTTTTTGAAATTATTATTAATTTTTTTTCCTCCCCATGACCTTTTGACTTCCTAGTTGCTTGTTAAAATAACATTTCTGTATCTGGGGGGGGGGGAATCGCAGACTGTCGTAGACGCCATGTGAATGTAATGCTTCTGAATTCTATGGGTTAAGTGATGGAAGTTGTAGGCAGGCTCTCCAGAACACTGCTGGGCTGAAGATGGCAATGCATGTTAATTCAAAATATCTGTCATTGTAACAGCTTCAGTTTAAAAAACTTAATTTTGTGTGGAAGTGTAACTTTCTGTCCAGTTAAATGGATAGATATGAAAGATCTCCATATCTGGATGATTTTAATAGAGATTTTTTTATCTAAAACTATTAGCTTATTATTTTGCCTTGTGTTTTTCTCTGTATGTATCTGTCTTGCACACTAAATAAGAATTAAGAATTTTCCCTGCATATGCTCATCATTTTATTTTTCTGCTTAAAATTATGACCTCTTGTATAGATATGAGGAACTACTTTGTATATATATATAGAATAGTAATGTCTCTACCTGCTGGTTGGAACATGCTGGAAGTTCATCATAGATCCTCCTTTAATGTCTTGTAGAGTTTGAAGAAGCAAGAAAATGGGTAGCAGATGACTTAGTATTTGATAAAAACGTGGATGTGAACCTCTTTGAGAGTACTATTCGTATCCTGGGAGGCTTGCTCAGCACCTACCATCTCTCTGGAGATAGCCTCTTCCTGGAAAAAGCAGTAAGTACCTTGTGTCTTACAATCAGAATTGGAACATGTGGCTTATTGTGCAAAGATTCATCAGAAAGTTCAATGTTACATTTTTTCATCTGTGTTTCATCCTTGCATCTTAACAGCAATCAGCCACCTCCTTAAATTAGTGTTCATCTGAGTGAGGATTCAATGATTTCAGAATTAAATCATGTGGTATAGAGCTTGCAGAATCAGCTAAAGCATATGATACGGGGAACAAGGTGGAAACTCTGAAGTTCATAACTGTGAATGCATCCACAGTCCTTTTTAATTTTGCACATCCCTGCACAGCCTAAAAAAGCTCTTCCCCCCCCGCCCTGGTCTGCTTGTTGAAAGAACATGTAAAGATATGTTTCTGTCCTGTGCTCTTGGGTTTTCTTTAGAAAGACATTGGGAACAGGCTTATGCCAGCATTCAACACACCCTCCAAGGTACCTTACTCTGATGTCAACATTGGCCGAGGCACCGCACATCCCCCGCGGTGGACATCTGACAGCACTGTGGCAGAGGTGACCAGCATTCAGCTGGAGTTCAGGGAGCTCTCTCGGCTCACCGGAGATGAGAAATTCCAGGTATGGGAGAATTGGTTAGAACTCCCCTCCCGCCCCATCTACAGTACAGCCTTTAAATGCCATGGTTTGTGTAAACTCTTACTGTTACTGAATGAGCTGACAAACTCTAGATGAAGAAAAGTATAGAAGAAATTAATGGATGTCCTTTTGCAAATATTAAGAATGGTGTTACCTTTAAGAAGGTGAGCCCTCCAAGGAACTTAACTAAAACATAAAATCAGTAAATCTGAGCCTCATAGAAGGTTCCTTTATAAGGGAAAGTTAGTTTAAACAAGAGTATTTCCAGACAACAATAATTTCCACTGCCCTTTTCATTTAGCAATGTTTTCTTTACTGTTTTAAACTGCACAAATATCTTGGAGCACTTAATGTACCCAGATAATTGTATTTTGAGAGTCAGAAAGTCTGAAAGCCTGTATTTAATATACTGTATGAGCCAGATTAATATCCCTCATGCTAGTTTGAGGAACAACAGTTCGTTGTTAGCCCGAAGTTATTTGTGATTTTTGCGTATTATTTATATGTGTAGTTTACATTCACTCTTTTTTTTCCTCACAGAAAGCTGTAGACGATGTAATGAAGCATGTTCACACCCTCTCAGGGAAAAATGATGGACTAGTGCCTATGTTCATAAACACCAATAGCGGGCAGTTCACTCACCTGGGTGTCTATACTCTGGGAGCCAGAGCTGACAGCTACTATGAATATTTGCTCAAGCAATGGATTCAGGGTGGGAAAAAAGAAAACGAGTAAGTGCTTTGCACTTTTATTTTGAGTGTGAGAATGGTACAAGCTAGAAAACTTCCTGTTGCAGCTTGTTATTTTTTAAGTCTCAACAGTCCACTAAAGGTACTGCTGAGTGTTTAACAGCAAGCTAGGTAAAAAAGAGAATCTGTGGTAATTTGATGTAAGAGCACCAAGCTTGGTCTCAAAACCTCTCAGAAAGCTTCTCTTCTTCAGTGTATTATGTCTAAGGAGAGTTGCAAACAGATGAAGAGAAGTTAGTCCTTGCAGTACATGTGGAACATACATACACTGCCTTTAGATAGTTTGTTTCACCACCAGTGTCTAATTCCACCCTACCTCATCTCAAACCTGCTAGGTGGTTGAGGTGGGTGAGTGGTCATTTTGCTTCTATTAGAAGTCTCTAAGTTCGATATTTATTCAGGCTTTGCTTTAGATCTCTTATGTTTCTCTTATATGTGTGGATAAGTAGAGGGCCGAATTGGATGGATCGGGGGAATTAGAGTTGTCCAGTAGTGGTGGAGGAAGGTTTCCTTCAAAACAAGAGAAAGACCCAACTAGTTTTCGTTGTTCTTTACTAATTTTGTTGGACTTTTTTTCTGCTGGGGGATTTAATGCACATGAACATCCTCATGCCTTTCCGAGGGTTTTCATTGTATCAGCAGATGCATCTCTGCAAAGTTAGTTTGCATCATTGCTTTTTCCCTGCTATACTCTGACTGTAAGTTGAGAACGATTGTTTCTGGGACCATGAATTGTGGCTTTTTCTCAGCATCAAATGGACTTATTCAACAGGGTTTTCTTGTACCACAATACTTCCATGGTAGCTATAATTAATTCCTAGTTGATGATGACTTTAAATTTTTGTCAGTTTTTATATTTAATTAAATACTAGGCTGAAAGAACAGCTTTCCAAAGGGTTGCACTGAGCATCAGCCATGGTGAAACCTATTCTGAGTAGGTGTATTTGAACTAACTGGGATTGATTTTCATTCACAGGCTGTTGGAAGACTATGTGAGAGCCATAGAAGGAGTGAAAAAGCATCTTCTTCAGAGATCGCAACCTAAGCAGCTTACCTTTGTAGGAGAGCTTGCTCATGGCCATTTCAGTGCCAAGATGGTAAGCAGCACACTGACATTATTTAAAAGAAATAAATAATAAGACACTCCCCACACCCATCCCTAATGCAATCCTTGGCAGCTGTTGGGCTGTCACTTGAGCTGCCACTCTCTGAGCAAAGACATGTTCTCTGGGCATGTGAGTCGAGGCCTTTGATGTGTTGCTGGAATGCGAGTAGCAACAGTTTTTGATTGCACAAACACGTGGTGTATCAAGGAGAAACTGAAGGGCATGTGGAGGAGGAGGAGGATTATGGCAGGTCTGAGGGGCTGGGATCATCCTCTTTTAAAAGAAAAGCAGGACTATAACCAGCATAATGCTGCTTCTGAGTATGGTTTGCAGATAGCCATCACTTGTGCAGAACAAGGGCTTTGTCTTTGGCTTATGTTTCCTTCTCTGAGTCACTCTAGAAATTCCAGTTATGTTCCTGCAGTAGTGAGCTTTTTGATGCTGGAGTTGGTGCTTTGTTTATTTTTATTGTTGTTTTTCTTTTTAGTCATACAGTTGCTGTATTTGAAACTGATGAGGCAGTATCTGTTTTATTCATTTGTGTTTTCTATAAATCCAAAATACGTGGCTTTCACACCTGCCTTTTCAGATTTACCTTCAAAAGGGCAGGTGATCTAACATTGTGTTAAAAAAAAAAAAAAAAAAAAAAAAAAATTGAGAATTTTGGATGGTAGTGACTGTTTGGGGCATTTGATTCTTTTCCTGCATTTAGGATTAATAGATGAAATATCATGCTGTTGGCTATAGGGAAAACTTCTCATCTTAACTTTTGGTCTTCATCTTTACATTCACTTTCTTTGACTCATCTGGAGTCTGGGTTTTATTTGTTTACCAAATGTTCAGTTCTGTGCTTTAGCATATGCTCCTAAAATCTGACTTTCCCAAGGTCTCATAGTGCTTTTAGTGAGACCAGAGTCTGGGTTTTGGTTAGAGGGAGCTCCCCTCCCTCAAAATCTGACAAGATCTGACAAGACTGAGGTCATTCAGGATTCATTTGCTTGACTCTAGATGCCTGCATGAGTGAATGAAGTTGCTTTTGTTCCAGGGAGCCACTGATTCAGTACTTCATTGATTATCTTTGCCTAAAGGACTTCACAGGTATCTTAGGATGTTTTTCTAGTACATTTATATTGATCTTCACCCTCCTCAAGCGTCTCCTGTAGGATTGGACAGGGCATTAAGAGTTTAAAAGAGGTAGTGTTCATGTACTGGAGCTTTTTGACTTTATTTTTGATTGATGAGCTGAGCTTTCATTTTATATGTACAGAGCTACTAAAAATCCTATATGTGACGCTACTGAGTAATTCCTATGTTCAGCATAGGGTGGGTTAGCCCCTGAAAGAGTAGAGCAAATCCTGGATTGCAAACTGAAAATAGATGCAGTTGAGCTTTTTGAATTTTATATAATACTGTTCTTGAAGATGTTGAATTCTTGGAAATGTGACTAAATTCATCTTGGTTGTTCATAAATATTGCACAGCTCTTGTGGTAATACCATACCCCATGTCCTTTGAACACACTGTTTTCTATGCCATCTAGAAGCTAAGAAAGAAATGTGTCTGGAGTCTTTCTGTTGCTGCTGCTTTGTTTTGGGAGAGCAAACATGAATACCGTGCACCATATCGTCCTCAGATACCTCTTTCCTACCTCACCAATAGACGTGAAGGGATAATAGCTTTTTGTTATCCCAAACAAGTCGCCAGAAAGAGGCAAGCTTTCAGGCAGAAATAGGCTTGGAAGCTTGTCATTGGTTTTAAGTTGTATGAGTGGGTGAAATAAAAGCTGTTTCTCCAAATACTGTCTGTCTTTCATTACTCTCTGAGACCATCATCTTAGTATTACTGTGGATCTGTGGACCTCTTCCCTTTTCCCTTCATCTTCTGTGGCTAACTCTGATCTCTCTGTTGTCTCACCCCACTTTTTGTTTTAAAATATTGACATTTCAGAAATAGACTTATGTCACAGGGTTGTTTTCCCTATTGTTTTCTTTTCTGCTTGTTCTGGGTGTCATGGCTTAAGGACTCTGGATCACTAAAGTTTTTTTCTCAACACAGATGTTTTTCTAGGAATGGCCAATCTTTGAAATCTACCAGGATCTGTTTTGAATGCTGTCTGAAATTACTTGTGTTTTACAAACTAATTTTTACAGTAGTATTTGTATTTTCTAACTTTTTCTTTCTATTTTTTTTATGTTCAGATGATGATAAGCTTGTCCCTTAGTTGTCTATATTGAGAAACCTCAAGGTGATAGATATATATGTAATGAAATATTATTGAAAGAAACATTTTGGAAAACCAGATTTTCTCTACCTCAGCCTCAAAACTTTCTTGTTTTCAATAATTTGTCGCAATTATAGAAAAGTAAGCGGGAACTTGTACCTTCTCCAAGTGCCTGTAGTAATGCTGCCTGCATTACGTCTGTTTCTTCAAAATTTACCCGTGAGATATTGGTACCCGAAATGTAGAGAGACATGATCTGGGTTCTAATATTATAATGTTCATTTTACTTGAGTTGATTTGCTTCTCTTTTTCAGTATCAGTTGTCTTGTCTTGCAGGATCATTTGGTTTGCTTTTTGCCTGGTACTTTGGCGTTGGGAGCTCACAATGGATTGACTGCCGATCACATGAAATTGGCAGAAGCCTTGATAGAAACCTGTCACCAGATGTACGTGCAAGTCGAGACAGGCCTGAGCCCGGAGATCGTGCACTTCAACCTTCATGCACAAAAGGGCCACAAAGATATTGAAATCAAGGTGAACAGCTAGTTGACTTGAACTGTAATTTGATGTCTATTTGTGTTGCATTTGTTCTGTACTTTTATTCAACTGTTCAAACGCTCAGTCGTGTTCTCTATTCTCACTGAGCGGCTTTGCAGGTGTACCTTAATCATAACGAATCATTTGGGGTATCTGATCACACCATCTTTCTCCCTGTGTGTGTTGGAGAAAACTCTACATCTGAATTATCTGTGTCTTTTTTTTTTTTTTTTTTTCCCCCTGCTCCTGCAGCCTGCAGACAGGCATAACTTGCTACGACCAGAAACTGTGGAAAGCCTTTTCTATATGTACAGATTCACTGGAGATAAGAAATACCAAGACTGGGGCTGGGAAATCTTGCAGAACTTCAATAAGTATACACGGGTAAGATCAGCCTGTAATGATCTAACTTTTTCAACATTATATCTTCTCTCTCTCTCACTTGAACTTGTCAAACTTCTGTTTTCAAGAGTCATGAAGTAACCTGTGGGGAGAATCTTAAGAAGCAAAACCATTCAGTTCATGTAGTGCCTTAAAGTTTATCCTGCTCTAAATGCTTAGTACATTAAAGATACTTCCTCTAGAATACATTAAAAAAAAAAAAAAAAACTGCCAGAAAATAACATTAATGCTTCAGTCGGTCTAGAGGGGTTTTTTTTTGTATTCATTCTGAGTATGGTAATCGTGGTGAGATCTCTCTGTGCTGTGTAAGTGTGGTCTAGGATGCTAGTGGTCATTAAATATCCACAATGTGTTCTTAAAAGAATAGGTGTGGTAGTGTGACTAACTGTAATGTAGAAATTACAGTGTTTGCTTTCAATATATTTTTTTTTTTCCCAGAAATTTCTGTGGGATGTTATTTGTAATACTTTTTATACATTAAGCATAAATGGACATTTTGCTTCATTTTACTCTAGTGGTCTGTATGGCTATGTGTTTTAGTGTACTATGTTTTTTCATAACTGAAATTTTATATATAAATGGAAAATAAGTACTTAAATTAATCCTGCTTTTTGCTACATGCTTTCACTTCTTAATGAACATTCAGTTGCTCTTGAAGAAAATAATTTCTTTTAGGTTATAGATATATACAAAATCTCTGCTTCTTTACACAGGTTCCTACAGGTGGTTATACTTCCATTAACAACGTCCAGAATCCCAGTAATCCAGAGCCACGAGATAAGATGGAGAGCTTCTTCCTTGGGGAAACACTCAAATACATGTTTTTGCTGTTTTCAGATGACATAGACTTAATCAACCTTGACAAATATGTATTTAACACAGAAGCTCATCCGCTCCCAATTTGGATGCCAGCATAGACATAGTGTCAGTAGACCTTCCAGTGGTGGCGTAGTTATCTCCAAGTCACTTTAATTTTCAGGGTTTGAAGAGAGATGCTATATTTGCACCTTTCTTGGTTTAAAATGAACAAACAAAACCTTTGGGAAAGCATCTCTGGTTTAGAGAAGTTTTGTCAGTCTTAAATCTATCCCCTGAGCTCTAGTTCAGGGATGGACAAGCTGTGCCATGCTAAGCTGCTTTGCCTGGTATTGATGATTAGATCAAGAGAATAATTGTGATGTGGACCATGGTATTCACTGGGCTCTGGTGAACCAGAACTCACTAGTCAGTCTTACTAAATGATAATTAAGTATCAGGTCTGCAGCAAGCTGTCTTACAGCACAAGGTTGTTGCTGAAGAGAAGGAATAAACCAAAAGATTTCTAGTTTATTCTAGCCATTCTGAAACACTTGGTTTATGGCACCATTTCTTTGTAAGAACCTGTTTCAGATGGTAAGTGGAATAACCAACAAACTGTACAGTTGTCCCAGGTAAAAGCAAAGGTATCAGTGTTGTTACTGATACTCTGATCTCATTCCAGACTGTTGAGCTATGCTGCGTTACACTAGCAGAAGAAAGTTGCAGCAGAGCACCTGTTGTACAGTATCTTAATTTTCTAGAGCACTTTGAACAATCCGTTCAAGCTGTGGCTGAAATGAATGGTGGAAAGTCAAGTAGAAGACTTGCTGCTGGTTTGGCTCAAAGTGGTATATAATTTTGTAGAGGTATTGCCATTTTTTTTAACTTATCTGCAGGAATGCAGGAGACAATGTGAAACAAGTGAAACTACACATGTGTTTTATATATGATTTGCATCAGTTAGACTCAGGTATTCTGACTGAAAGCTGCTTTGTGAGGTTGGGCACTGGGTAAGCTTGTGAGCACATTAGATACAGTTCCAGCTCAACCTCCTTCCATCCCTTCCTGTCCAGATCTTGCATATTAAGGTGTTGCTGGCTCAAAAGAAGCTTAAAATTGTACAGCAAAACTCATGTCATGCTTTTTTCTTTCTTGAGTGAGGAGAAATTTGCATTTCTTCTTTCTTTTTCCTCGCACTACCTTGGGTGGAAGTATTTTCATCAGTAGTATTAAAAGCAGACAGAGGAAATACATTATGGCAGTTCCTAATCCCAGTAGATCTATTGAAGTCTGTTTAGTTGTTTGACAGGAAAACAGACCACAGGTCTGAAGGACTTACCAGAGCACTGGAGTCTTTCATTTTCATATGTGCAAATAGGTTTTAAAACATCGATTTTGAAATTAGCTTTCTAAAGTGCTTTTCCTTTTGGTTTTGTAGCTGCTTGAACCTCTTTGTATTCAGAAATAAGTTCTACAAAATGTGCTTTATTTTCCATATTTTTAAAGAGGTTGTTCTCACCAAAATGCCCTTCCACCTCATATTCCTTCCTCCATGGGAAATCATATGCAGTGGGTGGCAGTGAGAATGAACTGCAATCCCTCCTAAATCTGGATCTGCAAAACAGAAATAATAAAAATCTGACTGTAATAATTTTCCAATGGGTGCGGAGGTTGTGGTGGGTGATTTACAGTATGTGTAACCTTTGTTTTGTTAAATAAGCTACATCTTAATTTGTTTTATGCTGATCAGCTCTCTTTGCTGGATTTAGAAGTTACCCTTTGGACCACTATTTAAGTCTTTAAAAGAATAATTGTCATTCCATTTACCACAGATGGCTCATAGAAATTGATAATTTTTACACACTATTTAAATTTACCATTTTTTGTAGCTGAAGGGACCCTGGGTTTTGCAGAGCACTCATGTTCCTCCAGCTCAAACACCACAAGCAACCCTGGAAATAGCTGAAGTTTCTCAATTAAGTGTGCAGTGGAATATAGCAGTCGCAGCTTGAGCAACTCAGTTGTTACCAACTCACACTTCTCTCTTCTGTGACATAAAGAAGGAAAATACCATTGAAACGCAAGAAAACACTGAAGCTGTTTCCCCCTAACTCTGTGGAGCAGGTTGGGGTTACTGAGGAGCTGAGCTTTGGCTATAAGATGATGGATTAAAAAGAGAGTAGTTACAGCTGGAGTGAACCAATCCAGTGAGACCGCTTTGGGAGTAAAAGAACGAGCAATTAATCCATCTGTGAATGAAGAAAAGGGAAGAATAAACTTGCACTTTCCAAATGCAATCTTTGACTTTTACCTGAGCCTGCTGCTCTGATTTTTTTTTTTCTCTCTCTAATTCATCCTAGAAAACTGAATTCTCTTTGCCAAACACAGCTTTAATTCCCTCACCTTTTAAATTTGAAATGATTATTGGTCGATTCTATGGTTAGTGTTGAAAACAAATGATTGTTTTGGACTCCTGCATCACGTTTGCAATGCCAAGAACCTGGATAAGCTGATAAAAGCTCACCTGCTTCTCCCTGCTCTTCTGCAAAGTCCCTTTAATCGCTAATACAGGAACAAGCATGCTCACAGCAGCAGAGCAGCACACAGCTGTAGAGGCTGGAAATCTCATGCTCTGGAGTTTATCAGAGCTCAGAAAGAAAAAAAAATACCTATCTTTTTGCTCAATGTACATTAGGGAGAGGATAGAAGCACATCTCAGCATCTAATTAACTACTTGAGAACTGCAGCCTTGCTGCCAGGCTTGGAAACTGGGATTTTTTTTCAAGGTGCTCAGAGGGGCCTCTCCATTTTTCTTGTGTGTATTAGCAGGTAATGCTGGAAATCTTGCAAAGCTCAAACACAGGTGTGTTGACTCTTTCAAATACTACATAGAAACCAGTTTTGTTTCTGATTCTGTTTCAATACGATGCTACGGTGATGAGGGATTTCAGAGAGAACTGGTTTTTTTTGCAACTGATATGTTACACTGCTGTTGCTTTCCTCCTGCCCTTTAGAACTCATTACTTGCTTCAGCTGTGCTCTGCCAGGAATAATCTTGCATGCAAAGCAGCTCTGTATTTGCAAAGCAGCTCTGTATTTGCAAAGCAACACACAGAATTTTCAGTGTGACATGAGAGGTTGGCTGATCTTTACATTTCCTCTCAAGTTCTGAGAGAGAGATGTAGGACTACAGGCAATTTTAACTATTTTTTGTGATGTTCCCATCTTGGTTTTATGCTGCCTGGTACGTGATAAATAATATACGCCTCTTCTCAACAAAGCTATGGATCTGAAATGCTTGTGGAGGCTTCATCCATGGACAGTGCTCCGTATCACCTGTTGCCTGCTTACCTTTCACTTTCCTTCTGTGTTCAGTCATCAGTGCTGTTTTCCAGACGTGCAAGAGCTGGGGCTGCCCTTGTTGGGCACCAGCTCGCCAGAGCACCCAACAACCAGCATTCTCCACTTAGCTCCCGTTCTTAACTTGCCCAAGGCTTCAAAGCTCTTTATGGAAGCTTGCTGCAATCCCTTCAGACATCTCCAATGGTTTCTGAAGCATCTATTTATAACTATTTTCAGCATTGCACATATTTCATCCACATGCAAGTCTGTTATGCTTTGGAGCCCATGTTTATCTTTGCTTATCCCTTTGCTGTAGCACCTGAAGGCCTTCAGTATTCATCCTTCTACATAAAGCAAATGCTCTATTTATGTTTCTTAGACTCGCTAGTCTAAGAAACTTAAACTAGTCCCTTAGGGTGAGTAGTATTTGCAAGAGAATAACAGATATGTAGGTTCCCTTAAATTCATAGGATTCATAAGAGGGCTGAAGAACTCGCATCCTTCTGGAAGGTCCAAAAAACCTTAAGCAGCTGCTCACTTCAAAGGCACAAAACAAGCCACTGTCCAGTGGCGAAGTTTCCAAGAGCCTCATACTGAACTTCAGTGCTTTAATGCACTGTAAATCTCGGGCAGATTTTCACTGAGTTGGCTTAATTTGGGCAGCCTGCTCACCAGGATGGAAGGATGTTAGAAAAGCAGTATAAGCAAGAAGTAATCCTTGTTGTCTGTAGAGATGTTCACCATCATCATCTTTTTCTCCTGTCCTACTGGTCCTAACTAATTGCTAGAGAGCAGATCTCAATTCAGAAATGTCTTGGTTTTAGCACCTCAGCTAGGGTGCAACTGGGAATATTGAGGCCATAGTTGCAACAAACCCAAAGCCTGACTTCTAGGATGATCAAAAGGGACACTTAAGCTCTTAGAAGAAACGTCTAGGTTTTCCTATAGCACGAATACCGAAGATTCAAGTCTTACTGAGGATTGTAGTTCCATTAACAGTCTTAAAATCTTTGTATTCTGGGGTGCAATTTGATGAATTGGGTCTTCTTGAACTTTGTTTCTCAAGATTTCAGTAATGGACCTTATCTGTTCCTACGCAGTGGGGGGAACGGGGAAGAGATTTGTTCTGTGCTTAAAAGCAGGGGGAAGGTAAGTGGGTTTTATGCAGAAACCTTTTGTCAGCACCTGACTATGGTGAAATAATATCAGTGACCAATGGAGTAGCTCTGGGAACCAACTGTGCTGTCATAGCAGGAAGGACATAGTGCAAATGCTTAAGGCAAAGCCTTGTTTTTGAACAATGTAACAGAAGCCAAAGCAGTGCTGTGACTTTGCCTGTGTAGGTAGTGTTAACCTTTAACGACCAGTGAGGCTTCCTCCTACCCCACATAAGTGACTGTAAATTGATCAATTAAGACATTCAGTTGATTACTGTGTTGAAGTATCTTTGCAGTTATGTTGATATTTATTGGTACACGGTAATTCCAGTAGGTAAAGATCCACCTGTAAATGTGCAAAGATGAATTTATTACACCTTGAAAAGTGAGAACTACCTTTTTGTATCTTCTTTGGTTATATTACCAAGCCATGAAATTGTATTACACACTTTAATAAACTTGTAATTTATTTTAAAAAGATTTGAAGATGTCTTCATTGGATGTTCACCCTACTGGTACAAGTCTGATTTGTATTTTTTTGTCTAAAACCACTTTGACTTCAACCTGCAAAGAGTGTTAGGGACAGTGGTGATGCTGTGCTCAAAGGAACAATACCTTATGTATTCATGCCAACATTATACCTGTCCTGGGCCATGAAGCAGGGTTTAAGTGTCACTGTGCCTGAGGCTTTCAAGCAAGCCTTTATTCTTTTCTCCCTTTACAATCACTTCTATAAAAATACACATAAGCATGAAATCCGTGTAAAGCGGTCTGGTCTTTTGGTTTGCTCGTGATGATCAGGGGCAGGTTGGACACTTCAGGTCGGTGGCTGCTTGTCATCTGGCAGAGATAACCCTTTCTCAGACAGTCGGGCCCAGTACAGCTCAGCGGGCTGTGGTCTTTCTACCTTCCGTCACAAGTGGTGGGACCCTAGTGCCTCGGGTGGCGGCCGGATGGATATATTCACAGTGCTCCACCTGCCGAAGTGCCCGCTAACCTTTCGCATGCTTTCTCCATCCTTGCAGTTTTCACCCAGTCGTTAATGATGCTCGCTTCCAGCTTGCGGGCCTCAGTGACAGACGGAGGGTCTGCTGGGTTCTGTCCTCTAGAGAAAGCAAAACAGAGAGGAGCTGGTTAGCAGGGAGCCCCAATACCTTTCATGAGGACTGAACCTTTGCGTTGCAAGCTAAGCCAGGGAACCGGAGAAAGGAAAGGGCCTGTTTGATCTTCTGTTTTGGAATTCCAATTGAAGTCCTGGGAAAACAAGTTGCAATGTGATACCTAACGGGAGAGGAGAGGCAAAACAAGGTGCTAGGAAGAGCACTGAGCTCCCACTGAGCTTCAGTAGCTGCTGCCCTCTCTCTTCAGAGCCTGAAGGCTGACAGCTCATGCCAACAGAGAAGCTGGACTGCTTTATGTGATCATGCTCATCCCAGTACAAGCAGTTATAAACAAGTACACAAAAACAACAGTTTAGAGGAGGAGCTTTTTATCTAACTCTGCCTTCCATGGGATCCATATGAGCCCTGTATTAGTGAAGAAGATTCCTCTTCCACAGTTATGCCCTAACAGTTTGGTATTTAGTTCTGTTTAAGTGAAAAAGCTCCTGTTTCTTTAGCCTGTTGCCCTCTGAAGATAGAGCATCCAGCACAAGAGGATATGTTTGTCCAAAAAATAGTTTAGTACCTTGAAGTTGTCAGTTACTGCGCACTTACCGGAGATCCAGGTGATGAGCACCTCCCTCAATGGTTATTGCAATTAGTGAAGGACTGAGACTGCTCTTTATCTGAAAGAGAAGAGACCGTGACAAACTGAAACCAGTTTAGCAGACCGAACTGAATACCTGAAAATGGGAAGACCAGTGGGGCAGAAATGAGGAAAAGCAAGGGAAAATAGCCTTGGTGTCATTGATACTGTGTGTGTGGCTACAGTCGTAAATCAAGTGGTCACTCAAAAAAACTCAAGCCTTTCATTGTGAAAAAAGTCCAGAAGACTTACCAGCTTACCCCAGTACAGGCAGTCTGAAACAACAGCTGTATCACCTGGAACACTATGGCTTGTGCTGGGTGTCTGGGAGTGCAGCTACTTACCCCACCACCAGCCCACGGGTCCAGGTCTCCATTTGAGAAAATGATGTTGCTTGCACTTTTCAGATCTGGAATGCAGAGACGACATCTGAGAGGCCTCTTTCCTGTCTGCTGTCCCAAACGTGCTTGGTTGCTACGGCAAACCCCATCAGCAGCAGGAAATATAGGAGAATAAATTCTTGGCAGTTTATATGTTTCCCGTGTCATGATAAAGGACAGACAGAAATGCCTGTGTGCCTGAAGCCAGCCTCTGTTATCTTGTGCCAGCTGCCCCTGCTTCTCCAGCTGGGAGAGACAACACAAATTTGTGCTACAAATTGAGTCCAGTGCTGTGTTTTTATTTATTATTATTTTTTTTTTCCCCAGAAAGAAATGATTTAGCTCCTTGCTGCAAGATGGGAGCATTAGAGACTGCCTGCTGTGACTTTGCTAGGACTGAGGCAGGAAGAAGGAGATGGGAGAAACAAAAAGCATTTCAGCACTAGAGGAAGGCAGAAGGTGGCTGAGTTCAGGAAGAAGACTAAGGGAACTGTACTGAGGAACGGGGAAGGACTTGAGCCAAACCAGCTTGTCTGGCTCAAGTTGTTCTGCACAGCAGCTGCTGGCTGCCTGAGCCCTTCTGCCTGTATTTGATAGTGAAATCCCCTTCCTCCCAGAGCTCCTCTGGCCTGAGGGAGCATGCGGAGACAGCACAGAAGAGAATCATTGAATAGCTGAGGTAGGAAAGGACTTCTAGAGATCAGCTGGTTCAATCTCCTCCTCTGCTCAAGTAGGGTCACCTACAGCAGGTTGCCCTCCACGGTTGCTGACTCCACACCTCTCTGGGCAACCTCTTGCAGCGCTCTGCAACCTGCAAAGGGGCCAGCAGCGAACGTAACTCACCTCCTCCCCAGAAGTTTGTTTGCAACCAGCGCACCCGTGGACTCACACTCCATTTGCTCTGGCAGTACTTCTCTCTCATGGCCTCTGTGAAGGGCATCTCAGGGAACATATCAGTCACGTTGTTGCTGTTGAAGGTTAAGTTGATCTCAGTACACACCTGTAACAGGCACAAGAACGGTCAAGGTGGGCGTGATACCCAAGCTGCTGGTAAAGGCCCGTGTCGCTTCCGAAGGCAGCACCTGGTAGTCCCATGCCTCGGCGTCCGGGCCGATGCCGCAGCCCGTTGGGTCAGCGCAGGGCCGGTACAGCTGGTAGATGTTGTAACACAGTGCCGTGCCGGAGGAGTTGTAGAACACTCCTGTCAAGCAGAAACACAGCACAGAGCCCAAGCTGTTACTACGCTGCTGCCATAAAACCCACCCTGCCCTCCTGATACTCATGGCCAAGACCAAAGGGAAGAAGAAGCAGGATAGGCATGAAGGGCTGGGACAGAGCTAGAAAGATCTATTCCATTTTTTAGGTGATGATCATAATGTTACGCCTATGTGTAGTAAAGCTTTCAGACAGTCTCACTACTGTTTGTGTAATATCCTTTTACAGCCTCCATGGTGACAGAGAGGCTCCCAGGAGCGCTCTGCTTTCTCTGCTCAGTCAAAAAAAAAAAAGGAGCATCTCTGGCCCTTGGGAGAGCACCAGTCCCCAACTCAATCACACATTCAGGCACAGGCTCTGCAGAAGAAATCGGCCACCAACAAGGTTGTCTTGAATTCTTCAGAACAAACAGGCTTCTCCTATCCCCCTGCCTCAAGCAACTGGTGTTTGAATGCAGCAAATCAAGCACAAAAGGCAAAGGGCTGCCCATCACAGAGAGAATTTTGTTTGCCTGGTGTTGGGAAAGGGAACCCGGGCATGTGCAGGCTTGCCCGGAGGAAGGAGCAGCTGACCCCTGTGGCCCCGCGGTGCGTGGCCGGGCAGCGCACAGGAATGGGCGGCTGTTGTGCGGCTGAACAGTTCCCCGATAGCGAGACAGAGGAATGCGGTTACACAAGGGACTGTCAGCTCCCGCCAGGCTCGACACACAAACACTGTGCAATAACCAGCACGGACGGAGCCGCTCACAACTGATCTCACTCTCCTCCTTCAACAGACACACTGTATCTGCACCACAGACGGTCCCAGCAAGCAGAGGCCGCTGCGGCTACTGGACTTTGGACAGGTCCATGCGAGCTGGCAGAACAGTTCCCCCTCTCCCTTACAGCACAAAACCAGGGTTCCTGCCGCAGAAGATTGCCCAGGAGATGACCTGACTGCCTGCGACGCCTGTGGAGAGCCCCGGGGTGGCTCTCAGGGCTTCGGGAGAGACGGTGCTCGGCTCACAGGGCAGCATGGAGAGGCTCGTGTCTGACACGTACCTGGTGAAGCTCCTCGAAGGCATGGGCAGCCTTCGCTCTCAGAGCGCGCTGTGCGATGTAACGCTGGAGGCAGAAGGGGTTTGCTTTCCAGCACACAAGATCATATTAGCATCAGCCAGCAATTACTGCAAAATCCTGTTTGTTGGAAACTTGGCAAGCACTAGAAGCCCTGATGGTAACGTCCACCTGAAAGCCGTCAGTGCTGCAGGGCTGAGGAACGTTCTCAACTTCATTTATTCCAACAAACTAGAGCTCTCACTACAGAATATCGAAGAGACCTTCAAAGCGGCGGAGACCCTGTTTATTCGGGAAGTGATCAAATTGTGCTTTCAGTTTCTGGAGGGCTGCTTGAACAGCGAGAACTGCATGGACGTCCTCAACATTGCTAAGCGACTTGGGCCAGAAGAGTTGAGACAGAGAACCATGTGCTATATAGGGCAGCATTACCAGCAGGTCCTGTCTGATCCTCAGTGCTTGAAAGAGCTGGACCAAGAGACCCTCTGTGAAGTCTTAGACAGGACTGACACGGCGGGACGCAGCGAGCTGGAGCTGTTCAACGCTGCCATGAGCTGGCTGCAGCACGACCGCACGAGGCTGACGGCTGCGGCAGAAATTTTAAGGCGCATCCGATTCCCTCTCATTCCTTTGCGGGATCTGCAGAAATACATCCAGGACACGCCACTTATGAGGCTGGATTTAAGCTGCCGCAGGTACCTTCAGGAGGCTCTAAACTACCACTCCCAGCCGTATGCCCAGCCCATCCTGCAGACCCAGCACACGAGCCCCCGTTCCAGCTCTGCCGCGCTGCTCATCGCCGGCGGCAGAACAGCCGACAACTGTGTGTGTGGAGAGATGTGGGCGGCAGATCAGGGGTGCAGCTCCTGGCGCAAGGTTGGGGACCTCTGCGCGCCGGTCTACAACCACTGTGTGGTTGTCATCAACAACTTCTGCTTCGTCATCGGGGGCCAGCATCAGTTTGATCCCACAGGAAAGCAACCGTCAAATGAGGTAAGACATGAGAAACTGTTAGGCTGGAAGAACATCCAGTGGAGGGAGGAAGAGAAATGCCCTGTAAGTTCCCAGCTCCAAATGGGACTTGCAAGTGCTTCTGGAAGAAGCAAACTCCTCATTTAAAGAACTCATTTTTAAACACTGCAAGTTGGAAATTTCTCCCCACTAGCAGGGAGGGCTGGACAAAGGCTACCAGGAACATGCAAGGGGGGCATCACTGTCTGTTAAAGGCAATGGGATGAAAAGTCATATTAGGGATGGCAGGGAGTTGTTTTGCTTGATCACCATTCATTTTTTAACTTTGCATATTATAGCTCTGTTCGGTATTGACAGCGCTTGGGAATACATCTCCCATGGTCTCATCCTGCTCCAATGGCAAAATGTTATGCATATCCGTACAAACCCTAGGCCACACAGGTTCAGCCATATTCCACATCACCCACTCGAGCAACCCCATGAACTTCATCCCCACCACCCGTTGCTGCCCCAACCTTGTTCAAAGGGATCAAACTCACATTTGATATCCCCTATCCCAAGGATCACACTATGAAGGCAAGAATTAAAGCCTATCACTTCCCTTAAGAACAGCTCCTTCTGTCCTTTTGTACTTAAAAGATCACTTTCCCCCAGTGCCAAGGTCCTTCCCCTTTGCCTATAAGGCAAGACATGCACAAGATTTTATTTTCCTGAATTACTAGAAAAAGCAGAACACGCTTTTCTCTTAGGGGATCTTAGGGGGCTTATCGTGACTGAGTTCAGCAGTGCTGCTGCAAACAGCAGCTCTTCTTTCTATTGCCTTGAAGGCTGAAGGCAGCTTAGCAACAGCGGCACGGCTGTGACTTTGGCTGATGAGCTGCAGGATACATCTCAAGCCCAGCCCCAAGTGCAGGCCTGCAGACATCTCCCTTGTTCCGTGACCTGGACTTTCTCATGAACAGTGACCAAACAAGCTTGGGAAGGTCTTTGCTGAGTGGCCCCCTTCTCATAGCAAAGGTGCTTGTCTGCACAGTGGGGAACCCGTCCTGCCTTCGCTCACAGAAGAGAAGGGAACACCGATTCTGTTTCATAAGAGCTCGGCTGCCCTCCTTAGTAGCTACTCAAACACAAGCAGAGACAACAGCATAGACCTCATTGGAATTGCTTTCAGGTGACACATGCTAATTCAGGTTTGAAATTCAAAGGTATTTCATTAAACAAACGTGGTTTGCTTCCTGCAAGCTGAGAGCACAACCTGTGACCAGATGCAGCAAACTTGCAGGAACACAATATCTGAGCTAAGTCAGAGAACATGCGCTGTGTTTGCAGGGTGCCAGTTGTGTTAGGGAGATACTGAAAGGACTCCTGCTATATGGTTGGCATTAGATGTTGAGCCTATACATCACAGGCCTGTTTACATCTGCCTGTAACCTCTTCTTCAGGTCAGAGAAAACATTTAAACAGTTCTTGACCCCAGACATGAGATGCAAAGCCGGTTGCCTGCCGTCTACTGACCATCACCCTCCTCTTGTGATTCTAGGTTTTCCGATTTGATCCCCGCACTGCTTCCTGGCTCCAGGTTGCCAGCATGCGGGAGAGGCGAACGCGCTTCCACGCGGACGTGCTGTCTGAGCGCATCCTTGCTGTGGGTGGCGGGACGCTGCTGGGGAACCTCACGTGCACCACGGAGCTCTACCAGCCAGCTGACAACAAGTGGGAGTTTGCAGCTCCTTTCCCCATACCGATTGCTGATCACGCAGGCACAGTCCACAAGGGAATCCTCTATGTTTCAGGTGATACAGCTAGTAGGAAGCAGCATACTACCACGCAGCTTCAGTGAGGCTTTTTGGCATCTTAACATCACAGGCCAAGCCTGAAAAAGAGCCCATCCCATAGATGTGGTGTCCTTGTCCTGTTGGGTGAGCACAGCCTCACTGCAATCCTGAATGCAGGAGGTATTTTCTCTTCACAATGCAAGAAGTATCATCATCTGCCTTCACTCCACGCTCCTGCTGTACTCTCAATAGTGGCTTTGCTCTTGCAGTCCTGGCTAAAATCCCAAATCCTTACTAGCTCAAAAGAGAGACTGCTATAGTGTTAGGGATGCGGTTAAACTCCAGTATTTCTGTGTGAAATTCTGTGTATATTAATCTGAATGGAAGATGTGGGACTAACTCCACCATGCTGCTTCATTAGTGCAAAATGAGTGTAATACGGCTCCGAGCTGCCGGGCTCACACAGCTCTCGGCCTGTAAGGCATCCTCAGTCTTTACAGGAATCTTTAGTAGATGGTGCAGTATGCTTAAAAATAAAACAGCATGAATACAGTGGTTTACACACTTCAGGCAGTTGCTGCAGGACCTTTAGCTTTTTTAAGTACTAATTTGGACTGGAAGCATCATTTTTAGTTTGTCCTAAGAAAAGCACTGTACTACCAGAGAACACTGGTGGTGTTATTGCTCCTGCACTTGAAAAAGCTGGGCCTGCCTGCCATTGCTGCAGGACCTTGTTTCTTAAACAGATTAAGACCACCTAGGACCACCGTACCAATCCAGTTTAGGTTCCTCATTTTAGTTTAACTGCACAATTGCAATGACGAGCACCTCTAAAATGGACCAAAGTGTCTCCTTCTCTGGGGATATTCATAACCCAGCTGGATGTGAACCTGTGCAATGCACTCTAGTGCCTAATCCTACTTGTGCAGGTGGGTTGGACTAGATGATCTCCAAAGGTTCCCTGCTTTGACAAAGCAAGGTCATAGTGCCACAGACAACTCCTTTAACCTCAGTAGACTTCAAATAGTATCAGGGAACACAGACAAAACTGCTGCTGTGCCACATCCCTTCAAGCATACTGTAAGTGAGCTTGACTGAATTACACTGTCCCAGCAATATCCTTCACATACAGAACGTGTACTGAATTCATGCATTTCCTCCTAAACCAGTGCATTTACTCTCAATGGGATTTGGCCAGCCATGGAAAGAGCATGAAAGTTCCAGTGAGCTGTGGCATACGTCCAAACCTCAGCTATCACCTTCCTTGCTTGCAAAGGCTCTTTGTGTTCTGGAATTCAACAGGCAGGCAACCAAAGAGGCTTTCATTTCAAATCACAGTGCCTTCCTTCTGCAAAGTTTTTGATTGTTTGTTTGTTTTAATGCAATAATGAAATGCTCAATGATGAATGTTTAGCAGGTATGAAAAGCTGACAATAGCAATGGCAGATTGGCTCTGACTTTCTGAAAAGGCAAAGAACTTTGAATACTTTCCTTTTAAACCACCATTGTGGTGACTGCATAAGCTGGAAGCAGATAACCAAAGTTCTTACTGCTTCCTGGTTACACCTGAAGCACCCAAAGGGCTGGTATAAAAATCTCCTGTAGAAAATTATCTGCAGAAAGAGTTGGGACTTTTCTTCTGTTTTTGATATCTAAGGAGCTCAGGTTTGAAAGCCACCAAACTTCATCAACATCCATCAAAACCTGTTAGCCACTGTCCTCTTGTGTCAAGAAAGCCTTCTCAATTCAAAATCTGAGCACGTCAATGTAAAAGAGACATCTAGTTCTTTGGGGTGGCATCTTTTCAAAGCTCCTGAAGGAGCAAAAGTTCCTCTGCTTCACACCAATATGTGTTGTCAGAAACAGTTTCTGAAATCTCTGCTTCTGTTTGCAGAGGGATCGCTGGATGTCTGATGGATTTTCAACACTTGTGATTTTCTTTTAGGGGGGTTCTCTGGAGGTAAAACCTTACGAGAAACTTACAGCTACCTCCTTCGCCTCCGACGCTGGGTTGGTAACTGCGCCATGACTTTTGCCCGCTGTGATCATGGGATGGCTACCACCGGAGATAGGATCTTCTGCATTGGAGGAAGGACCTTAAATGGAGTAAGGTCATTTGCTCCTATCCTAACAAAGCTGCTTTGAAATGGAATCTCTGCACTGCTAGGTCCTGGCTATCAGGATGACCAATAACTTCACTGTTTTTGGTCCCTTAGAGGACAGATAGAGTTGTGAGTCAGGCCATTACACTTCCAAATCCCCCTGCCATTACAATTGCGTGCAATAAAAGCTGCTCTGTCATCTCACCCTATTTGCTACCCCTATAAATGCTGTTTAAAGCATCATTTTTTTTTTTAAATAAGAAACACATACAGTCTTCTGTAGCCACAATCTCCTAATGTAGAAAAATTTAAGTGTAAAAGTGAACATGTATGAGCCCAAAACACATTGGCTGCTCGGTTTTCCTTGTTAGAGCTGAGAATGGCTAACTGTTATCAGACAGGGAGGTGGACAGACTGCTGTGAGGGACAGACTAGCCTCAACTTTAGCAGGCATGGGTTCAATCCTGTGACGCAAGCAAAATCTCCTCAAACCTTAATTTCCTCTCTGAAATGGAACCAAAAGCACTGTCCAGCCTTTTGGGAAAGGGGCTTTTAAGGAGACAGCCGGTAGATACTGCAGTGCTCAGGTGAGAAGACTCATTCCATGAAGTAGAAGCAACTGAGCTTTCAAAGACCACTCAGCAATTCTCATTTGAAAGTACAAAGATGCGCTTTGCCATGTTTTAGCATGTCCAGCACTGCTAGTTTCAAAGGCAGGATGATATCGAGGAAGGAGCAGAACACTGTTTACAAAGAGAAACTTCACAACAAGTCTAACATCAAATTCCTTCCAATGAGCCAAAGTCCCTTGCTGTTCACAGTTCAATGAAATGTAGCATCCCTCAGGTGAGTTCCTGCCGACTGCCTTAAACCTATGGCGAGTAAGCAGGACTTGAGTTATGCCAAATCTAATCTTTTTCATTTCGCCTCTCTTCATGTGCACAGGAAGAACGAAGCACTTTCAGAGAAGTTCTTCAGAGACATTTCAGTCTGTTCTGAGGCTTTGATTGCTAAGTCTGGATCACAAATGATGCACCTGGAGGTCTGCAGTACTCGCACAGATTTTGAGGCAGTGGCTTCCTTTATCGTGAAGCAAATGAGCTTAACAATAATAACAGTTACCTGTGGCATGACATGATGGGTTGGTGTTGATCTGATTATTTGCAGGTGGAGGAATGGATTCACGTCAGTGAGACGGAATATTATTGTCCAGTAAGCGATCAGTGGACAACACTACTGATATCCCCGTTCAACTGCTGCCAGTTCAGCATCACAGCCCACGAGTCTACACTCTACCTTGTGGGAGGTGGGTCACTGCAGCGCATGCAGAAGGAAGACAGTGTTTTCTTGTATAACACTGTTGGACGAGTATGGAAGAAGGCCAGCTCCCTGCCTAAAGCTCTGGCTGACCATGCCTCTTGCATGATTAAACTGCCACAAGTGAATGAAGCTGATAAGGACAGCAGAGGCACAAAGTGCTCACCCACTGGCAGGACGAGGAAGTCTACTCTCAGCTTGTTCATCACAAACAAACAAGAGAGCCACTCTGCTTCCAAGAAGTAGCATATGACTATGTGAAGTGGCCCTGACAGTGTTTGCCAAGCCCTCTTAAGCATCTTAAGAGCCCTTAAGTTAACAACTCTACTAGTTTATAGTCAAAATCTCAATCTGCAATTTGGAATTGGTACTTTCCTTAGCGTTACCCTGGTGATAAGTGCAGTTTGTAAGAGAGAAAATTAGTTCCCAGCCTTATTAAGCTGGGCCTAAACCCTTTTGTTATTTTAGTAATAATAAAAAAATCCCTTAAAATTTAACTTTTGTCATTCATATCTTGTTTTTCCTGAACAAACAATGATGATATGTAGAATTTATTTTTAATGAGCAACATGAGAGATTTTAATCAAGGAAATCATTTTAAATAACTTCAAAGTAAATCCAGAATAATTTCCTTAAAAACAGTGCTGGCTGATAAATTAAGTATTCACACAGATATACATACAAGGTATTTAAAACTGTGTTGCTGCTGGATTGAGATTGCAGGGCACTAGGATGACAATCTTGTCTGCAACATGTGGACCAGAGAACATCAATCAGTGAAACCGTGACTGCTTGAGCTAGAGCATGGGGGAACTTTTAAAAAAGGAAATGAAGTAACTTAAAGAGTCCATCTCTTATGGACAGTCAACAGCCTGAAGGGATGCAGTGGTTAAAAAAATCTCATGAGAGTAAGATTGGAGAGGTGAGAGAATTAATTCACAGCTCATGAAATGATGAGTATGCAATAAACCAATACGAAATATCCCAGTGCAAAATTGAACTCTTATCAGCTCACACGATGTATAACCTGTACAAAAGTTGAACTGCTCTATTTAGAGATGCTTCTGGGAAACAGGGTTTTAAATAAAGGACCGATCTGATAGGATTAACTCACCAACAAGAGCTGCCAGGCCTTGAATTGGGTCTGCGTGGGCGAGGATTTGTTCACAACCGACCTGGATGAAACAAATGACAGGTGAATTGCACACAGGTAATTTGAAAGATGCACATGCTGGAGTTAATTAACAGGCCTCCATTCCACCTGAGTGCTAAGCTGGAAGAGTTAATGAAAGAATGACTGAGCAGGAGTGAAAAGTATCACACATTTTGTGATTTAGCTGCTCTGCAAGGGCCTAAATAAACTGTGCTTTTCATCCCCGCTCCGCCCCAGCAGCAAAGGACATAGAAACGGGGAGAAAGCACTGGGACAAGCAGCTCATTCAGCAAGTTAAGCAACTGTAGCTGTTCTGAGGCCAAAGGGAGTCCCAACAGTTTCTAGAATATTTTAACACCCTTCTCAAGGGAGATTAGGATAATTAGTTTCATTTTACAGACTCTCGAACAGACACTCTTAGGAAACTGGATGCCCAGCTGAGCCAGGAACAGCACTTCCGAACTCCCTGTATGGTGCAGCCTGCGCTAGCTCTTGTGCAGCATGCATTTTGTTCCAGGCCGGACTCAAAGCATACATGCTAGCTGCTGTGTCTTTGCCATGAGGCCAAAGGCAAATAAAGACCCACTGGTGCCGTGTGCTGAGAGCTTAGCAGAAGAAACAGAGTTGTAGCAAACCCTGGGGTTGAGGATCTAAGTTGGGACCTTTCAAAAGAAGCTGACTACAAAGAAATGTTGGTAATCCTCTAAGAACTAAGCTGCTTTCCCCCACTTGGACATCTCCTATTCTCTTGAAAGTACATAGGTTTTTGATTAGTCCACTTATCAGGAGATGTTTCTCTACATTTTATTCTGGAAATATTTATTCATCTGCCTGGCCAATGAACAAAAAGAAGTCAAATTTTTAAGACTTCCAATCCCAATAGCCAAAATAACCCATGTCTATGAAGGTGTGTTGAGGTAGACTACAACAAAACTCTACTTTGAGAAGCTGCAGACGTTTCTGCAGAAGCTGCAGGTTTTTAGTTTTTAAAAGCCAAAAATCAACAAGCCAGCAGAGGCCTTCATATCTTAAGTAAAAGCAGAGCATGGTAGGAGTGGGTTCAGCCAGCTCTCCCAAATGAGCTCAATGGCAGTAAGCTTTGAAAACTGCAATTTAAAACAAGTGTAAATTTCTTGTCAGAGTGAAAGGGCTGTAAGATCCACTGCTTCCTCTTCCAGTCACCATCACCTAATGCAGTCAGGTCATGGGAGTGAATGACCATAGCTTCAGAAATTGTGATTCTCACCAGCATCAAGTACTCACCTTCACTGGATTAGCAGGTAAACGACCCATGAAGTCAGTTTTGTAGGGGTAATCCAACATGGCCATCATGGTGAAGGCATTTCTAGCAAACCCAAAAAGCTGGTAAATATCTTCCTTGCTGGAAATCTTATTGCATGTGGCCATTTTGCTGCTGATTTTATCATAAGCTGCAGAACAAAGAAAAACAAAATGCGCAAACTTCAACAGAGTAAAATAATACCAGGCTTCGGCATCCAGTTTCACTCAGGAGGAATGAGCTGCTATAAAACAAAGATGAGGTTTCTAATGGGAAGGATATGTTACCTCTGAATTTACACAAAGATGAATGTTAAGCTACGCAGGAAGGCTGTGCCTGAACAACTCTGCACTGGCCCAGGTCCAGCCTTCTCCTTCCTTGCTGAGTCACAGAAACTGCTCTGGAGAACTCCTGATGGAAGAAACACAGTCCAAGACATCAGCAGTCCAGACTGACACAAAGAACAGCTAAGCACAAATGTGTCATTTCTGGTGCCCTGTTTGTCTGTGTTTCCCTCTCCCCTTCAAGCACTACTGACTCCCATGAGAGAGCTGCTGTGCTCTGCAGTGCAAGGCTTGGATTCCTTAGCACAGGCAGGTGAGACAGTCTCATCAGCTAAGTTGTTAAGGCAAGAAGACAGGCTACAGTCACAAAAATCCCAGTGGAATTCACAGGTTAGAAGAACTGTCAGAGAGGAGGAAAAAAAAAAAAAAATCTCCTCAGCCACTCGTGCAGCAAGAATTACCAAGTTTGGATAATCCTGGAACTCGCAAGGTCACTAAGGACTTTCTGTCACCTTTCTACCCAGAGGTTTGCATCCAAACTTTAATGTCATGAAGAAATGTCAGCTGGAGTCTGGAGAACTAACTTTAAAAAGATTCCGTCAAGGGATGCTCCACCTACTTTAGTATTTCTGTTGGAGAAAATTGCTCCTTTCTTCTTTCTAAGCTTCCATACTCCATAGTCATAGCTCCTGTGTGTCCCCAACTTTAAAAGTTAGCCCACTAGAACCTGAACATCCTCAATTGGACACCCAAGGCCCAGGACCCGCCTCTGGATATTGATACTAGCTTGAGAGGCTAAGCCTTAGATTTACCTTACCATAGCCAACCTGCTACAGAAAGTGTGCTCTCACAGAGATTTGGCACCTTAGACATTTAAAGCTTAGCTTTGGGTCACAGCAGAAGGTGTCTCAAAAAGGCATTCTGGACCCTCTCCTCTGAGCAATTCCTGCACCAATCACTGCAATGAGGAAAGCAGAGGAGGATCAAGCCAAGGCTTGAGGATGCTCTCCAAAAAAAAAAAAAAAAAAAAAAAAAAAAAAAAAAAATCCCAATAACCCATCACACCCAGTCCAAGACCCTGCAGGACTCCCAGGAAGAACTATGTCAGGCCATAATGTTAGGCCTGACCTAACTGAGACACATTGCAGAGATCTTCATCAGTCTCTGTGCTTGGCTTAGCTTAACCTTGACTTAACCTAATTGTCCAAGGTTGCGAATGAAGGAGACTGTGATGGATGCTACGAGGCCCAGATTGTCTGGCAGATACCCGTCAGATACGTGCTGTAAGCTGGGCCACATTGTTGCCATACCCATTTCAACCGTTTTGAGCACGTGGGTGTGAAGGACAAGTATTTAGTTAAAGATCAGGTTTTATCAGCATCAAAATGCAGGTGTGATTAAACTTTAAGCAGGTTAACACAGTCCAAGCACCCGCACAGATGCTTTCATTTTGATGTCTGCCACTAATTTTAATGCTACTGAAACCATTCATTAAATCAAAAATAAGTCATGTAGCAGAAATATGAGGTCAAGTAAGCAGGTGCATTGATCAGCTGAACCAATTTAAGATGTAACTGAAATAAAGCTGACTCAACACTTTTTCCATATCCCCAGTAGCACCTCCTGCCCAGCTGCACTTATGAAAGTGTCCGTCCTTACCTCCACTCAGGGATAGATCCTTAATTTGCTGGAAGGCTTTGCGGACAGCTGTGACACAGTCTGGGCTGGCCTTCTGAAAATCCTGAAGGGACAGGAAAAAGACATGATATTATGGCTGCCCAGAGAATACCTGTGAAAGCTGCATGCAGGAGATGACAGGGGACACTGCAAGGGCTAACTGGCCCACTGGGACAAGAATAACACTCATGTCTCCAGGATCAGTGACACTAGCATTTCTGTGTTGTCCTCCAGACCATCAGCATGTCCCAGCAGAGGCCGAAAGTCTGCACAGCTCTCCAGGCCAAGGAGCAACTCCTTCATCAGGTCTCCACTAGGACGAGCTATTAGACCACTTCCCTACAACTAGGCAACGAGAGGGGACCCATGCCAGGACATACGTAGAAGGTGCAAGGTTGTTAGGCCCCAAGGTTTTGTTTAAAAAAAAAGAAAAAAAAAAAAAAAAAAAAAAAAAAAAAAAAAAAAAAAAAAAAAGAAATCTTCTCACTGCACTTTGCCTACGAAAAGGAGTCCTGAAGAGGTCAGTTTTGCCTGGGGGACAAAACACTTGACTGGGTAACAAGATCTGCTTTTCTTCTTAGTCTTGCCAGCTAAACAAGAAGGCCATGCCCCTTTTTATGGGAAAAAAATTACTGATATCCTTGAAAAAGACTTTAATCCAATCCAAAATGTTTTTCTTCTGTCAGCTTGTAAAGTAGTTTGTGATTTGCTAGTAACAACTGCGTTAAAACAACAGGAAGATAACACAGACTGAAGACTTTTATTTCACTCATATCTCTTCTTTTATTTGACAGTTTGGCTGAAAGAAATCACTTTCGGGTTATCCACAAAGTTTACTGGGGCTTCCACTGAGATTCAAATCCCTTTCTGGATGGCCTCAAAGGCCTTCGCCAACTCATGGCTCTAATTTGAGCATAGGGAGAGACCAGCTTGGGAGAGAGGAGCAGTTCCTGCTCTGGCTGCAGTGACTGCTTAGCTCCCTGCCTGACACATGAAAGAACTAGCACTGATTTCAGTTTTTCTCAGATCACCATAAACCTGGAAACAGGTTCAGCTGAGCCATTGCAGGAACAGTGGGAACCACTACAGCAAGGAAAGCCATCTCCATTTTGTAATCAGAGCCCTTCAGTCTTCTGAATCACATTTAATTCAGGTATCTAAACTGATCTGGCGTTGATGGCATGAACAGCCCCTGCAGTATTAAGCTTGCTGAACGCATGTCTGTGGCTGCGCATTCACACAAGTGCTTTCTGCCCAGCTGCAAGGAAGGCAGTTGGCACATAAAATCTAGTCTTAAACAAACTGCATGCAAAATTCTTTCTGCCTTTTGCTCACTTCCTCCATAAGCTGTAAATTTAGGAAGCATCCTGGAAATCCTCAGTAAAAGTCACAGAGAAAGTTGCTTTGCAACCATGTGCTCTGACTGGTGGAAAGAGAGGAAGAGAGAGCTCTTGCAATGACTCATGAGAGGTTTGTGCCCTGATTAGAACTCAGGGCTCTCAGGAGCTTTCTCTCACCAAGAGAAGCAGTTGAATTCAGAGACGGCCTCTCTTCAAATGCACAGACTGCTGTTACGCACACACTCAAAGGTAAAAGGAGTAATTTTAAAAACCAACACAAAGTGTTTGCTCAGAAACTGAGCACAGAGATTTGTTTACTATTGTGATGATCAGGATTTTTTATAGGGAATTAGCTTCATCCATGGTAAAATTCTTACTGCTGGGTCTGCTAGGTGACTAAGTGGTTTTACATTTTTAACTTAAAAATAAATAACTTTAATGTAAGTTGTTTGGTATTCTCTTCTACGCTTAAAGTTTTACCTTAGTACTGAGTTTGTCATTTTCACATGATACTTTCTTCCTTTTGTGTCCTAGTGATGTTGTCTCTGATTTAAGTCCCTGCATTCAAATAAGGTTTTCATATACTTAACAAGGGCAAAAAAGACCAGTTTCAAAAATGGATATTTCATGTAAAGCCATCAATGTCATCCACGTCTTGAAATTCACATTGCAAGAGATCTAAAACAGACACCACAGGTTTCAGTACTACCAGGTAGGCTCTTTCTGGCTTTTTAAACTAAGTGTAAATCAGTACTCAGCAATATCACCTTGTCAAGGGTTCTGATGCTCTCAGAAAGCAAAGGCTACATTTAAATTTGGGTATTAAGTGATCTCAGGACATCCTGTGTAATTTCAATCTGTGAAACAAAGACTGCCAAGCTTGTCAGTGAAACACAGACATTTGGGGACTAAGGAGCAGCTGTGAGGTATTGTTATCAATGTGAAAAACAGCACTTTGGGGGGAGGATTTGAAGAGTAACTTATTCAAAGGAGGTCAACCAAATATGATGGAAGACTCAGGTTTGAATTTGGCCAAGTAACTAGTAATGGGAAAGCAAATCTTTAATTGTTCTAAAGATGCTGAAATTCTGTTCTGATATTCTTGGGCCCTGTGCTGCCTACAGGCAAGATAGTGCTTAATCATCCCATCTGCAGCAGCTTCTTTTCCTTGCAGGTTCTCGTTTAACTGCATCCCCCACTCAGCACTGATGCTGCCAAAATTGATGTCTGCTTAAAGATGAGGAAAAGGAGAAAACAAAAATGTTGCCTTCTTCAAAGAAGAGAAGTACTATACCTCAAAAGAACAGTTACTTACTGCAGTTACATCTCTGAAGAACTGAGCAGGGTCTCCAAGTCCAGCCACGGACAACACAGGAGCACTGGCGGCTAACGCTCCAGCCACAATGTTTGGGTATTTCATCCTCATGTAAGCACTCAACATTCCTCCATAGCTGGACCAGGAGAGAGAAGACAGAGTTACTTCCTTCCACACAGCTTACAGCATATTAATTCAGACAAGCGGTCACAGGCTCACCTAACCACAGCAAAAATATAAAAAAGTTTATGGACGTTTATATAGTCCATGCCTATACTCAGTGCATAGTGCACACTATTTGCTAACTGCCATTTTCCCAAACACTCAAGCCAGCTTTGGTGAAAACATAGCAGACTGATTTGCTTCTGCAGCCATATGAAAATCTTGCCTCAATATTTAGCACTGCACCATCCTGAGAATTTCCTGATAGCTGGAAATAGCAGGTCTAAGTAAAGCTGCCCCTCTTTAAAGGAGGAAGAAAGCACCTTTTGTATAAAGGATATTTTAAAATGGGATTAAAAAACTGTTTAACTTCTCGGCAGAGGGTGTCCCTGAATACTACAGAACATGTACTAGGGTTGGATAGTGGGAGATATTCCCCCTTAGTTGTGTAGAGGAGTAGCATTGACACAGGGAAGACATTATCAAATACTCCAAAAACTGTCAAAGCCATCTTGATAGCTTGAGTATCAGGGTCACAGCTTTGCAGGCATACCAAACACTGCTTGATAAACTCAAGGTCTCAAAAGCTATCCAGCCACAAATTTTCAAGGAGTTATTCTAAGGCCACTCCAGGGAACGGCAAATGACTCCAACATATGGGTAACATCTTCATGACTGACACCAAAGTCCTCAGGCACAGCTTAGAGGTATTCAAGTCCCTCCTTACCACACTAAATGAGTCGGAAGAAATACCATTCCTACATGCCCCACAAGTAAAACAACATGCTTCTCTAACCCTCCTCTTAGAGAAACACTTTAGCTGAAACCAGCCACAAAAAATTTCAGCTCAAATGATTTGTTTGGCAAAGTTATAAGCAACTGAAGAGATTTTTCCCTGGGGAAAAATTGTGCAGTTCTTACACTGCCTTATTTCAGTATTCCTCGCATGAGTTTAGTGCTCTTCAGACCTGTTACAGATTAAAGTCTGCTCCAGCACAAAGAGCTGTAGCAGCCTCCAGCATGCAGCCCAGGTGACATCCAGTTATCTCACAGAATTCCTCTCCCATTTCCCTGCCTCTGGACACGCTCAGCTCCCAGCGCTTTTTGCACTACTTACTGCCAGGATGTTCACAGTGCAAACACAATTGAGAGCAACGATCCCTCTGCAGTGAGGGACAGAGGGTGCTAAGTCATGTTCAGTCACTATGACAGCAAGCTGGATGCGTGCTGGTAAGTTACTGCTCAAATACTTCATAGCTCACTGCAACCCAGTTAGAAACCCTGCACTTAGTGGTAACCACCTAAGGGGATGAGCTTCTTCCAGATGTCTTGAAAAGCCATTCAAAAGACAAGGATATTTGATCAACAAGGCTCTGAATGCAGCTCCTGCAGGAAAGGATTTCTGCTGGGAAGTCAGGAGCAACTAAGCAGCAGAATTATGTAGAAACCTACAATGAAAACACCTAGGGATTGTGTTTAATAAAAAGCTCGTGGCCCTAGGGAGAACATTTTTACCATTATTAATTAGTTTTCTGCATACTCAATGTAAAATGTTGTGATCCTGAAGGAGTCATTACCCATCTTTTGCAGCTCTGGCTGACTCATACACTGAAGATGTCTTGAAACATCCAGTCTCAGAATCACAGAGTGGCTGAGGTTGGAAGGGACCTCTAGGGATCACCTAGTCCAATCCCCTTGATCAAGCAGGGATGCCTAGAGCATGTTCTACAGGGTTGCATCCAGGCAGGTTTTGAAGATCTCCAAATGTAGAGAGGAGGGGGCAAACTCTTCTTAGTGGTGGCCAGTGACATGACAAGGGGTAATGGGTACAAACTGAAACACAGGAAGTTCCATCTCCATATAAGGAAGAACATCTTTACTGCTAGGGTGACAGAGCCCTGGGACAGGCTGCCCAGAGAGGTTGTGGAGTCACTGATGCTTCTCCATAGTGAGCACAAGCCAAGACTGATAGCACATGTAGACCCAGAGAGCTGAAACATATTCCTTTCAATTGTCCCATTTAGCAGCTGACTTAGCAAAGAAGAAAACCTCTGACAAACTTCAGTAAGGCAACTTTGGAAGGGAAGAGCCCTGCAGCAGATTGCTCAGTATAGGTGTGTTTTCCTAAATTACACTTTTTATGTCAGAGCAAAGGCTACCTTGTTAAGCCTTTGTAATGCTTTGGCAAACAAGTTGATTTAAAAAGGGCAAGTCTCAGGATCTGCTGACAGACTAAGGAATGGTAGAGGTCAGTAAGGCAGAAGTCTAGTTGTTTATTTCAGTAAAAAGGAAGAAGACTGAGGAAGGGAAAAACCCTAGAACTTCCGGGTACAGTGGGTTTGGCCCATCTGGTTCTCTCCAAAAGTATAAAAATGACCCTAGCTTGGCTTCTCCCCATGACTGCTGCATACAACCAGCTGACAGTGGCATAGTTAAGTCCAGATGACATAGCCTTTTCTGATGCAAGGCAACAAGGTTCTGCACCCGCCTTGCAATGTGTTTTGTTGGAAAAGGTGGTGAGCAAGATTTGGGAGGGGAAGATTTGGGAGGGCTGACTAGACTTTGAGGTAAGACCTCATAAGCTGAGGCACTAGCAAATCTGCTCGCTTTAGAATAGCTTAGAGCTATCTAGAGCTTTACAGCTACTTCAGGGCCAAATGGATTGATGAGATTTTGGCTGGGAAAGGATATAGATAAAGGAACAAGCACACAAAAACCTTACCTGCCTCCAAAGGCAATAACAGGGCAGTCTGTGGCACCGTACTGCTCTTTGAGCTCAGTAATTAGCACCGCATAGTCAGCCAAGGCTTGTTCCACAGTGAGCAGACCAGTCTTCTGCTGCTGGGTTGACTCAAGGCCAAATGGAAGAGACTTTCCATAGTACCTCTGAAAGGAAAGAGATAAGATGCAGAAATACTGGTGTTGAGGTGTGGGTCTTTCCTCACCTCACTTGCTGTAGTCCAGCCTGTCCAGGATAGTCACAGCTGTCCCCTCTGAGAAGCAAGTAACCCTGAATAACATCACATGCACCATGGGGTACTGGTGCGCAAATGGGTAATGACAACAGAGCACTTGGCATCCTCTAAATTGTTCTTAATTAAGGAAGTGTTTTTTTTCCTGCATCTGGTAAAACAGAAATCTTCATTCTTCCTGTACAGGATGAACAACCTGTGAGGAGTGAGTGCATGCATCTGTCACCTGAAATTCCAAACAGAAAGAGGGAGGGAACAGCATAGTCTCTTAATCCACAGGTTGGGGGATGATAGACTTGCTAGGGTGGTATGCCTAGCCAAAGACTGGTTTGAGGCTTTGTAGGGTAGAGACAATAAATATTATCCAAACAACATAACTTTGCAGTCCAGTGTGGAGTTCAAGGCTGGCAGGAACTACTTACAAAAATACTGCTCTAAAGCAAAAAAGATGGCAAAGGTTTAGCTGGAAAAAAAGTCTGCTTCCCGGATTGCTGGTAGAATCGTAGAATGCTTAAGGTTGGAAGGGACCTCTAGAGATCATCTAGTCCAACCCCCCTGCACACGCAGGGTCACCTAGAGTATGTGGCACAGGAAAGGAAATATTAAAAGGAAAAACAAAAGACTTCAGGGGCCACTGTTGAGTCAGAGGGATAGGACAAGAATCTATAGTATGTAAAATGACTGAAATACTCACATGCTCAGCAAAAATCACTAGTGCTTGCTGTTCTTCTGCCAATTCAAATATGAAGTCAGAATTCTGAGCGAAAGTCCAGATGTCACCTTCATTGCCAGTGTAAAAAAAGATGGGTCCAAATCCTTTGTTCCAGAATTTTGCTGCACGAGACAGTGGGCAGAAGCAAATGAAAGAAATTGTGAGCAAAACAAACAAGAAAACTGGTGAAGAATGAAACCACTTTACTTTTGCTGAGTGGGCAGGAGCTTAATGAGCTACAACATAATGAACTGTCTGAACATTTCACTGCGAACAATGCTGGGGAATATAGATGTGAGAAAGGCAAACTAAAGCACATCAGTGATTTAAGAAGGGGTAAATAAGAGCTTTGCTCAGGTCAGTATACAATCTGGAACTACGGCTTCTGTCTGAAAATCCTTACGACCTCAATTCTGCAAGGCATTTAGAACAGCTGCCTTTATATAAAACAAATTTTCCATTTATATAGATTGTTTCTGTCCAAAGCACCCCTGCTTTCACAGATTTTTTTTTCCTCCCCACAAACCAAACATTAGGGAATTGCCTGCCTGTTTCTGCTGCTCTTACTGTGCTGAATAATATACAACCAAGCTACAAGTCACATATGCTTAAACCAATCCCTCTGTCTATAACTGAAGATTGAGATTGAAGGGACAATGTGACTGCAGACAGCAAGGTTTGTTTATGTAATTAACAGTATCTTTAATGCCTGCTTATCTTAACACATTTGATTTTAATACAGTCTTAAAATGTACAGGATTAAGGAGGGATAATAAATAGCTTCTTTCAACAACGCACCTCAAACTTTGTTGAGCATTGACTTCTACACATTGCCCCATCACCCATTGGGTAGTAACAGGGGCTGTCCTGGAGGACGTCACCAAGTTTTTCTTATGAGAGGCTCTTAGCATTAACAGGAGTGCCAGAATGTAACTCTTGACCGTCTCCATGTAAATTGCCAAATAAAAGCTAGCTTGAAATGTTTCATTAGTGCAACTACTGTTTTCGGAGAGGTTTCTAAATGAAGAGACTGACTCTGGGTTGCATTTGCTTTGGGGATCAGGTAGGGAATGGAAATGCTGTCTTTACTCTGGCATTTCTTCCAACGTGCTTCATAGCTCATGGTGTAAGCAATCATTCACATGATCCAAAAACTTAAATCAAAGAAGCTGCTCAAAAACATGTCTGTTTTTAGATTGAAATATTGGACAACTCCCAGCTAGTCTCAAGCTTGTCAGCTGGTTTGTTGTGAAATAACAGACTCCTTTGGAGCTACTCTTATTACCCGAAGCCAGAGAAGAAAAAAGGGCATTTTGACTAAGAAACTGTTTGTAAACCACCAGAACTGCAGTGTTAAAGCTTGCTTGCAACTCCAATTCACAGATCCAGGCCAGACATGCAAATAAAATACTAACGCTTAAAAATAAGTTAGCCAATGCTTTAAACCAGGCAATCCCCAATTTCTGTTCAGAAAGGGCCACTATATCTGCAAAACTGCAACTTCGGGTGTGCTGTCAGCAGTCATTTGTGTGACAGCATCTTTGTGGTGGGATTAATTCTATTAAATACACCCTTGGGGAAAAGGCACAGCTTCCTGGCTGGTGGCCTGAACAAGTGACAGAATCACAGCGTGAGCTGGACACGAAGCCTCCAGTTGTGAAGCAGTAGCAACCAGCCCATGAGGATGCAGCTGCGCTCGGGGATGGTATCCCCAGTGCTGCAAACTTTAGACATGCAGCATTCGAGAGCGTCTAACACTGGCTAGTGAAACCTCTGCCTTTTTAGACACATGCTGTTTCACAAAGCCTCCTCTCTCTTGTCGCTGCGTGGAAAATAACTCGTTATTTGGCCGGAAACGCAGACGCTATTGGGGACACCAGGCTGGAAGCTCTTTCAGTACCCAGAGCAGTTTAAGCTAGATAAAGTTTTGGGTTGCGAATACCACAGGACATCCACTGGCCACTGCGCTTAGTGCAGCATTTGGGTCACTACCTGCCTTTCCTGCTGCACTCGCTGAACTGAGGACCTGAAGGGGAAGAGAGGGGAAGATGAGGAGAAGGAAGAGGCGAAGGATGTAGCGCCTGGACTCAGTTAAGCTGGCTGCCTAGCAGAGCACATTGTGCATTCCGCAGCACAACCATTAAAGCTTAAAACAGCACAGGGCCTGGCCCCAGCC
Organism: Nothocercus julius; assembly: GCA_013398735.1. Lineage (NCBI taxonomy): Eukaryota > Metazoa > Chordata > Aves > Tinamiformes > Tinamidae > Nothocercus > Nothocercus julius. The sequence continues at coordinate 88,099 of VZSV01000256.1, read as the reverse complement.
AGGGCCACAGCGCGGCAGGGAGCAGCCCCGTGGCGGGACACGGCCCCGGGACCCACCTGAGACCAGGTACCGCTGCTGGAAGGTCTCGTTGCCGAAGCTCTGGAAGCTGAAGTGGTCCCGCACCTGGGGGAAGAGCCGCTCCTCCAGGCCTGGCCCCACCGCGAGGGCCGCTGGAGTGCGACAGCGCCGTCAGAGCGGAACCCGGCCCGGCCCGGTCATGGCGGGCCGGGCCGGGCTAGGCCGGGCCTGGTCAGATCGGGTCCGGTCGGGTGTCCCAGCCGGCCCCCCCCTCCCCAGACCCGCCCTCTCCCACCCGGGTCCTGCACCCACCGGGGGCACTGCGGCCCAGCAGCGGCAGGAGGAGGACGAAGAGCAGGGGCGGCGGCAGGCGCGTTTCCATGGCAGCCGGTCAGCTCGCACCCGCACGTCCCGCGCGGCTGCTCCCGCGTGGGAGCACCGGTACAGATGGTCACGTGGCGCCCGGGAGGACGGGATCACGTGACCAACAAACCCTCCGCCCCCTCCCTCACGTGAACCAGAAGGGCGCCATTTCTACCGAGGCGCCGCCATGTTGCCTAGCGGGGCATGGGGGGCGGCGAGAGGCCTCCCGGGGCAGCCTGCGCGTGGGGTCGGGCTGGAGCCCGGGCCTCCACAGGGCTGCAGATGGTGGGCAGGGCAGCGAGCACGGGCACAGCTCTTTTGGCTCCACGGAGCGGCCTTGGCAGGTATCCCAAAGGTCTGCTGCTCTGGAAAGAAAGTGGGGAAAAACGGATAGCAAACTCAGCAGGGATAGGTGTGCGAGCACGCCCAGCCCGGTTGGGGTGTAGCTAGAGCATGTTATGGTAGTGTTCAATAAAAAACAAAAGCCTGATCTGACTGCAAAGGGAAGTGGGAAGGCTACGTGAAAATAGCAATGGGGCATCCACTGGAGTTTGTCAGCTTTAAGAAATAGTCTTAGGTATGTTATAAAAAATAGTCTTAGGTATGTTATAAGACATAAGTGTAGGTCTTAGGTGTAGCTTTCCAAAGATGAGGAGCGCCGTTATGGGGAGAAGACCTCAATGATGCGGCTGGTGGGAAGCTGCAGCGCTTTCCTCTCTGCTGCTGCCATCTGCAACCACACAGTCGAACCACAGCGTGCAAGATCAGCCCGATTCGGGTAGTCACAAGGGAACGAGGGGAGCGAAAGGGAACGAAAAAAGGCTTTGACCAGAGCTGCTCTGAGCCTGAACTCGTCCTTGAGTCCCTGCTCTGAGCAGGTGCAAAGAGATCCTGGCAGTTTATCTCCTGAAGCAGAATAAGATTTAACCCTAAAAAAGTTTTCTTAGTGTGTTAGGACTTAGAGTGTTGTATTTTCTTTATAAACTTACAGAATGCAAATATACTGAGATTTCTTCTGAGTGATGTTTTGGTTATTTTAGTTATTTTCTATATTCTGGGGATTGTGCTTTCAATAAAATTCCATTTTAGTTAAGACTTTGATATCTCATATTTCTTTGAGCCAGTGTCTTTAAGACTGCTTGGTATCAACGCTCCTGAGCATGTTGATGCCTGGAAAGGCTGAGGCTTAAACAACCTTCTCCCTACCTCCTCAAAGAAGAGAAGGCTGTGACATGGGAGATCCTTCCAATTCATAAGAAACTGGATTTCTCTTCGGCTTGTTTAAAATGTGAATTCCTAGATTTAAAAAAAATAAAATAAAAGGAATAATAATTTTTTAAAAAAGTTTACATGTTATTTGGAACTTATTTGCTTTCACAGTGGACAGAAAGGGCTGGAATGGGTTTTTGCAGTGCTTTCTGTGTGGCTCAGGGTGAAGACTTTGTTGCACACAGCTGGATTGCGATCTTATTTTTAGATGCTGCTTATCTAAATTCTGTTCCAATGAGATTTACAGAGTTAAGCTACAAGTAATGCCTGGGGAAGTGTGTAATCCAGGGCTTTAGCGGAAGAAGAAAGGAATCGTATTCTAGGCTAAGCTTTATGAAGAGTTTAGGAAAATCTGTGATGAGAAGCAAAGATGTTAGTTCTGAGGTGATGAAAACCTTTTTTTTTCACTGAGGCCTTTTACAAAATAGCGTGTGTGCTCTTAGGGTGTTCAGAAATGAAGATACTTGCTTTCCAAAGCTTTTCAAGTTTGGGAAAGATAAAGACATCATCTGTTTTTGTTCCTCTCCAGTCAATAATACTGAACCAACTGTGTTCATGCGGTCTCTGCTGCAGTTCCCTTCCGTGTGTTCCTCTAACTGTGCATTGGTGACAGTGCGGAAGAGCAGCAGTGCTGGCTTTAAGCAGTCTTGCTAAAAGTGGACGTATGGTGTATTTGGACACTGCTTCCCCCTCACCTCCTTTCAGTTTACATCATGGAGCTATTGTATGGGTTATAAAATGTCCTTAGACATGTGGAAGAGGTGTGAGTGTGTGTGTGGTGGGGGAAGAACAAGAGAAGGTGGTTAAGGATTCAGAATGGGGGTATTGAGCCTGCTTGCTGTAGAGAGCAAGAGGGCAGTGGAGGTGGGAAGCTGGCCCCAAAATTGCTGAAGTCATTGGAATGAGGCCAGAGTTGCTTGACCAATTTGGTGTATATGCAGGTTGGAAAAGAAAAGGGTCAGGGGAGATGCCCATTCCTGTTTAGACACTTGTTCTGTGCCCTTCTGTGCAGAGATTTGTGCTGTTGGGAGAAGAGCTGAACCATCTGAAAAATAATTTCTCTTTCCTCCTGATGAATTAATTTTCTGAGAGGTTGGAGTTTGGGCCTTGCTCACAACGCAGTCCGTACGAATGCTGGTGTCAGCAAGGGGAGAGGAGAGAAGCAGCTGATGGGGAGCGTAGGGCTGTGCTTCCCAGCGGCAGCTGGATTGCTGCCGGATTAGCAAAACAGTGTGAGCCAGGAAAATGCTGTGAGGCCGATGTGCAAGATCCCTTATGCTGGTCCATGGGGACACCAAGGATGGCTGAGGTGGCCTGGCAGTGCAGTGGGTGATGCGATGGAGAGGGCCTCCTGGCAGGGATCTGCTGCACTGGCGGCTCCCAGTTGCCCCCCAGCTGAGACCTGGGGCTGGGACTCTGCCTGCTGGATGCAGCCAGCAGATCCTAACTCCCTGTGGGAGAGCACACTGTGTGCTCACATGCCTTTCCCAATCCTGCAGGATCTTTTATTTTCCTCGTTTCTTACAGCTTACCTAATCCAACTTTGGCCGGGTGGTCGACAGAGGAGAAGTGTGATGTTGCTCCTGTGTCCCTTGTGAAGCACTGGAAGGGACGTTCCTGAGGCCGTGCTAGCTGCTGCTTTGAGTCAGAGCTCAGTGGTGTGGCAACAGAGGTAAGAGACTAGGCCCCTAAGAAGTGCAGCAAGCCAGCAGCTCCGCAGCGTGCTATGCTGATTAGCCTTGGATGCAAAGACTATGTATAGTCTGTGCCATCTGCGTAATACAGTGCTAAGGTCAGTTAATGTACTAGCTTGTCAGAGCAGAACGTGCACGGCCTGGGCAGAGTGGTATTACCGCACTAGCTGTCTGATAAGACGCTTAAGGAGGTCAGGTTTAGTAGAGCAGTGACCTTTGCAAGGCTGTTAGGTGAGTGACAGTGTGACTGGATGGGCTTTCAACCGAGGGACCAAGGTGCCTCGAGAGAACTGAGTGACTGGATCACACAGAGCTTTACACTGGCATGGAAATTGGAAGAAATAATGATAAAGGGGAGGTCTCTCCAGGACAGTGTTTTCACTGTGGCAGCCAGTTCTGCATCTCTGCTGCCCTCTTCCTGTCACCTGGCAGGCAAACGAGTCAACAGGCTGAGGGAGAGCTGCCTTGGTTCTAGCTGTGGAGGTACCTGTGCTGCCCTGTGAATCCCACTGCAGCTTCTTGGCATGGCTTTGGTGTAGGAAGAAGCCCCCAGCCCAACACCCTGGCTGTGTTTGGCCTACTCTAACATTTCTTCGGCCAGGGCAGGGCTCGTGTAGCTTGAAGCCAGACACTATGATATGAGGTTTCTTGCCTTTGTCACCTTGCTAGCAATAGCCCTGCTAGTCACATAGCTGAGCTGTGGCTTCTTTTATTTCTGCTAGTTCAGTGGTTTAATTTGGTTGTTCGTGTCCCTGGTGACATATGGGAGGGAGACTGGGCTCTACTCCCCCTGCTTCTTTTCATTAGTGCTGGTGAATAGATGCTGCCCAACCAGATATGGCATCACCTTTCCAGTGCAATGATTTGAGAGATAAAGCTGTGATAACACTCCTGCAGTAGCTTGCAGTGTTTACACCCCTTGCAAGGTGTGTTTGCAGGTTTGTCTTGCATATGGAGCTGCAGCGTAAGTATTGCAGCAGCAAGCGCTACTGAAGCACCCAGCAAACTTTGCTAGCAGCATCCTTGAGTCCTAGCAGCATCCTTGAGTCCTAAAATCACAAAAGGTTTCTGGCTTAGATACCTCTGGTGTTAACAATGGAAATGGAGGCTTGCTGGGGCAGTACTATTTAAGGACTCTCAGCTCCAAATGCCAAGCTCAGAGCGATACCTCTGAAATCTGCCCCTTTGAAAGCATGGCTTTACTCTGAACCTTTTCTTCAAGCAATGCCTCTAAATTCAGTCAGAAGGGGGGGCATAGTTAGGCTGTGGATGACAGATTCACACTAATCCTTGGTTATCGTGTTTGACCAGAGGGTACTGACTGGCCCTGCCTAAGGGTTTGGAGATGACAGAAGCCGAGAGTGATTTTCCTAAGCTGCCAAAAAGGAACTTGCTTGTAGCAAGACTGGTGATCTGAAGACTGTTTGTGCAGTGAGTGCTTCTTGGTGCAGAGCACCTCGCCAAGGTCATATTTTGCTGGTGCAAGAGGTGAGGCTTGGTATTTTCCTGTACATGCCACTTCCTTGCTGGAGCCCAAACCTTCCCATCTCTGCACAGTATACATGGCAAATCTTACAGCTTGGAAATGTGCCTAATGAAAACACATCTGCCGGTGCTCAGGCTAACTGGCAGAGATGTTATCACTCCTCAAGGATGTTCAGGGACAAGGTCCTGGAGCCTGTTGACGGGCAGCATTGGCATGCATGGCCTGTTGCAGCTGTGTAGTGAACCAGTGAAAAATGTGTCAGTGTGGGGCACAGGGCTTACAGGCTTGGAGGCTAGCAGGAATCACAGGCTTGTTTGGAGCACCAGAGTAAGCCACTTGTCTCTGTGGGGTGACACATCCCCAGCTTTTCCTTCTCAGGGGTACAAGAAGAGATCCTGGACACAGTTTTTCAAGCTATAAATTTCCTTCTTCTGCAAGGACTTAATTCCAAGGTACTCTACTCGGATGTTGACAGCTCCTGGTTGTCATCTGCAGGTCTAGCTAGGGTTCTCAGGGGCACCTTGTCCAGGGGCAAAATGTCTCGCCCAGAGATCAGTACATTGACCAAAATGGCATGGATTCATCTGTCTTCAGCAGAGAGATTTTGTGTATGCTGGACCTTCTCCATCTTTGCATCTGCCAGAAGATGCTTTTCAGGCTGATGCTTATGGACCGGATCCTGTCTGTGGCTGTCACCTGTGACTCTGTCAGCCCTCTTTCAGCATCCATCTGCAGAAACGTTCAACATTCAAGACGGATTGCAGTCACCTTTGTGACTTTCCAGGGGGACTGTATGGCTGCTGGCTGGTCTTGAAATAGCCAGATGACCATCTGCTTTAAAGACCAGCCTGGACTTCATATGAGAGCCTTAAGTTACGGCTCAGCTCCTCCAGGGATGCTCTATGACCTTCATTGTTTAATTGCTTCCATGGCAGCAGACATGGAAAAATAGCATCCTTGGCAATCTCCCAGTATCCTTGATAATGCTCAAGTGATTGAAAGCAGGAGTGGAGGAGCAGAAGACCTACTTCAGAATTCCCCCAAAAGATCAGAGCAGACATGGTGTTTGACTGTGCTGCTGCAGACTTGCCGGAGCATTCCTGGCAGCTGTGCCCATGTGCCATAGGCATGCTGGGCTGCAGGAAACAGGGCCCTGCCAAGAAGACTGGGAGAGATGACAGCCTCAGTTATGGTCCTGCCAGAGGAGAAATGAACCTGGGCAGTCAGCACTGTGAGATTTCTTGCCAGCACTCTGTTGCCTTGAAAGTGATGTTCTCGAGTGGGTTTGCTGGTCTAGCATTGCCTTAATGACGCAGGCATAGTGGGCAGCTTGCACAGAGGTGACTCAAAGGGATGCTGCGTGTCAAGTCTTTGAGCTCTGAGAAAAATGGGAGGAAGGAGCTGGGGTTCTCCACTTTTGTTAGCATCAAATAAATCTACTGTTGATGGACTTCTAGAAGGAGCCATCAGGAAGGAGGGACATGGAAACAGGACAGAAAGTTGGCCAGTGCCCAGGGCCAGCTGCTCCCAGGGAATGTAATGCAATGAGAAGGGGTATGCCGGGCACTTAAGGCCAAAGTAACTCCTCCAACTTACTTAACATGGAGGTCCATTAACAATACTTTGAGCATTAATGGGAACTTCCTCCTGCAAATAGACTTTCCTGACCAACCTGTTGAATTTGTGGGGATCGCTAGCACACCTGCCCTGTGGAGAGAGTGGATTTTATTGCCTTTAACTCTCCCTTCCAGCTTCCCTAGAAAGGAAATGGAGACACAGAGAAGCTGATACCCAGAGCAAAGCCTTGCTGACAGCCCGCGGGGTGCCAGCCTGCCACCAAGCTGCTCATGCTAGACCAGGCACAGGTAGATGTGCAAATCTGCTGGTTCCCACTGTATTCGTGCCGTTTGTTGCAAGGAAGGAGGATCCCAAAGTATCACCAACTTGAGGGAGTTTGTAGCCCAAAGCTGTAGCCTGCTTTTTGAGGATATTTACACTGGGCAGCTCTGTCGGTTGCAGTCTGCCCCCAGTCTCTAGCTGTAATGATGGAAGTGCTGCACTCAGATCTGTGCTGCAGCAGAAGGACACTTACGGAGACAATTTCTCATTTTGCAGCTGCATCATAGCAACCATGTTTACAAGCCAGCAGTAAATGGGTAGTAAATATCCTTGAAGTCAGATATCTAGGAGCCATTAAGAGCCTCACGAGCTGTGTCTTCATGCCGTTGTTCTGTACTGGGAAGCAATTTTGAAATCTTTATCTTATGGTCTGAAGGATCTTGCCTTTACGTGTCTGTTCTGACCACCAGGAAAGCCAGCCAGCCTCATGGAGAGAATTGACCTGTGGTGTTGCCCTTGCTGAAGGTCATCCTACAAGTAGGAGAGGCTGCAAGAAATCACCCTGAACCAAGCCCCTACACTGAGACAAGGCTAAATATTCTTATTCACTTGCCCTGAGGTCTTTGGAGAAAGCAACTTTTTATGAGGACTTGTTGAGCAGGAAGCAATGATGTAGCTCCTCTAAGCATTCCCCTCATGCAGAGAGTGACTTCTGGGGATAGAGGCTGCTGCCCTGTCCCGGTGGTGTCTCCAACCAGAGACGGCGTGAACCGTGCCTGGGCGGGCAGCACTGTTAGGAGGAGGAAAGCAGGCACCTGAAACTGTCCTTGCTCACTTCTGCATCTGTCATGGACCTCTGTGCTCTGGGGTAGGCGTGGAGGTGGGAAGATGAACTCCACAGAGAGGCTGGAAGGCTAAAGATGTGCCTCGATGACCCACTTCTGTCCAGGGAACTCCATTCTGCTCTATAGCCCACTGAAGTCCTTGATGTGGCACAGATGTTTCTGGCTGTATATTCAGGTAGCTTCACAATTTCCCTCATCACCAGATGTGCTCCTCAAGTCACAATTATAGTGTAATTGTAGTTGACCTGGTTTTGTTTGTCTTCTCATCAAATGACCTGAGTAGATCCTTTCTGGACTCACTGTGGGGAGTGGGACTTGGCGTCCTTCATGTCAACACAGCATTGCTATCAGTAGGAAAACATCACCGTGCCTGCTCCACAAGTGAACGGGCTCCCTCTGATCATGCATTGGGCATTCGTGGAGATCTGGAGCCTGTGATGACCCCCTCTAAAATTGCTCTTATCTCCAGGTGCTAGGTGCTATCCCCAGGAGAAGGGGCTGAATCGGGGAAGAGCTGAGGTGAGTTGGACCTACAGCCACAGAGCCGGGAGTGGAAACTCTTCTCCTTAGCCTGGGATTGTACAAACTCTCCTGGCTTCACCCAGGACCTGGCAAGGACCCTGGGTGAAAACCTGTTGCTGTTCATTAGTCTGTGGTCTGATAATGGTGTCCTGCTAAGACAGACCCACACAATGTGTCCAGAAAAGGAACTATCTTTGCCATGAACAGTATGCAACTGCCACCCTGAGGGTGCTCCCGCGCCTCTGAGATGCTGCTGGGGTAGAGGGACCTGTTCGTTTTTTCTTCCTTGTTCGGCCAACTGCTCCGAAATTCCAGAGCTGGGGAATGACTTAGAAGGGGGAAGGGACTGGGGGGGAGCGGATAGCTGGGGTCCCTTACCGAAGGAGCGGAGGGAGACGGGCTTAGGAAGCAGCTTGCGGGGTAGGAGGCAGCCGGCGGCGGCGCTGGATGCGCAGCTGGAAGGACGGCTGC